>CM066986.1:59556199-59813699 GCA_033977485.1 Hydrangea macrophylla | reverse complement strand
AACACAAATTCACAAAACACACAAATTAGGGCCTAAGAGGCTAAAATTCCGAGAAATTAGAGCTATTCTATACATACATACCTATATGTAATAGGTAATCACAATCTAATGCACTAAAGAATGGGGACAAATAGGGACAAACTAGGGCCAAAATCTGAAGTAGAAGAAGAAGAAGAATCTAGGAGAACAGAGAGAGAGAGAGAGAACAAACCTAGGAAACCGAGGATGTTGTCATGGTGTCCAGCGACTCCAGCCGTCCACCATCACCTTTGACGACGAGGGTGAGATCTCCAACCTCAGTCGACGATGGCAAGACGCGAGATGTTTAGGGTGTGGTTTTGTGATTTGGGTTTTTGAGGGTTCGTGCTTCGTATGAGAATGAGTGAGAGGGGTTAAATTCATGTGTATATATTGTTATATATACAAATGTTTTTCAGTTAATTAGCAGCCATCGGGACGGGTCGGGTGTATTCGAGTTTAAATGGGAAGAACCGACATCCAAACCGAATGCTGTCGGGTTAGACTTGTGAAACTTGTGACTCCACCCATCACTCGCCTAATCCGATGGATTGCCTTCGGGTCTGTAAGGTTGGTCGCGTCTCGGGTCTTTTTGGACAGCCCTACCTCCAGGAAAGGGATTATACTTTGCCAAGCATGATCACCTTAGGGTGGATACTTATACAGACGCCGATTGGGAGGTTCAATTCGGGATACTATACCTTTATGGGAGGTAATCTTGTTACTTGGAGAAGTAAGAAACAAAATGTTATAGCTAGATCTAGTACAAAGGTCGAGTTCAGGGCTATGGCTCAAGGGGTGTGTGAGCTATTGTGGATAAAATCGTTGTTAAGAGATTTGAGGCTTGATTAGACAGATTCTATGAGGCTATATTGTGGCAACAACGTTGCGATCAACATAGCTTATGGGAGGTAATCTTGTTACTTGGAGAAGTAAGAAACAAAATGTTATAGCTAGATCCAGTACAAAGGTCGAGTTCAGGGCTATGGCTCAAGGGGTGTGTGAGCTATTGTGGATAAAATTGTTGTTAAGAGATTTGAGGCTTGATTAGATAGATTCTATGAGGCTATATTGTGACAACAACGTTGCGATCAACATAGCTTATAATCCAGTGCAACATGATTGAACTAATATGTGGAGGTTGACAGGCATTTTATCAAGGAGAATCTTAGTAGTGGTACTATTTGTACTCCGTTTGTGAAGACCGGTGATCAACTTGCAGATATTCTCACAAAGGGGAAAATTGACCATTTCACTTTGCTCTTAGCAAGCTGGGAATGAGAGATATATTTGTACCAACTTGAGGGGGAGTGTTATAGGTTCTTATATTATTTTTATGTCTTATATTTTATTGGTCTAAGGGCATTCTTGTAATTCTGTTGGGTGACTATTCATAATAAAATACAAGAGACAACTCTTAGTCTCCTAATTATGCCCCAATCATGTTTAACATTCCTTTCAGAGTTGGACCCACCAAATATGTGACGAAAAGGTTGAAGTTTAAGATTTGGTATTTAATGCTGTATATACTGGAACTAGTAATGTTTATCAAATACTACATCCGTCCCATTTTATGTGTCCATTTTGGGGAATCCAACTATTTAAGGGGACAAAAAGAATCTACACCTACTTTTCACAATTGCCCATAATCATTGCACTTTTTTTTTTTTTTTTGCTTTCTTTTGGTGTTGAGTGTAAGGAAGGGTAGTTTAGGAAACTAAGTAAAATTTACATACTAATTTAGGAAAGTGGACAACAATTTTGGGACATCCCAAAAAGGAAATATGGACACATAAAATGGGACAGAGGGAGTATCAAATAAGGTTCCGACTGAAGTGCCCACAATTTTTACCTTGCTATAAGCACATCTTACGAGTTTCCTTTTCTTGTTATTAAATATGAGATATCAATTCCGAGATTTTCTTTGATTTTAATTAGAATCTGATATTCTTCATGAATTGTTTGGTCCTTGGATTTAGCGAGCGACTAGAAAAGAAAACACCAACAAAAATGTTTTCCTTTGTTTGGTTACTAGGGAAACAGGGAGGAAAATAGTAAGGAAAAGAAAATATTGTGAGAAATTAATTAAAATTTATGAATTTGTGAGTCACTTTCCTCATTTTTTTCTTTGGTTACAAGTATATTTTGAAGATTTTAACTTTTAACTTTGTTTAAGCATGGAGGAAAACACCAGCGAAAGCACAAGGGAACTTGTTTTTTCCGTTCCCTTTTATTTCCCTTCAATGAATCCGCAAACCCAACCAAGCGTAAAAACTCAAAGAAATTTGAAAACCTTCTCAGGGATTGGAGATAAGTACAATGATCGAATTCTTCTAACATTAATTATTATTTGTCTACTTATTTTCATCCGCACATCACAACGGCAGCCCTGGTTGCTGCAAATCTGTTCGGTATCCATGAGCACCTGTAAATTAAAATTCCAATAGTAAATCAGCTAAATTTTGTAAATGGTTTTAAATCCACCACTGTCCAAATTCCTCTCGCCATTCGAACTAAACCTACCTATTTCTTTTCTTTTGAAAATTTCCAAGTCAAATGTATGTTTCTTTCGATTTTGTCTCATAAAAAATATATTCAAATTTCACCTTTCTTGTTTCGGCCTATTTCTGTCTTCTTCTTTTTTTTCTTTTTTTCTTCTTTTAACGTGGGAAATTTCAAAGAGAGAAAAATTGGGTTCAAGTTCAAGAAATGGCCATCTCCAAAGGTTCTTAATTTTTAGAGGCACACTTGGAGCCTAGTGGCTTACACAGATGGCACTTTTGGACCAACAGGCTTGTGGTATCCAAAACGCATATACCAGCCTGTTTGGATTAACTTTAGGAAGCATTCGACTCCCAACAGCCTGTTCTGGCTGAAGCGGGTCCAGAGGTGCTTCAACCCAAGCATGACGCGTGAAGCAGATTAGGGATTTTAATGAATTTCTTTAATTTCCACCGTGCCCTTGTGATTAGGGCTTCTTCTTCTGCCTAAATGCAAAAGCTACTGCAAATCCAATCCAGCCCAAGTATTCAAAACAAGTTTTTGTCAATCCACTGAAGCCACTTGATCAGTGATACAGCAATCAATCCCCTTTTTAGAGATCAGAATTGTGTACATGAAATCTTTCTTTCGGCTTTGCAGGCTAAGCGATTACCTTACAGTTCTGGCAATGGTTCCCAAGGTCACAGAGGTAGCTTCTCACAAGGCTCTTGGATAGGGGAAATGCAGCAGGCTTCCGATAAGTCAGTAATAATCAGTGAAATCTTGGATCCAAGGACTAAAAATCTATTATCCATGTCGAAAATCAGTGACTATGTTCTTTCAAATGAGCTTGTCAGCATGGCATTGGCTATGGTTGCTGAGGACCGCCAAATAAATGATGTATTGGAGGAACTTTTTGCGGAAGAGGTAACTTTTTCTGCGGTCGAGTTAGGCTTTGTCTGGTTTGCAGATTGAAAGAAGAAAAATAAAAAGGAAAGGAACCAAGAAGGAAAACTAGTCTCTTGTGTTTTCTTTTATGCTTAAATGACATTAAGGATTAGAATTTTCAGAATATTGTTATTACTTGCAAAAAAAGGGTGGGAAGTGCCGGCAGCCTCATGCACTGGGTTTGCCGTTTAGTAACGAAACAAAGAAAAATGGTTTCCTTGAGTTCTGTTGCAGTTAGTGAGGGAAAGGAGAGGAAAACAGCCAACAATACACTTTTCTTTCTTTGTCAATAAGGAGAACAGAAATGAAAAAAGATACAGTGAGAATTAATTAAAAGGTGAATTTTGTGAGTCACTGGATGGGTCAAGTGGTAGACTGCTTCTGGTATATTAGCAATCATTGTATACCACTAAAATTATTAGGAAAGTTCTGTCAACAATGATTTATGGGACCGAGTGTTGGGTAGCTGAGAAACAATAGATGCGTAGAATGAGTGTAGCAGAAATGTGTATGCTAAGATGGATGTATGGTAAAACAAGAAATGATAGAATTAGAAATGACTATATTCATGAATGTGCGAAAAAGTTTAACTACTGCACTGGTTAGGACAATTGAGAGGGTATACATTGAAGGTAATGCTAGGGGTAGGAGAAGACCAAAATTGACATGGGTAGAGATAATAAAGAAATCCTTGATTATGTGTAGGTTGAATGAAGCAATGGTTGGTCATTGACCGAGAGGAATGGAGAAATAGCCGACTCCAAATAATCTGGAAAAAGGCTTAAGTGAGTTGAGTTGAGTTGAATTTTGTGACTCAGTATCTTGTAGTTTTTTTCAGCCTTTTTATATGCTTACTTTCCAAAAGAAGGTTTCTGAGTTACTTCCCTCGGTTCTTTTCTTAAGCTGCAACTTTATTTTCAATTTTTTTAAACAATTGTAATGTAATTTAAGCATGGGGATTTAATGGGACTTGGTAACCTTAGGCCCCGTTTGGATGGTAGTAGTCCTGGTGGGAATGGGTATATCCTTCAATTCAGACCATTCCTGCACTTGGTGCAACATTTTAGTAGGATTTGTAATTGGATATTGCATACCCGTGGGATCTGAAATCCCAATACTATCAGGCATCTTCGCTTGATATATGATGGTATTTTGATTCCCATAGGGATTGGGTGTTTTGAGAAAGGAAATAACACAACTTTACGTATGATTATATCCAATAATGTTTACACATTACCAGTCCCTTATTAAATGCACTTGACTCAAATATTTAATGTGGAAGTGGTACTTATATTGACTATAGGCTATAGCCAAACAATATTAATGGAAGACAATAACTAAGCAAACCTATGTAACTCATTACCGGTAAAGAGATACCCAATGTTATCCTTGATTACCGCCATCCAAGCGGGGCCTTAAGGTACATCTATATATCTCGTTTCAATTGAAGCCTAATTCTCCAATGATTGTTCTTGAACTTCGATTTAAATCAATTTTTATTTTCAAATTCTCTGTTGAGCCATTAGTAAGTCTTTCGATTTTACCAGGGAAATGAGTTGCATATAAGGCTAGCTGATCTTTACCTTCGTGACGGTGAAGAATTGAGTTTTTACGAGATATTGTTACGGGCCCGACAAAGAAGAGAGATTGTGATTGGGTACCGCTTAGCTAATGCTGAGAAAGCTGTCATTAATCCTCCAACTAAAACTGAGAAAAGGAGTTGGTCTTTGAAGGATGTGTTTGTAGTAATTGCTGAGAAGGAATGACAATGTCTCAGTTCTGCATTATTCCAAGGGGGTCGAACGTTTCAAATTCTGATGTAACTTGGGGCATGTTTGGAAATGCATGAAGTAGGATCAGTTTCGGTTCCATTCCATTTCCTATCCAGTTGTCATAAAAGCCAACATCTCGTCAGTTTAACGAAGAAACTATTTTAAGAGTGAACATGGAACGGGCCATGGACTTCGATATCTATACAATTAAGTACAAATTTACCAAATAGCTGGACTTCTATACAAATAAGTAGACATTTACCAAACAGCCGAATATAGAGCCGGGCATGACGAAGCACAGAACTGGGTTTGAGCCTTCCCAAACAGCCCCTCAGACTGTAGATACAAGTGACATGACATGGAGAAAGTGTTGAAGAGAACAATGATCCCCACCTAAACGCCGTACTCCAAAATTCAACTATAATGTTGCTGAATCATAAAAGTTCAAATATTTGACAGACTTGGCCAATCTCTAGAGGGATATGGAGTTCATCTTCGGCCTCAGGCTGCCTCTTCATAGACAATATAGACATACTGCTCTGCACAACTCAAAGCTAACAGTGGGAAGATTGGATCCCCTTCAATGATTTCATGGCCAAGTGATACACAAGTTTTTTTTAATGTTAATGTGATAGCTTTTGTTTTATTGATGTAGAATGGGACCGTGGTGGTTGTGGTAAATTAACTCAATATCTTGGAGAAATTCGTAGTGATTTTCTTTCTTAACCTTTCCATTCAGTGAACATTAGTATTTGTATTGAAAAAACCCGCCCCCACCCCCAAAAAAGAAAAAAATTGTATCTTTGGAGAAATTCATAGTGATTCTCTCTTACCTTTTGCATACAGTGAACAAGAGTATTTGGTTCAACCGCGATGGCGCGATCCCCCCCTGCCCACACCCCAACCCCCCCGCGCCAAATAAATAAATAAAATTTGAAACCCCCAAATTCATTCAAATAAATAAATTAAATTTTAAAAAAATAGTGTTGTATTTTAATGATATTTTTAAAATACAAATCATTAGTTTTAATTACTATGCTGTTACGCTAATATCAAATGCTATTAAGGGTAATATTATTATGGTCAATGAGTGTCCATTCTTTTTAGAATACATTTTATATTAATTGTATTTTAGACCGGTGGGTTTACAAGATCTTTTTGACATTGAAAGCTATTTATACGTATCTCCTAATGGTATTTAATATTAATTGTTGAAATATATATACGGTGAGGCTTTTAAGTGAACAAGGTAGAGTGAACATACTGAGTGAATATATTTTTTAGCCAAAAAATTCCGCGGGTCAGCGGGATATCCCGTGGATTTTTTTAGGTCAAAAAACATATTCACTGGATATATTCACTCAACCCTTTCACTTAAGAGCCTCACCGTATAGATATAAAATTATATATATAAATAGGGAGAATTACTGAAAAGGACAATTATGGGCACTTGTTAAGTTTAAAGACAATTTAAAAGTACACTAAACAAAAAGTACAAAAAGTTGACAGCTGGTGCTCGCACGTTATAAGTGCGCGCATCATAGAACATCTCATGCATAAACCCCGTCACCACACGTGCGCTCCCACGTGCACCCACGCGCGCGGCTTCCTTCAGAGACTGCTCGCACTGTGCGAGCAGTGTACCGTATCATTTCTAATTTCGAAAAATATTTTTAAACTTTAAACATCCATAACTTCTGACCTACAACTCCACTTTTCGCAAATTTTATACCGTTGGAATCGTGTCGACGAGAGATACAAAACTAGTATCATTGTTGATATGTTTTGAGAATTTTTTTTTTTTTTTTTTTTTTTATGTTTTTACATACATGAATAATAAGTGAAATTTCACTTGATACACATAAAATATTAAGTGAAATTTCACTCAATTCTAGAGCTTTTAAAAGCTCTCCAAAAAAAGCCCTAAGTCTAATTTTTGCAAAGCTCATAAACTAGTTACCAAATGAATTAACATGAAATTGTGATTTAAAAAAGGAGAAGCACCAAAATGGGGGCCAAACTAAGCCTTAATGTTCATGTACGAGTTAAGTGAAATTTCACTAAATATTCATGTAGGCATGGTGATTTGTTTTTTTTTTTTTTTTTAAGCAATGCATATTTTGTTAAAATAAGAAAATTTCATAATCAATTATATAACACAATTTTTCAACCAAAATAAATGCAGGAATTCTTGTTAAAAGTCGTCTTTTTTAAAAAAAAAATTCTCAAAACATATAAATTTGGCATACATAAATATTAAGTGAAAATTCACTGAACCCGTACATACCTTCTTCCTGAAAAACTTGAAGTTAAACTAAACATTCGTGTACTCGTTCAGTGAGATTTCACTTAGTATGTCAAGTAAAATTTCACTAACTATCCCAAAAGCCACTAGAAGTAACTCTCTAGAGTTTAAGGTCTAATTTGATACTTTGTTAAAAAGTCCCTCAAATGTCAATTTAAGTAAAATTTCACTTAATATTCATGTATAAGTTCAGTGAAATTTCACTTAATATTCATGTATGCCAAGTGAAATTTCACTCTCTTTTTATCTCTTTCATATTAAACAATGCATATTTCGTTAATATATATATATATATATATGTATATATATCAAATTTCATAAATCAATTATAAAACATAGTTTTTCAACCCAACCAAATGCAAAATTTTTGTGACATTTCACTAAAACTCTCCTGAAGAACAAAGTAAACATTCGGTTTTTTTTTTCTCACAACAAACTTGGCATACGTGAATATTTAGTGAAAATTTAATAACCCATACACGAATATTATGTGAAAATTCTATTAGGTTTGTCTGGAACATGACATGTAAAAATAAGAGTTTTTTTTTTCTTTTGCTTAAAAGGTATCAACAATGGTACTGGTTTTGTAGCTCTCGTCGACACGGTTCCAACAGTATAAAATTTGTAAGAAACAGAGTTGTAGATCAAAGTTATGGAGGTTTAAAATTTTAAAAAAAATATTTTCGAAATGGATATCATAAGGTGCAGTCACTCACACGATGTGAGTGGCTGAAAGAAGCATGCCCGCGCGTGAGGGCTGGATGACATGTGGGATCTTCTATGGTGCGTGCACTTATACCGTGTGAGTACTGGATTAGATTCCTTTTGTCCTTTTTAAAAAATGATCAAACCAATTGGAGTTTTAAACTTTTGAGGATTCTTTGTAGGAATTTTCCAATGATTTTCTAATATAAATAACGTTCTTGTTAATGTCACAGAGTAACGTTTGGCAACCACTATTTCCCCTTATTTATTGACTTAGACATAAGTTATCTTGATACAAATCAATTTTTCCTCTCTTACTGATCTTTTCTTCAATTATAAAATTTTCTCATTACAAGAAATGAATTTATAATCTTAATGAGTTTCAAGTTTTTAGAAAGAGAAAAATATTTAAGCTTTTGTTTTAAAAAAAGAAGAGAGTTTTCCAGCGTAGTTACCAAACAACTAAATCTCAAGGGTGTTCAATATACCAAATTTTCTTAGTGCAAAGAAAAACTGAGACAGAGGAGATTCGGGGCTGTTTTATCATGGGGACGGTGTGACAAGTTGTTTGCTTATAGTTTTGCGTGGGCGTGCCAGAGCCAAATAGGCTCGGTGTGTGTGCAAACTAATTTCCTATACGCTTGAGTGAGTGATACTCAAGGCTTTGAGATCTGACTTCTAAAAGGTGATTGTGTGTGATGAGTAGAAAAATACCCTCACCAAAAATCCTATGGCAGTACTGAAGCGCACAAGCCAATTAGTGCAAGAGTTTACCAAGTAAACAATCACAAACGATTAACAAAATACGAATGTATTTTATTAAATGTTTGGAAAAATAATACAAGAACCAAAGAACAGGATCAGAACATGCGCTGATTATTCAAAAGAGTGAAAACAGTAAAAAATAACAAAGAGGTATAGATCTATTTGCTACGGATGCTATGGATGCAAAATAACAAGAGCACAAAGGTTTGAATGCTGTATGAGTGCTATTTTCGAGATGATGCAGAATCCTTTGCATGGTTGGCCAGCCTTTACTTTTATAGTGGCCTTTAACAGTCCGGATATGGCAAGAACTCCTAGAATTGCACCCCAAGTAAGATATTGATTGCAGAATCCTTCCCAATCTCCAATTCCTTCCTTATCTTTATCTTGATTGAATCGATCCCAATATTCTTGGGATACCCTCATCGCTAGCTGTATATGATCAGATCATTTCGAAAAAGGACTACTACCTTAAGTTGAGGGTGACGTCATCATGACAACCAAGAACGGAATTGCCTTCTCTTTTTATCCATCGGACACATGATCATACTTTAAACTTCATCAGGTTTGCAATTTCTACTTGTCATGCTTTCTGACTCCTATGCCTGATGAAGGTTTCACGCATGCTCCTAACCAAACGAGCTCATGCAATCAGTTTTCATTACCAAATCCGCATATGGTGTCCAATCGTCGTGCGTACTAATGTCATCATCGATCGGGCTCTCCTCATGCCAGCTTACGCCTCTCGGATATCCAATGAACGCAATCTATGCTTAACCTCCCAATCGGCTCCCACACTCACTATTGTTGACTTATTTTAATGACGGTGCCCGATTGGTCAGCATCTGACCCATATCGCCTATCAGGCTGCACATCAGATTATATTCTACCCTTAACTTTGCATCCTGTTGAACCCGATGACTATCTGCATTCTTAGGCCGGCCTGATACTTCTGCATCCGAGCAAATAACCCTTTGATTGTTTTTGGGTGCAAACAATTGCCCCCCAAAAGGTCATGTCAACCATCCCACCCTTGATTGATGTGCCGTTCTGAATTTGAAAATGCTACGTGTCCATAATGTAGAGAGATTGTCAGATATGGAGAATCCCACCAGTCACTGCTCATTCAATGCTGATGCGTATAAAGTGAGAAGGTTTCAAAATCTCTTCACTTTCCGAAATAGTTGCGTCTTCTTCCCCTTCTCTTTAGAGCCAACAACTCAGAGCCTCTCTCTCTCTATACTCCATTTTTTCTGGCGAAAGAAAGAACTCCATCACCGCTCACCATAATGGCGCCTAAGACTGCTACGACGACCTCTTCTAAAGGAGGTTAGACAACTAGCCAAGACCCATGCCACCTCAATTTCCACTGACTAGTTTACCGCCTGCTCCTCTTATGATGGGATGCCGGCGGCGCCTGGTTTTGGCACGGTATTCCACGGTGCGCCTCCGGCGGTCTTTGAGCCATACTTCTCTCCGGTGGCTAACGAATCTTTCTTCCATCCCCCTTCTCACTGGATAGAGGTCTGGACTTCCAACCATCCAATCAGAGGTTGGCCTCAGCATTCACCAGAATGGGACAAATGGCCTCTCAGAGTATCGGCCTCCACAGCCGACCTCTGGAAGAGAATGCGTATCCTTGATGCCATCATGCTGAGCTGATCAAGGCTAGAGATTGATCGGCCTCTCCTCTTCTTTGCTCTATTGTTCTGGTCGCAATCTTGCAAAGGATTCCTCTTCTGTTGTGGGCCGATGGGTCCTACCATAAAGGACATCAGCTATCTGACCAGGCTTTTCCATCACGGACAGGAGATTAGACCAGGTCTTGACGTAGGGACGGCCAGTTTCGCCTATCCCCAAAGTGAAACAGTCACGGATGGGGCCGTTCCCTTAGATCTATCACCGCATATAGGCCGTTCATAGCTGCCTGCATAGGCAGAAGGGACGGAAGTGTCTGATGCTGAGGACACCGCCTTCCTGATCAATTGGCTGAACAGGTACCTTTTCTACTTGGCAAGCCAGGCCATCACCAAAGAATATACCACCCTGGCCCTGGCCTTAACTGCCGGCCAGCCCCTAGCTTTAGCTACTTTGGTCTGGGCGCACCTTGTCCGAGGTATGACGGACTTTATTGACTCAGGCTTCCACTCCAGAGGGTGCCCGATCTAGATTTTGCAGCTTTGGCTGTACTCTTATTTCATTGCTCATCGGCCTCCATCCCGAGGGTTGATTGATGTTCACGTTTTTGTTGTCCACTTCATTGACGTTGCCCCTTCTCCTCACTCTTTTGAGGAATGTTTCACTTTCTTCTATGAAGGGTGTTCAAATCAGACTCCTTCTGATTTCTTACCTTTCTTTTCTCTTCATTTCTACCCATTTCTTCAACTATCCAACAATCCTTCCATCTGGGGACCCATCCCGCTACGGGCGGAAATAGGACACGTGGCACACCACCGAGGCTCATCCAATTCATTCTATAACTCTAGCAGCGAAAAGAAGCTTAAAGAAACTCTTTATAACATAGTTCATTTTGGAAGAAAAACAAAACATTGAACTATGAGTCCGTAAAATCCGTATCAATTTGAAAAGTTAATTATATTTCAAATTAACTATAAAAGTTTTATTAGGGACCCTAAATGTACCCTAAAAGAAAATAGAACAGTTCAATATTTTTCGAAAAAGGTACTTCCTTTGTAAAAACACTATTCACGGGCAGCCCACTTTTGCCTATTTTTACTTTTTTTGAAAATGTCGCAATTACGACAAAACTCAACATACAATTTCCCAATCGTTCTGAAACTTTACCAAAGGTATATAAACATATTAGACTGCATGTCTAAGCTTTGAAAACATTAACGGAACGAGTCAAAGACTCGTTTGGATTAAAATCTCATAAGTGCTACAACAATTCATAAAACATGAAATTCAACTTGTTATACCCTAAGACTTGAACTCAAGAGCTCCAATTCGCTTCCAACCAACTTAAAAAGGTTTTCAAAAGAATATTACATCAACCCAAAAACGATGCAGAGCTTCTAAAATTCGGTTACAAGAATCTATACCCCAATTCCTCTGAATGATCCCAATGGCCTCATTCCTCGCATCCATCTTTCTTTTCTTCATACCTGCAATGGAGTAAATCTCTATTGCTCAGCTATATGCTGAGAGTACAATTCTAAACATATGCATATGGGCAATTCATGCTTTAAACATCAAAACACCTCAAATTAGTCTCTAGGGTGAGTGGTACGCTTTCATCCGGTAATGAAACCGATGCCGTGGAAGGCACACCTCTTCCACGCACACCGTACACTGGTTAGGCCTTCCTCCATACCAGGTACCGTGTCCTGGTTGGGTCTTCCTCCATACCAGACACCACACAATCAATGTTACATCCCTCAAACTTCGAGGAGTTTACCCCCGGATGAAATTGCACCAAACTCCCCTTTGACCCAAGTAGACACATAACATGCTCAAGACAGTTATACATGCTTTTCTAACATTTTCGCGTGCATAATTAACGGGCCTAATTAATACATGAATTTTGCCCGGATCGCAATTTCATACATAATATCCAAAGCATCCAAAATTGTCTATATAACACAAGTTCGGAATTCATACCTCGAGCAATCATCCTATAACTTTGAGAAAAGCACTAGTAGCCCGATTAAACGTCAGATCTCCAATTAGGAGCGATTCCTATAAGTATTTACCTGATTTTCCCAAATTTCCATAAATTAGATTTTCAAAAAAACTTAGCTAAATGAGGCCTAAGTGGTATCAAAATGTAGCTCTTACCTCGAGGAGTTTGAATATAAAATTTGGTTGAAAGCTGACGGACGAACGGTCGCCGTTTGTCGTCGGGAAGATCGTAGGATCAAATCTCCTTTCTCTCTCCTCTCTCTAGATATTTTGGAAGTTGTGGATAATAATGAAATCTCATCCACTACAATTTATAGGCACAACTCTCGGGAATTACATTTAACTTCCCACGAGTTTTCGAAACTTCTAATCAAGTCCTGAAACGTCGCACACGTCCATTTTTTAACTTTTCGAGTGAAAACTAAAATTTATAAAAGTTTTCGACTATGTTCTGTTTGGGTCCAAAAATTATGTTCTGAAACTAATTTCGTGAAATCTCTAGACCACCTACCTTTTATGCTACGCATCACTGACATTCTCACCACAGTATTCACAATGATCTAAGATAGTATCAAACTACCAGAAATTATACAAAACATGTATAATTACTATTCATGAAAATCAGGTAAAGTCAAATAACATTTAAAATCACATAAATGTCATTTACTCATGTCAATCCCTCATTGATTATCAAATCTCTGTGTCCTCGATTGACACTCACCGTTGACCCACGTCAACCACATCCACAATTATTAATCAACATTAATAATTCACAATAAATCAATTTTGTATTTTAAAATAAATAGATTTTTCGGGACGGGTGTGACAACTCTCCCCTCCAAAAAGGAAGTTTGTCCCCAAACTTAAACCATCTTCTCAAGTCACCAAGACTTCACACAAGTACTTCAAACATTTGCCTCATACACAAACCAATCACTTTACTGAGAAGTCACAGTCTCACGAGGAAAATAAATCCTTAGGCTCTTAAGGAAAATAAATTCTCAGAGCCCCCGTCTCAATCCGATAGAAGATTCAACTGAATTCTAGCAATTCATCGAAGCATCCCGATAAATAAGAACATCAATACCTGAGTAGAACTTACTCAATAGTCAAATCTGACATTAAATCACATCACGACGTTATAACGTCCACTCACATATCCTATCATCGTACTTATCACATATACTTTTCGAAACCCAAAGGTTATATCTTAATCACCAAAACGAAGGAAGTAACTCATCTCCCATTCACCTAACTTTCTTTTCGATTAAAAGTCGTTGACATTACGTCTCAATTGGTTAACATCTATACAAGATTCTTCATCCCGAACTGAACCACAACTGAGTACTATCACACATAAATACCCCATCGATAAGTCCATGCTTCAATCAATTGTTTCACATACTATAGATTCAATCTCTTACTCTGCTGATCACCAAACCACTTGTAGCACTATAACGCATTTCAAACGACTCCCAAGTTCTTATCAATTTCCAATCCTTCTTTCCTAATAAATCCATATCACGGCAACTTCAATTGAAATGACTATCGCATAGTCGGTAGTGCGTCACATTAGTACTTTCCCTCTGTCTCTACTAATTCTTATCATTCCATTCAGGTTTTACCAACCTCGTACTATACTCCCATCATTCGTGCCTCGTAAGGTATCCATCAGATACTCTATTGAAAATTTCACACCATTTCACTCGTTTGAGTCTACACATGTCCCAAATCACCTACAGTGAGGTCAAACACATTCGTTGTTCATCGCTTCCAAGTTTGTACTCGAACTATCGTCAATTAACATAGAAGGTTACCCCTAACATTCACTTTAAAATATTTAACAAAGTCCAATACATTTCTCATTCAGGTTTTAAAACAACTATTTTGAAATCTCACATAATACCTCATCTCTTTCTCAACACCACCACCCCAATATCCATCGTAACGAATAGCATTGTTAATCAAAATTTGACTTAGCCAATCATGCACGTACCACATAGTTTATCAAACATATCCTCTTGTTCAGAACATACCCTGTTTCTGTCACAGTCCGTTGATCATTCACAATCCATCATGTTTACCTAGTGTACTCACACTCTGAGCCAATCACTTTTCTTTCAAGATCTCAACTGCAATGTAGTCCATTCTCGTATCAGTCCAGGTAGATCCACTACCGTTTATGTAGTTTACAACTCTATACATCTCTGGTGTTTCACTTTCACCTTAGCACAAATCCATATCGATCACACTTCTGTATCTCAACTCTCACCGAGTTCCTGACAACCGTTCACACTAAGCATATATTCTTCGTATAACATCTCAAGGCACCATACCTTATTTCGACATCCGATGTTTCATAACCGTAGTCGAATCTGACTCAATTTCCAATTTAAACTCTCTAGTCCTTTATTTATGCTATCCGGGTCTCCAACCCATTATTCCTGAATAACCTATTGCTAACAGCATTAATACAGTCCCCACATACAATCTGAGGATAAACCGGTAACTAAATCTTCCCACAAAGTACTATAGCATCATTGTGTTCAATAAATTCTATATCGATTTTCAATTCACATACCATTCACAACAAATACTCCAAGGTAAATTCTCACTCTGGTCACTAATGCCAACTGATTCTTAACTGTCATCTTTCAAGTGCTTCACACTTTGCGGATCTCATCAAGTTCTTGATTGATCAAAGCCTCAAATTATTCATTACCTCAGGTTACTCCAATACTTGCCTTTGGAACAATACTCACGACTACTCCTTTAAGGTCATAACTTCCAATTAGCCAAATTTAGGTACACGTCATTTCACCAACTCTTTTAGAATTCCTATGTTCACAATCTGCCCACATAAAACTCATTCGTTTGACAACCACCATTATGTCCCAAGCACTAAGCATGCCATATCTTCCACGATACTGTCTTCCAAGGTCTACTTGATACCTAATCACAAGTATTTAGAACAAATTTTCTTACTCAACGAAAGTTTTATTTAAAAACATTTTAAACACTTTAAAATTTTCTTTGGGTGAAATTCGACATTCTCAAAAGTCTCCAACCTTCTTGGAATCTAGGACACTGAGATCGTATTTCATAGCATCCACCATTGTCCTCCAACCATTTACACTTCTACTATCATATCTGATAATGTACTCAACGTACTACCGTGTCTTCCTCCCATTCTTACCGTTTTTGTTTACTTACTCATTAAAGCTTCGTCTTTCCAATTTATATTTCCTGTTCTCAATCTATATTGACTTATCCAAAGTCTAGTACGCAAAGTCTAAGCATGTCTTCCAATATCTGAATCGTCCATTCTGACTGTCCATCGATCTGAGGATGAAATGTAGTACTGAAACTCAGTTTAGTACCCGTGGCTTCCTGTAGACTTCCCAAAACCTCGATGTAAAACTACTATCACGATCCGATATAATCACTGTTGGAACTCCGTATAGTCTTACAACCTCTTTCACATACAATTCTGTCAACCTTGAAGGTTTAGTCGTATTGATCGGTAGATAATGCGCTGATTTCGTCAATCTATCAACCATAACCCAAATCTTATCATTCTTATTGAACGATCGTGGAAATCCTGAAGCAAAATCTATCGTGATCCCATCTCACTCCACTCTGACACTGGTAATGGTTGTAATAGCCCCGCAGGTACTTGTCTCTTTGCCTTGACTTGCTAACATGCTGAACACTCAAACACAAACTTGGAAACTTCTAGCTTACCTCTCTACCAAAAGTTTTCTCGCAAATTCCGGTATATCTTATCACTCCCCGGATGAATTGAATATTTAGTACTGTGAGCCTTCTCTAAAAGTCGCTCCTAGATTAGCTTTACCTTCTCCGTAGTCATCTGTATCATCGTAGGTCTTAACAACTTTCTTTCCCCAACCTCAATCCAACAAATCAACGATCGACACATAAGCCCATACAATGCTTCATACGGTGCCATTTCCGATACTTGACTGAAACCCGTTACTTCGACTAACTGTAGTTTTAAACCGTCAAAGCATACTCTATCATTCCCGTTCTTAATCCCTCATCCTAGGTTAATCCTTAAATACCGTTTCCCACTTATACAATCAATCTGGTAGCTTTCCTTACTAACCTTTATACTACATCTGAATCCACCATGGTACCACAAACATTCAAAACCAGGTTCAGTTGAGAGATTCCTCAACAACCACAATACTCATAACTCGTTGAGATATTTCTCAATTTCCAATACATACCACACGATAGGTTGAGAGATTCCTCAACTGTCCAATACATACCGTAAGATAGGTTGAGAGATTCCTCAACCATCCAATCGTCTCAATACCGTACAATAAGTTGAAAGATTCTTCAACTACCCAACATACACTGTGAGAGAAAACCACTAGATAACCTATATGATCACACTGTAAGATAACACTGTAAGATAAGGTGAGAGATTCCTCACCTATCCCATACATAAGCAATACATGCTGCTGGACTATCTTGCTACCATAATAGCCAACTGCACATCTCTATTCTCTCACGTCACAGCATCTAACCCATGTCTGAAGAACTTAACTACAACAATCACTTTTCATTCTCTATGTGAACTATAAGGAAATCTCTTTTGACGTTCACTGCTCAAACTCCGTTCCCGGTTAGATCCCCCACAAGACACTCATCACTATTGTTGAAAACATCCACCGATTCGATCAAAAATCATTTTAGTTTCGTTTAGAAATCCAACGGTTCATCACCACCAATATATCATCTCTCCCTCGTGCCACCACACAAAGCCTATGATAACTCATGGTAAACCTCATCTCATCATACGGCTCCACTCCAGTATGATTCCACCAATTCACAAATGCATAAATACTATGCATGTATAACAACATCATAATCATGTATGTATAACAACATACTACATGCATCAAATATCTCTACAATATGTGGATGCATTCTAGAATATATGACAATTCACTCAACACTCCACTCAACGTCAAACGTTCCCAAAGTTTTGTTACCTATTGCTCTGATACCAATAAATGTCACGACACATCCCGTTATGGGCGGAAATAGGACACGTTACGCCACCGAGGCTCATCCAATTCATTCTATAACTCTAGCAGCGGAAAAGAAACTTAAAGAAACTCTTTATAACATAGTTCATTTTGGAAGAAAAACAAAACATTGAACTATGAGTCCGTAAAATCCGTATCAATTTGAAAAGTTAATTATATTTCAAATTAACTATAAAAGTTTTATTAGGGACCCCAAATGTACCCTAAAAGCAAAATAGAACAGTTCAATATTTTCCGAAAAAGGTACTTCCTTTGTAAAAACACTATTCACGGGCAGCCCACTTTTGCCTATTTTTAATTTTTTTTGAAAACGTCGCAATTACGACAAAACTCAACATACAATTTCCCAATCGTTCTGAAACTTTACCAAAGGTATATAAACATATTAGACTGCATGTCTAAGCTTTGAAAACATCAACGGAACAAGTCAAAGACTCGTTTGGATTAAAATCTCATAAGTGCTACAACAATTCATAAAACATGAAATTCAACTTGTTATACCCTAAGACTTGAACTCAAGAGTTCCAATTCGCTTCCAACCAACTTAAAAAGGTTTTCAAAAGAATATTACATCAACCCAAAAACGATGCAGAGCTTCTGAAATTCGGTTACAAGAATCTATACCCCAATTCCTCCGATTGATCCCAACGGCCTCATTCCTCGCATCCATCTTTCTTTTCTTCATACCTACAATGGAGTAAATCTCCATTGCTCAGCTATATGCTGAGTGTACAATTCTAAATATATGCATATGGGCAATTCATGCTTTAAACATCAAAACACCTCAAATTAGTCTCTAGGGTGAGTGGTATGCTTTCATCCGGTAATGAAACCGATGCCGTGGAAGGCACACCTCTTCCACGCACCCCGTACACTGGTTGGGCCTTCCTCCATACCAGGTACCGTGTCCTGGTTGGGCCTTCCTCCATACCAGACACCACACAATCAATGTTACAACCCTCAAACTTCGAGGAGTTTACCCCGGATAAAATTGCACCAAACTCCCCTTTGACCCAAGTAGACACATAACATGCTCAAGACAGTTATACATGCTTTTCTAACATTTTCGCGTGCATAATTAACGGGCCTAATTAATACATGAATTTTGCCCGAATCGCAATTTCATACATAATATCCAAAGCATCCAAAATTGTCTATATAACACAAGTTCGGAATTCATACCTCGAGCAATCGTCCTATAACACTAGTAGCCCGATTAAACGTCAGATCTCCGATTAGGAGTGATTCCTACAAGTATTTACATGATTTTCTCAAATTTTCATAAATTAGATTTTCGGAAAAACTTAGCCAAACGAGGCCTAAGTGGTATCAAAATGTAGCCCTTACCTCGAGGAGCTTGAATATAAAATTTGGTTGAAAGCTAACGGACGAACGGTCGCCGTTTGTCGTCGGGAAGATCGTAGGATCAAATCTCCTTTCTCTCTCCTCTCTCTCTAGATATTTTGGAAGTTGTGGATATTAATGAAATCTCATCCACTACTATTTATAGGCACAACTCTCGGGAATTACATTTAACTCCCCACGAGTTTTCGAAACTTCTAATCAAGTCCTGAAACGTCGCACACGCCCATTTTTTAACTTTACGAGTGAAAACTAAAATTTATAAAAGTTTTCGACTATGTTCTGTTTGGGTCCAAAAATCATGTTCTGAAACTAATTTCATGAAATCTCTAGACCACCTACCTTTTATGCTACGCATCACTCACGTTCTCACCACAATATTCACAATGATCTAAGATAGTATCAAACTACCAGAAATTATACAAAACATGTATAATTACTATTCATGAAAATCAGGTAAAGTCAAATAACATTTAAAATCACATAAATGTCATTTACTCATGTCAATCCCTCATTGATTATCAAATCTCTGTGTCCTCGATTGACACTCGCTGTTGAACCACGTCAACCACATCCACAGTTATTAATCAACATTAATAATTCATAATAAATCAATTTTGTATTTTAAAATAAATAGATTTCCCGGGACGGGTGTGACAACTTGGTAGCTAGAGACATTATCTATAGTCTGACCATCCCCATAGCAATAATAAGTGTGGGGTGGAATTCTACTTTGCTCCACTATTTTCCCGTCAATTCGGGCTTTCTCAAATGGTGCCCATCCCTCCTTCTATCACCGCCAATCAAGATTGGGTAGAACGAGGCTTGCTCATGACCGACGAGCAAGTGAAGAAAATTAGTGATCGGCCTGATAAGTTGAAGAAATATTTTGCTTTCCAACCTTTTCAACATAGTCCGATTACTACAGACGAATTTGACAAGTGGTGGGCTGATCGGACCTCCCAGATATTCAGGAGTTCTACCGCTGAGGCATTACTCCGATTTACCGTGTCATCGGCCACCATGGCTGACAAACCTGCTGCTGCACCAACTCCTCCCCCGCAGAAAACAAGTAGCAAAGAGACCGCCCCCAAAAAAGGTGTTAGGCCAGGGATTGACCAAGAAGAAAAAGCCTCTAACCTCTCCCATTCTTCTTTACTTCGTACTTGCCTAATTTACCATTTTCTTTTCCTAATCCTTTTTCGTTCCATTTCATCTTGTGAACGAAGACTTCGGAGAAGAAACACTACCTGCTGGGTCCACCCTTCAAACACAAATGATCGATCCCTTAGCTGCCCGATCACGAGTTACTCCTCCCCTTCCTGTTCCAACCTCTCCTGAACGGTCAGCAGCCATTCTTGAACAAATAGCACAGAGGGTGGTCCCCCTCCGAGTGACACCACCTCTAACTCCTTTCGACGGAGATGAGGATGTTGATCCTATTAAAGGATCTGTGCGCGAACAGGTGGTGCTCTCCTCCAGTAGCAAAGGATTCCCTAGTGATGATGCCGCTATGGAGGCAATCGGCGAAGAGGTGGAGCAATCAATCCAACCGTCATCATAATGCATCGGCGGGGATGTCTTGACCGATCGGACTGATCCCATTACCGTGACAGGATCAGCTGTAGATGTTGCGAAAGAGACCATAATGGCCGATCCTATTGTGCTTAATCCTCTTGAGACACTGGTCTCAAATACTGAAGAACAAAATCTAGCTGGAACAGACGTTGGAGTTGTAGCAGATGACACAATGGCTACTGCGACCGAGTCAACGAGCCAACCATCAATTCTGGTCCCAGCCAGTCCACCAAGTAGCGAAGATGTTGCTGCACCTGCCCAGGTAACTTCTTGGCTTGGTCTGGGTAACTCTTTGTCTATCTCACCTACTAATCCTTGGCTTTTCTGAACAAGCTGTTCCATTAGGTTCGGCCCCATTTATACCGTTCAATGACTTCTTCTCTAGTCTTGATCTCGGGGTGTTTGATCTTGGCCCGTTGGAGCCCGAGACAACTTCTCCCTCTAATCTTCAGTGGTCAAAGGACCTTCTCCTCGATCTGGCCGACTATGACTTGATTGGGCTACCATCTGATGCCGAAGTTGATATAGCCACAAATGCCCTCCTCGCTGATTGCGCTCTCTCGACCGGTCAGCTTTCCTTAATAAAGGAGATTTGAGAGCGGCTGCTGGGCTGCCGTATCTTGGACCAATTGGCCTCTATTGTCCAGACCGAAGCCGAAACTCATCTTGGTGCTTGATAGAAAGCAATGCAGTTCCTCCAGGCCGCCAAGACCAAATATGAAGCTAGGAAGGTCTCTCGGGCTCAAGTGATCGCTCGAGATGCCTGGATGCAAGCCCGCATAGCTACACTCAAGGCTCAATTAGAGCAATGTGAGGTCGAGGTCATTACTGACGACGCCCTGGTAAAGATCGATGGAGTCTTGGCCCAGCGTGGCGGGGATGCTCAGAAATGTAGTGACCAATTACAAGCTAGCATTCCCGTCTCCCGTGCTTGGTCTCAAAAGCTGGATAAAGCTAAGCAAGATAGGGTTGCAACTAAAGAAGACCTGGGAAGATCTGAGAGCCAAACTTAAGAATTTCAAGTCGGCCTAGAGGCTGATCCTCATCTTTTTTAGTTGTACATTTTCTTTATTTTGTAACTCAACTGTTATATAATACAGTAAAGCTTTTGATCATTCATGCTCAGGTTCATAATTTAATGGTTTGTACTCTAACCTAGGATTTGGCTTATACTCTAGGTCAATGGTCTCCCATATAGTAGGATAATAGAACTTTAAATACTGGTCATTTATTAATCTAGCATGAACTGTTCCATCCACATCGCGCAGCCTGTATGCTCCACCCTTCTTGACCTGATGGATGATGAAAGGACCTTCCCAATTGACCGACCATTTACCATTCTGATTATCCTTTTCTCCAATTGGCAAGATGGCCTTCCACACCAAATCCTCAGTGCAAAAAAAACTTCTCTTTCACTCTCTTGTTGTATGCTCGGGTAGCCTACAGCTTCTATACTTTTAATGAGTCCAAGGTCGTTAGCCTTATTTTATCAAGTCCTTCCAACTCAACTATCATAGCCTCGGTGTATTCTGTGGGCTCAAGCTGATTTTACAATGCCATCCTCGCTGATCGGACTGCAACCTCCATAGGAAACATAGCATCGTGCCCATAGGTTAGCATGAATGGTGTAACCCCAGTGCTCGACCTTTTAGATGTCCGATAGGCCCAAAGTGCCTTAGATAGTAATTTATCCCATTCCCTAGGGTTTTCAATTATCATCTTTTCAATAATCCCCTTAAGGATCTTGTTGGTCGACTCGACCTGCATGTTGGCCTGGACATAGTATGGAATGGAATTGAGAATGGTAATCCTTCTATTTTCTGCGAAGGTTGTGGTCTCTGTTCCTGTAAACACAGACCATTGATCGGCCGTAATGGTTTTTGGAAGGCCGAACCGATGTATTATGTGTTCTTTGATGAATTTGATCATAGTGGCCTGGGTCACCGCCCTACAGGGTATGGCTTCGACACATTTAGTGAAATAGTCTGTAGCCACTATAATGAAACAATGCTGGCCCAATGATGGTGGGAGTATCTTGCCGATTAAATCCATGGCCCACCCTCTGAACGACCATGGTTTTATCATAGGCTGGAGTTCTTTTGCTGGCACTCGTTGAATCGGGTCATGCTTTTGACAGGCCTGACATCCTTTAGCATAGCTGATGCAGCATGCCTGGATAGTAATTGTTATATCTTCGTAAAAGCCATTTCATCTTGGTACTGGTTTGATGAACCCCACAAATTCCTTCATGGACTTCGGCCATTACTGGCCTGCATAGCCTGCTTCTTCTCTAGGAATTTGAGAATTACGTCATCACTGATAGGTTTTTTGAACAATTCCCCATCAAGCACCACAAATCGGACTGCCAACAGCCTTACCTTTCGGTCTACCCTAACGTTTGGGTGTTTTAAGTATTCGATGATAGGGATTCTCTAATCGTCGTCATCCATTAAGATCGAATTGGTTGTGGTGTACCAGCCTCTCTTTGCCATTGATGGCAATGATTGGACTTGAACTGTGACAGCTTGATCTTCTACTTCTTTCACAAAGGGTGAGGCCGACCCTACTTTAGCCAACTTGTCGGCCTCTGTATTCGTAGACCGGGGTATATAACTCATACTTATATCATCAAATGAATCCATAAGTTGAGTAGATATTGAGTGAAACAACTCCCAACTTTTTATTTGGAATTTCCCCGATATCTGTCCGATTACTAGTCCCAAGTCCCCCTTTATATGTACAGATGATGCCCCCATTTCACAGAGTATCTCCAGTTCGATTATCAATGCTTCATATTCGGCTTGGTTGTTAGTATATTTGAAATCGAGCCGAAATGACATCTTTGTCTTTTTATATTTGGGTGACACAATGACCACTCCTACTCCAGCACCCTCTGCGTTCTTAGACCCATCAAAGATCAACATTCCATGGACGAAGGACGTGTTTAGTATTTTTGGTGCTAGTGATAGATCTCACATATCAGTAAGATCTGGGTGATTGGCCAGAAAATTGGCTATGGCCTGGTCCTTGACCGATTGATGTGATCGGTATTGGTTGGCAAATTCCATCAAGGCCAAGGTCCATTTTCCGATTCAGCCATGCATAATAGGTCCTGACAACATGTATTTAATCACATCAGTTTGACATATGATATAAGTAAAAACGGGAAGCATATATGTTCTTAATTTTTATGACAAAAATACAATGCGAAACATAACTTTTCAATCGGCGCATAGCGCTGCTCGATTGGAGTTAAAATTCTACTCAAGTAATAAATGGCATGCTCATTACCTTGTTCATTATCTTGAGCCATCATGCTTCCTATAGAGCAATCAGAGGCCGATACATACAATTTTAGTCACCTACCCTTCTTGGGTGGCATCAAGACTGGAGGCGTAGACAAGTAATGTTTTATTCCTTCAAAGGCATAATGGTGGCTATCTTCCCACTTGAACTCTTCATAAGCCTTAATCTTAAGTAGTGGGGTCCACACCTGGGTCTTTCCTGCACAATTGGAGATGAATCTCCTAAGGAAATTGATCTGCCCGAGTAGCCTTTGTAACTCTTTCTTGTTGGCCGGGAGCTTTGCTTCTTGGATAGCCCGAGCCTTGTTCTTGTCTATCTCTTTCCCCCTTTGGTGCACCAGGAAACCTAAGAAGTTCCCTGCTGAAACGTCGAATGCACATTTGAGGGGATTCATTTTTAACTTGTGAGCTCGCATTCTTTTGAATGCTTTCTCAAGGTCCCTTAAATGATCGGTGTTGTCACCGAACTTGACCACCACATCATCAATGTATACTTCTATAAAGCGTCCAATCATATCATGGAAGATAGAATTCATGGCTCGTTGATAGGTGGCTCCTGCATTCTTCAGCCTGAAAGGCATCACAACCCACTCAAAGGTTCCAATTGCCCCCGGGCACCGAAAAGCTATCTTTGGGATATCTTTTTCAACGATGCATATTTGGTTGTACCCTGAATGTCCGTCCATAAAGGACAAAATTTTGTGTTTGGCGGCCGAATCAATGAACTGATTGGCCATGGGCATGTGGTATTCGTCCTTTGGGGTAGCCAGGTTTAGATTGCGAAAATCAGTACACACCCTGAGCTTTCCATTCTTCTTCACCATTGGGACCACATTCGATACCCACTCTACATACCTTTCAGTCCGAATGAAGTCAACCCCAAGGAGTCTCTTAATTTCTTCCTTCACCTTCAGAGTAACTTCTGGTGACCTACCGCTAGGCAGCTGTTTGAACGACCTGAATCCTGGTTTGATTGGTAACCGATGTTCCACCAGTTCCCTAGAGAGCCCTGGTATCTCGTCGTAGTCCCAGGAGAAATAGTCTTTATACCTATGTAAGAGTGCTATTACCTCTGCCTAAAACTACGGTTCTAACATCTGACTTTACATAAGTGGACTTGTGTTCTCCTTCATTGTCTAGGTTGACTTCCAAAAGGGGATCTTGAATGTCGGCCTTCAAATCATCCAACTTTGCTGTAGCCGTTTCCAATTCCTTCATTTGAATCTCTTCCTCCTTGGGCAATTCTTCCTCATAGATACAATCGGCCAAGTTAACCATACCATCAGTTGGGCCGATTTCTAATCTGTTATCAGCCAAATATGCACACCATCTGGCCATGCTGGCCCATAAGGCCAGCTGTCTCCGTATTTCAGTGGGTTATGGATTCATCAATTTCTTCCTTTTCATTAATCTCTATCGGCCTTAAATCTTCCTTTCGATTTGGATTGTGAGTAAGACTTCAAGTCCAGTGGAGCTCCTTTGCGGAATATGACTGCATTCGTTCTTCGCAGCTTGACATATCCTAATAGTTTGACCAGCCCGATATCATCTTCATAAAAGACTACATCAGCCATTTATATACGAGCTATGAACGACTTGTATCAGCCCTAACTACTTCCACCTCGTCACCTTTCCAGAAAAGCAACAGTTGATGGAGGGCAGAGGGGATACAGTAATTAGGATGTATCCAGTCTTGGCCTAACAGTGCATTGTAAGCGGCCGATGTTTCCACGGTGAAGAAAGATGTCATAACCGTCTTGGTTCCAATAGTCAGTTCCAAAGGTAGGATACCATGTTCCCGTGAAACTCTGAACATTCACCTCGGACGGAATCAACTCTGACTCAGATTTCTGGAGAACTCTCAGCATTATCTGGGGCATAATGTTGATGGTAGATCCTACATCAATGATAATTCTATTTATTGGGACTCCTTCGATATTCCCTTTCACATATAGTGGTTTTAAATGCTAGGACATTTGATAGGTGGGCTTCTCAAAGACCACCATGATGGGCCCTGCTAGCTTCAGCCCTTCCTCGGTTTGTTGCCCTTTCGGCCTTAAGATAGTGATCTTAGGCCGATCGGATTGCAGATCGGTGGCATCCACATTCTTGCTCGTGGCTTCTACCACGTTGGGTTTAACGGTCACTCCTCCGTTCCAACACACGTCTCCTATCATGGCCGACTCTTTGGTCTAGCCTTCTATCACATCTCCCTTCATAGCTGTGGGCTGATCTGGGTTGGCCATGAAAGACATGGATATAGTGAACACCATGTTTGAAGACAGACCCTGTGGGATGATCCCAAATTGAATCGGTGAGTTATCCGAATCTCTAAAATCATCGGTCTCCTCGCCCATTAAATCTGTTTCAGGTTTACATTCTTTTGTTATCTTTTCTTGCCTAAACATCTCTTTTAGGCATTCTGCGGCCTGCATCGCTCCCTTACCCTCTTTTTTTTAAGACGAGCTCTTCCCCCGTTGGATGTTCCTGGGGATCGGCCACCAAGGGTGCACTAGGCTTGAGGGAGCTGTGAGCACGATCTCCTTAGTATTATCATTCCCTTTCAGCCTGTCTTACGCGTTGATTTCTCCTCTTTTGAAACTTGTTATACCAAGCCTGCAAGGGGAATTTAGGATGTTCGGCCTAATACCATTTACCTTCATTCACCTTAGGTGGTACGACCATCCTTGGATATCTATCCAAGGGTGGCCCCCTTTCTGGTTGATTTGGTTTAGGAAATGTCTGGCAATGCCTTATCCCCAACCGACCTGAGTCTCTGGGGCCGATCTGAAAAAGTTGGTGACGACTTTGGTTGCCATTCGGGCTTACATTAACTTAGCTTAGGCAGCAATAGCCTCTCGTGCACAGACCTTCTCGGGCTTATGCTCATTCGCTCTAGGCCTCTTGCTTGGGCTAGAGGCCTCTTTCTTAACATCAACCCTAAACCTTGGGCAAAGGCCTTGTTCTATCAGATCAAGTTGGTTTCGCAGATTGAAGATCAAGCTATCAGTGGTTGATCTGGCTGTTTCGACTTCGACCTTTCGTTCCGCTTGTTTTCTTTCCTGGTAAGTTCTCTAGAGCTCATGAATTGTTACCTTCGGCCTTCTATGGCCGATATAGCAATTTGCTTTCCCTCCCTTTGCCTTGGCCTTTATTCCTTCTCGGACAGGTCCACCTTAGGTCTGGGCCTTGTCAGCTTGGTCATATCAGACACTACCATGTTGGCGCCTATGATATAAGGAAACAGATTTGCATAAACTCCCATAGCTTTGTCCGAGAACTTGAACACCCAATTTTTCTACGTTCTCCTGTATCACATTACGAAAAATAACACAGTTATTAGTGGAGTGTTTCCAAGAATTGTGCCATTTATAATATTCCTTGTCATCGGCTTTAGGGATCCAATGACCATCACTAATCTTGATCACTTTCTCGGCCAGTAGGGCATCGAAAATCTGATCGGCCATAGTGATATCAAAAGTATGATTTTTGCATGCCTCAAACGCCATCTTTTTGCAGCAACATTATTATTCACGGGCTTGTTCAAGGCATTGCATACTATCAGCCGTTTACAACCTAACTTGGCCATATCAATTTTCGTTTCGAGGTCACAATCTGCTAGATGGACCTCGTAATTGGGGTCTTTATAGTATGTACCCTTGGATGAGTTCTTCTTCTCCTGGTCATCTAGGAGGATACATTCATAGCGAGCGGCCCTCGTGGCTAGCTCGAACAGATCTCGAAAATCGATCCCTTCAAACCTCTTGCAAAGTTCAAAGGACATTCCTCCCATAGCCATCTTGACATATTCCTCCTCGGGTAGGACAGTCTTGCATCTATACTTAGCCTTTCTAAAATGGGCTATGTAGGTCTCCACTGTTTCCCCAACCAATTGGAGCATTCTAGATAAGTCAGCCAAAGACGTTTTGGGCTCAGTCCTATTGAGCTGGCCATGAAACAATTCTTCCATCCCCTGCCAATCTCGCACAGAGTTGGCTGGAAGATTAACATATCATAAGAAAGCTACCCCTATGAGAGAGTTTGGGAACAATCTCAACTTCAACGGGCCACTACTACCCACATGATCGCATTGCACTATGAAACGGCCAATATGTTCTACTGAGGATTGTTCACCCTCCCCAGAAAATAAAGTGAAATTTGGGACCTTATATCCTTGGGGAAAATTGACTCAGTCAATTTTAGGTGGGTATGGCCGTCTATACGTCGGGCTCTCCATCCTTCTTATAAAAGGGCCATACTTTTCGTATATGGCCGCCACCAACTTCTCCATGTTGATAGGTTGTGGGACAACGAGTTGAGCTACCGCCATTGGGGGTGCAGCGGGTGCTATTGGAGGTGGTATTTGGTGTTGGTGGTAATTGGCCTGATGAGTTTAAAAAACACCATTAGTTCTTTGCCCCCCAACAGCGTGGGCAGGGAGCGCAATATGACCGACTGTCTCCGTGTTATGGTCGAATGGTTTAACAAAAACTGGTATTGCCGATCCATTAGGATCGGTGACCATTCCACTGCCCGACCCCCCTTGTGGATCAGGCTTCCTATTTAGCCCGTTCTGCCCTCGGAGATTTGGGAAAACGTAAACAGGATCTTTCTTTTTATCGGTCCAACCAAAAGTGTCGATGTGTTCTTTAGGGCTCTCGGGCGTCAACCTCTCCGCCAGCACGACAAGGATTTTTTACAGGCCTGAGATTTCCGAGGTCAGTCCTTCTAACTTAGAATGCGTAGCCCTAGTAGATGAGGCGAGGTCAGTCTGACCCTGATGTATTTCGGTCGTTTGGCGGATTAACTCCTTGAAGTTATCCATTCATCCTATCTAGGCATTGTAATCCTGCCTCACAGTTTCAACGTTCATCCTCAGGACTTCTGAAATTGCCTCAAGAGTTACACCACTATTCTGTGGAGAGCGGCCGGTACTTTCTTCCACAGTTGGGTCAACGGCAGGGTCGTCCTGTCTGTTCTTCCCAGTCTTCTGATCTTTCTTCGAGGGCATGTCCTAGCACCTTGGGTCCCACCGGGTGTGCCAAAATGTTTGCTTGTAGTTTTACGCGGGCGTACCAGAGCCAAACATGCTCGGTGTGTGTGCAAACTAATTTCCTATATGCTTAAGTAAGTGATACTCAAGGCTTTTAAATCTGACTTCTAAAATGTGATTGTGTGTGAATAGTATGAAAGTACCCTCACCAAAAATCCTATGGCGGTACTGAAGCGCACAAGCCAATTAATGCAAGAGTTTACCAAGTAAACAATCACAAACGTTTAGCAAAATATGAAGGTATTTTATTCAATGTTTGGAAAAATAATACAAGAACCAAAGAACATGATCAGAACATGCTCTGATTGTTCAAAAGAGTGAAAATAGTAAAAATAACAAAGAGGAACAGACCTATTTGCAACGGATGTTATGGATGCAGAATAACAAGAGCACAAAGGTTTGAATGCTTTGAATGCTGTATGAGTGCAATTTTTGAGATGACGTGGAGTCCTTTGCATGGTTGGCGTGCCTTTATTTTTCTAGCAACCTTTAATAGTCTGGATATGGCAAAAACTCCTTGAATTGCGCCCCAAGTAAGATATTGATTGTAGAATCCCTCCCAATCTCCAATTATCCTGATTGAATCAATCCCAATATTCTCGGGATACCCTCATCGCCAGGTGTATATGATCAGATCCTTTCCAAAAAGGACTGCTACCTTGAGTTAAGGGTGACGTCATCATGACAACCAAGAACGGAACCGCCTTCTCCTTTTATCCATCGGACAAATGATCATACTCTTAACTTCATCGAGTTTGCAATTTCCACTTGTCATGCTTTCTGACTCCTATACCTAATGAAGGTTCACGTATGCTCCTAACCAAACGGGCTCATGCAATCAGTTTTCTTTGCCAAATCCGCATACGGTGTCTGATCGCCGTGCGTACTAATGTCATCACCGATCGGGCTCTCTTGATGCCAGCTTATGCCTCTCGGATGTCCGATGGACGTGATCCATACTTAGCCTCCCAATCGGGCTCCCACACTCGCTATTGTTGACTTATTTTAATGGCCATGCCCGATTGGTCAGCATCTGACCCACATCGTCTATCGGGCTGCACATTAGATTATATTCTAGCCTTGACTTTGCATCCTCTTGAGCCCGATGACTATCTGCATTCTTAGGCCAACCCGATACTTCTGCATTCGGGCCAATAACTCTTTGACAATATTTGGGTGCAAACACAAGTGCAAACTGCTTGCACAATTTAGGCAGAGCTGCGAAACGTCTTAAAGAGAGTGAGATCCGCAACTCAGTCCAAGATGTGTCAAAGAGGCTACCGATATATCTGGTAACCTTGTTCTAATTTTTGTCTAAAGTTCCAACAAATAGTATTTTCCACCAACGTTTTTGCCTTCTACCTTGTGACTAAATTTTTCAGGCAAGAACCTTAGTTTTTTTTGAAGTTTTAAAGTGGAAATACCAATAGATTGCCAGCTTCTTGTGAAGTCTGATTAGCTTTCTTCACTAAATGAACTTATATTTCTACTTGATAGAAAAATAAACACAGATGGAATAGTGACAAGCCACATGTTGTCTAAGCTTTAGTTTTGCTAAACAAACTATGTTATGTGATAAGGAACCCTCACTCAATCCCCCAGTCAATGGGCACAAGGTTACTGGGTAAATCTTAAATACTCTAAAGCACCTACAAACCACATGTACCATTTAAACTTTTTTTGGAGGTTTACAAGGGATGCATGATGGCCGTGAGAGTAGTCTATATTTCAGTTCACTCGTTGTTGGGGATTTGGTGATGGACAGGGGCGGAGGCATTAAAGACCCCTAGGTTTTTGAAAATTAAAAATAAAGCCTTTAAAAGCTAGTTATTTCAAACACCCCCCCCCCCTTCAAAAAAGAAACATAAGTAAAAACATGGCTTAATTACAAAATATACACTTCAAGTAAAAACATGTTTTAATTACAAAATATACACTTGAGATTTGGTCCATGTCTCATTTTAGTCCCTAGAGTTTCAATTGCGTGCATCAATTTGGTTCTTGAAGTTTTTAAATTGAATCAATGTGTTCTGAATGTCCAATTCTGTGAGAAAAGTAGATGAAATTTACTCACAAGTTATGCACTATCACACTTTTTAGGGAGAAAAAATGGAACACCAACAATCTTCCCACCTGCTTGTCACCTTAATTGTGCATAGCAGTGGCTAAATTCCGTCAAATTTTTTGACAGAATGGGACATTTGAACCGTATTGCTTCTATTTAAAAATTTCAGGGACCAAATTGATGTAATTGAAACTACAAGGACTAAAATGAGATAGGGACTAAACTTCAGGGGTATGTTTTGCATTCAAACCTAAAAACACGTAAAGGAAAGAGAGTAAAGCGACTTGGCCAAATGTGTATCGAGAAAAAGCAATTCAACGAGGTGACAAATGATGCGACGATGAAATGTTTTCAAGATATAAAACCTCGCAATGGCTATTTGTAAAATATAACAAGTTTAATTGGAATTATAATATTATCTTCCGAGAATGTTCTATTTATGCTTACACTAGGCTCCCTTTCACCAAAAATCCTGACTCCGTCCCTGGTGATGAACTTCATGTTGAGTCTCATAGCCATCACCCAATCTCGCAGAATTGGGTGATGGACGATTGCTTCATACGAGTTTACTATTCATCTTATGACTCGCCATTCTCTTAAGTTTCAAAACTTCATAAACATTTGGGCCAAAAGTGCCTCTGAAGTCTGAAGCTTTTATGCATCTGCCAATGAAGTGTGTATAAAAGTAGGCAGTATCGGATCCAAGATTCACGGTCAGGGGGGGGGGGTGAACAAGGGCTTAGAATCAACGGGTTTTGGGTCTATTTCTAATTCTGTCCATGCATGCAGATTATCATTTTTTTCCTCGATATTAAGTGATGATTGGTGATTGTAATTTATAAAGCTTGAAATGAAAAGTAAACAATTTGGTTAGAGCTAAACTGTTAAGTGAGAAGAAAGGGCATAGGGCCAAATATTTATCATGCGTTGGATAATGAGATCAGTATATTATGGAAAGATGCTTGCAACCAAAATTTTGGTTTTGCTAAAGCCCTTTTTTAGAAACTCACCTTCACAGAAAGCGTCTACAAAAGTAGGCTACTAAACTGCATTTTTGACAACCATACAACTCTCTCTCTCTCTCTCTCTCTCTCTCTCTCTCTGGCACACACACACACATGAACAACCACACGTGCACACACTTCCAATCATTTTTAGGATAGAAAACTATCACACCATGGAGTAGTGAAAATTGGAGAGAAACAAAAATTTCTGTTCCGGATCCGTGAGCCATGAAGAGTTACATGAAACTGATCTGTACTTGCAAGCATTCTAATATGGTTATAACATAAACGGAAATATAAAACGTCTAATGGTATTCATAGGGGAACTTAAGTGTTTGATATTAAGCTATTACACCAGTTCCAAATGAAAACCATAAAATATAAGTTTTGGCGATCGACTCCGATTTAGATATTACATCAGACAAAAGATGGATAAAACATAAGGAAATCTTAATATATAGATACGATGAATTTCAATTCTTCAACTGGCATAACCATGCCCTTCGTCGTAGTACTCTTCCAGCTTGTCCACCTCGAGATAACCGTCCTGGAAGTCCTATTGTTGAGTATCTAGGTACTCTTCTTGATAATCGCATTGATAGGCTTCCTCATTATAACCTTGAAGTAATATGTCCAAGGTAATAGAGCCGTTAGCTTTTGAAACTAAGTGAGTGGTCTTACCGACCACTCCTAATACAAGTAGTTAATATATGAACGTTACGATAATCTTGGACTAATATTTGATAAACATATCTTGATAACAATAAGTATAATTGATAACATGGCAGTTATGAGTGAGTAAATAAATAATATACTGCATAATCAATATATTCGACTTTATTCGATCACCCTTGAATTTCTGATACAACACTTGACTCATGTGACTTGGTACATTACCAGTGTAACGCCGTTGGCTCAGAGCGAAATGGTCACTTTTGCTATCGTCACCTAACAGGGCTGCAATAGCAGTTTTTGTTTAAAAGGTTGTGATCACTTTACTTTAGGTCCCCGTGACCTTGCCTAGGGAATAGAATGATTACTTTGCTATCGTCGCCTAACAGGGCCGCAATAACAATCATCTACTTAGAAGTTGTAGCCATGGTATTCATGACTCGAATGGATACTTTGCTATCGTCGCCTAACATGGCCACAATAACAATCATCACCAAGTGCAATATTGTAAACACAGACTCGTGACTCGACTACGTTGATTCGAATGGATATTTTGCTATCGCCGGCTAACAGGGCCGCAATAACAATCATCGCTAAGTGCGATATTACAAACCATTGATTCGACTGTACTTCCCGAACCTCCGTGGTCGACTAAACATGTGTGGTGTTTTTAACCAGATTGGTCTCCTTGACCAAATACACGTACGTCAGCTTTGACACCATGACTCGACTCATTGATATAAGTATTTATGCAAGTGTATGATGTATAATTATCAAAGCATAAAGTATAGTTATCTAAGCATGCGTTCTCACGTAAACAATTCATTTCTAACTACGTACACATAACATAGATAGAAAGTATACATATGGGATACATCCAAGTGAGCTAGGACTCACCTCGATAGGGAAAAGGGGACGATCTTGCGAATACGGATACTGTTTCGGCTCCTATATTTCATATCAATACACAGAACTTCGATTAACGTTTATTCTAAATACAAGGGTATAATTGTAATTATGCCAAATGTGTGTTTAAACCTCAAGATGATGATTCTTACATCATTCTGAGTCCAACGCTATTGATTAGACTCAAATCGGAGTCCGTCACATAAAATGCTGGATTTTCTATACCAGTATAGGTCCTAACAGTAAGCTGTATTTTTGACCGAGTTAAAAAGTCACTAAACTTAAGGGGATTGTTCTAAACATCATTCTAGGAATTTAGAAACTAGTCGCGTATTTTTCTGAGCTGCGGTTTATTTATTACGAATTATTGAAGGTGAAATGATATAATAATATAATTTTTCAGAATTTAAAATAGCCCATAGGTATTTTAATATCTATTTATTAAAACTTTAAACTAGCATTTACCATTTACTTAAACTCAAATAAATAATAAGTATATATAAATAATAAAAACTATTTTCAGAATATAAGAAACATTGCAAATTAATATTTCAGAATTTAAAAACTTAATAATAATACTTAAAAACTATTTTAAAGAAAATTTAAAACAATTAATAATACATATAACTATTTAAAACATATTAATAAATAGTAGTAGTATAACTTATAAGTACAAAACTTGATTAACAGATTAATAAATATACTAAGTATAATCAATTAATCACTAACATAGTTTAACAGAATAACTAACAATATTAAAATATGCTAATCTTAATTAAACTAATTTAAACTGGATTAATTAACAAAATAAACTAATTAAACCTACTCATCAAAACGACGATGTCCCACTAGAGGGAAATCCGACCGACCCGATCAAATATTGACTATCTGTTAACACTAACACTCTAACCCACCCAAACCCGTAACCCAATCCTAATGGGTCACCACCTTCTTCTCCAACGAGGCTTGCCGCTGATGGATCACGGATGACTGGAAAATCTTCCAGGGGCCATATCTCCTTCGTTTGTCTATAGAAATTGTTCATTCCAACGCCAAAGTGACCATAATGGGGTCTCTATCACATAGTACAAGATGGGGGTCCAGTTATGAGTTATCTCATTTAGGGTTCGAACCATAGCACTCTTCTTTTCGATTTTAAAAGAATAAACTCAAAATTGTTCCTAAGGGTGCCAATGGGGTCCGAGGGGTCAGTTAGGGGTAGTTTGGTGATGGTTGAGAAATTCAAAGCTCAAAGCTTGAGCTTTAATGGCTGCTGTGATTTGACACAGAGCCAAGGCTCTGTTTGGTCATGCATGGGGATGTGTATGTGTTTGGGGTGCATGAAAATATAGAGGGGGTGTTTAGGCTCTGTTGAAGACGTCTCTTAGCAAGCTTGGTCTCGTTGACATCTTCGCCCCAGCTTGAGGGAGAGTGTTGGAGATAATATTGATACGGTCTTATCCCTTATTTAATATTATCTCTCAAGTTTAGGAAGGATTTCATTTTTATTCTGTAATCTTTTAATTGCTTTAATTTCTTGTTATTTCCTTTCTAGTTATTTCCTTTTTCCTTTGACTCTAGGTTGTATATAAATCGATGTTTGTATCATTGAATAATAAGAAAAACATTTTTTTCCTCTCATCTTCGATTTCTTCTGATACCACTTGTAATGCCCAACCCATTCAACTCCTTACAAACCCAGGTGTTAAGGAGAGGGGAACTAATGCCTTATAGACCGCACAGAGGGGCCATAAATGGGTGATGTGGGACATTCCAACAGTTTGGTTATTGCACTTGCCTTTTAAAAACTTTTTGGTTGCCTGTTAACCTCTTTGATTGCTATTCTAGCTTGTTTTGTTTGGTAATTTTTGTCCTTGGCTATTTTTATATTTCTTTATTGTGGGTAATTCGATTGCATATTTCATTTTGCTGTTATGGCTAGTGGAAATTCCGACCCCACCAGACTATTAATGTAAAGTTATCAGGAGACAACTATGTCTATTGGGCTTACGATATGAAATTTTTTTTACTGGGAAAGAACATGTGGGGTTATATTACTGGCACCGTGCCGGTTCCTTCTGATCCTAAGGCTGCAGTTTATGTTCAGTTGTTGTCCAATTGGGAAATTAGTAATGCAAAGATTCTTACTTGGATAAATTATTCCGTTGATCAATCTATTGGGGTTCATTTGGCTAAGTTTGCCACAGCTAAAGAGGTTTGGGATTATTTATCCAAATTGTTTGTTCAGTCCAATTTTGCTAAATAGTCAGTTACACCATGAAATTCGAGCCGCTCGACAGAGTGATAGGAGTATCTAGGAGTTTTACTCTATTATGACTGGATATTGGGATTATTTTATTTTATTTTTCGCTAGAAAAAAGGGGAGAAGGGGGCAACCAGCGTAGCAACCCTCCCTGGGCATGACCATAGGAGCCCCTCCCCGATGTGGAATGTCCGGTTTGAGCCAAAGCTACTGCCTGTATAGGCGAGCCCGTCACCACACCCCCACCGAAGCGACCAGTGAGCCAGAAGCCTATCCACAGACCACAGAAATCAGACTTTACTCACGCAAACGCTTTCAACTTACGTCCGGATTCGAACTCCTGACCTTGGGGTAAGGAATATTGGCCCCGTCCAACTGGGCTACCACGTCGGTGGTTGGATATTGGGATTAACTGGCACTCACTGAGCCTACCGTGTTGAGCACTTATGAAGCGTATAGAACCTACAGGGAGGAGCAGAGGCTGGTACAATTTATGATGGCACTTCGAGATGACTTCGAGGGTCTTCGTGGCTCTATCCTTCATCGCAGTCAACTTCCTTCAGTTGATTAGTTGTTAACGAGTTTCTTGCTGAGTAAGTGTGTCTTAAGTCTCTTCCCGAAAAGGGTCTTCTTCCATTACCTTCTCAAGCAGTGTTAGATGTTCCACCTAAGCCCCAGACCCGTACACAGTCTAGGCGAGTCCGAGTTGCAGTAGATGAATGTAGCTTTTGTTATGACAATGGCCATTGGAAGGCACAGTGCCATAATCTTGCTCGTGGACCATACCAACAGCACTTTCGGAACAAAGATTGTCATACTGCAGCTGTTGCACCACCAGTGGATGACTCATCTTCATCAGCTCCCAACTTGTCATTGATCGCCGAGCAATTGTAGAAACTTCTCTCCTCTCATTAGCTTAATGCTCTTTCTGTCTCTCCTTCAGTAGGTTCATTCTCGTCCGCTCCCACAGGTATATATGCAAACACTTGGGTCTTTGACTCAGGTGCTATACATGTGATTTTTCTTTGTTTGTATCTACTTCCCTTCCCCCCCCCCCCAGGTATCTGTTCTTGCTGCCAATGGTACCTCTATGTCTTTGGCAGGTGTTGGATCTATTACTTCTTCCAATTTGTCTCTTCCTAATGTCTACTATATTCCTCAGCTTACCTTGAAATTGATATTTGTTAGTCAATTATTCGATTCTGGCTATGTGGTTCATTTTTCTTCTTCTGGTTGTGTTGTGCAGGATCCTCGTTCCAAGAAGCTGATTGGAACAGGCCGTAGAGAGGGAGGACTATATGTGTTGGAAGAGTTGCATGTTCCTGTTGTTGCTGCATTCTCTGTTGATTTGTCCGCTTTTCGTTTAAGTTCTAAGTCGTTTAGTTTCTATTTATGGCATTCTTGTCTTGGACATGTTTCCCGTTCTCGTTTGCAGTTTTTAGGAGTTGTTTGGGTCATTTAGAGTGTCATGACATCTCTAATTGTAGTGGTTGCAGTTGCTAAATTTACTACATTGCCATTTAATAAAAGTTCACGTGGTTCTTTACCCATTTTGACCATATTCACTTTGATGTGTGGGGATCTGTAGCTAAGAAACTACATGTCTCCCGCCATGTTGTTTTCATGGAACCTATTCCTTTTTTCTCTATTCCCTCTACCACACTTTGCACAAATCTGATCTTATCTATCTCGATCCCTTTCCATATGTATTCCTTCTAAGTCTTATATTAATGATGTATCTGTGTCTGGTCCCCTCTTTCCCAAAGTTCATCTATTGTTCGCCCTCCTATTTCTCACGTTTATACTCGCAGGGTCGTTCGTAACTCTCCTAAAGTAACCAAGTACAACTCCTCCATCTCTAACTGCTGATTCTCAACTAGGTTCCGAAAATGTGGATCCTCCTCCTCCTCCTCCTCCTCCTAGCTATCCTAAGCGTTAGCATCAGTGTCCTGATAGGTTTGGATTTTCTAACTCGTGTTATTCATCTAGTTTTTGTTCTTTCTTAACTTTTGTTCACTCTCTTTCTGAACCTACCTCCTATAAGGAGGATTCTCTTGATCCTCTTTGGCAACAGGTTATGACTGAGGAGCTTTCTGCTTTGCATAAGACAGGGACGTGGGATTTGGTGTCTTTACCCACTGGTAAACGTGCCGTTTACTGTCGGTGGGTGTAAAAGATTAAGACCAAATCGGATGGTTCTATAGAGAGGTATAAGGCTCGATTAGTGGCAAAGGGTTTTACCTATTAATATGGTATTGACTATGAGGAGACCTTTGCTCCTGTTGCCATGATGACTACAGTTCGGACGGTGATAGCAGTTGCATCCTACTTTATAGTCATCTCCACCTTGGGATTCACTTCCTGCGACCATGATTCTGCTCTTTTTCTTCGTTCTACCTCTGTTGGGCGTATTATTCTTCTTATGTATGTGGATGACATGATCATTATTGACGATGTAGATGGAATTACATTGTTGAAATCCCAGTTGAGTCATCATTTTGAAATGAAAGATCTTGGCCCTCTTCGTTATTTTCTGGGTATTAAGGTGGCTTCGTCTCCTAAAGGCTATCTTCTATCTCAGTCTAAATATGTCTTAGTTGTCATTAAGAGAGCTCGACTCACGGATACTCGGACAGTTGAGACACCTTTGGAGCTTAATGTTCGCCATTCTTGTTCTGATGGTGATCCCTTGTCCGATCCTACGTTGTATCGGACTATTGTTGGCAGCTTGGTTTATCTCACTCTTACTCGGCCCGACATTGCTTATGTTGTTCATATGGCAAGCTAGTTTATTTGTTCCCCCACTTCTGTTCATTAGGCCGTTGTTGTCCGTATTTTGCGTTACCTTCAAGGTACTTTGCATCAGAGTCTTCTCTTCCCTTCTACTTCTTCCCTAGAGCTTTGGGCTTATTCTGATGCTGACTGGGCTGGAAATTCTATGGATCGAAAGTCTACTACTGGCTTTTTGTGTTTTCTAGGTGATTCTCTTATTTCTTGGAAAAGTAAGATGCAGTCAGTGGTTTCTCGTTCTCTTACTGAGGCTGAATATCGTGCCATGGCCACTACTACGGCTGAGATAGTTTGGTTGCGTTGGTTGCTTGCAAACCTTGGTGTATTGTTGTTTTCCCCTACTCCAATGTATTATGACAATAAAGTGCAATTGAGATAGCTCACAACTCTGTTTTCCATGAACGTAATAAGCACATTGAGATCGACTGTCATTTTGTGCGCCTTCATCTTCAGATTGGCACGATTTCTCTCTCGTTTCTTCCATGTACCTTGCAAATCGGAGACTTCTTCACGAAGTCCCATACTGCTCAACGCTTTCGTTTTCTGCTTGACAAACTTTTGATGCTTCTAGCTGTCGCATCACAAGTTTGAGAGGGGGTGTTAGAGAAATATGTTGTAATAGGCATGAGGGTAGTTTAGTCCTTTTATTATCTTGTTTTTACCCTACTATACAAGGGTTCTTGTTTATTGTATTCATTGTACGTTTTGATTATCGATATAATATTTTCTCCTTTTTCCCTCTTCTTCTTCTTTCATGGATCTGTTGGTTATGATACGTGGGAGATGGAGATTTCCATTATCATGAACTGGCTAACACATTCTATGATCTCGGAGATTGGTGAGGAATACTTAGGCATGGAGACTGCTCAAGATATTTGAGAGTAGTTGCTTCCACTTATTCCCAAAAGGGAAACTGTGCACAGACGTTTGAGTTGAGGAGATCGATTGGACGATCCGAACGGGGAAATAAAATAGTTCTTCAGTACTTCACATCCCTCTCCAAAAGTTCGAAGCGTCTAGATCATCTTCTGGACTAGAAGTCTGTGTGCCCTACGGATTGTGCTGGTTATAGTAAACTTTTAGTGGAAGAAAGGATCTTTAAGTTCATAGAAGAACTTAATTCAGAGTATGATACAGTCCGCAGCAGTATGCTCGGGATGGAGACATTGCCTTCTCTCCATGAGGCCTTTGCTTATGTGCAGAATGAGGAGAGTCATTGTTCTACCATATGCTTCCACCCACTCCTATTGAACGATCGGCCTTAGTTCCGTTCCTCACAGAGATGAGAACAAACAATCTCACAATACAGATACTAATGGTGAGCTTGGTTCTTCGGAGAAGGATAATTTGTTTTGTGATTATTGCCATAGACCCAGACACACCAGAGAGACATGCTTGAAGAGTCATGGTTGCCCCACTGGAGGACGTGGTGGTCGTTCTGGATAGACTGGAGAACGTGGGGGTCATTCACGCGCTCACCATATTACAGCATTAGATAGTACATCCTCAACTCCAGTTGATCAGGGTATCTCCACTTCGGACTCGACATTTGTTCTCTGCTTCTGATATAGATTGGTGGCATGTCGTGCTCCGTCTATGTCTACAAGGCCTCAGCTTCATTTGCTCAGTCAGGTAACTTATTTACCTCAGCAAGAGCATACTTATCTCATTCTTCCTTTCCATGGATTATCAATTTTGGTGCTTCAGACCAAATGTTTGGATCATCTAACATTTTCTTTGCTTATAAGCCTTATTTAGGTCAAGACAAGGTCCGCATTATTGCCGATGATACTTTTTTCTCAGTCTCAGGGAAGGGTACTATTTATGCCACTCCATCCTTGTCCTTGTCATCTGTATTACATGTTCCCTTTTTTATCGATAAGTCGTATCACTCATGACTCACACTGTAGCGTAACTTTTTCTGTCGGAATGTCTGGTTTATTAGGTTTTAGTTCCCCTCTCCTTAACACTTGGGTTTTAAGGAGTTGAATAGGTTGTGCCTTACAAGTGGTATCAGAGCTTGGTTGGGCTTGTCTTCCAGCATGCCAAGTGTCTGGCTGCTGTGGTCCAGGGGGTGTGTTGGAATGTCCTACATCGCCATTTATGCCCCCTCTGTGTGGTTTATTAGGCTTTAGTTCCCCTCTCCTTAACACCTTGGCTTTAAGGAGTTGAATGGGCTGGGCCTTACAAGATTTTCCATCCACATTGTGTTTTTCAAGACCTTACCACGAGGAGGATGATTGGTAGTGGTAGCAAGGAGAATGGTCTTTATCTCCTGGATGCAGGAGGACAATTGGCACATCACACCATTGTTTATGAAATAAAGCTGAAGACATATGGCTTTGGCAACGGCGTTTAGGACATCCGTCATTTCATTTACTTAAGCATTTGTTTCCATTAGTAGTACTAGATAAATGCGTTTCTGCTTTACTTGTGAACTTAGAAAACATCATTGTGTATCTTCTACTCCTAGTTCTAATAAAAGTTCAATTCCTTTTGCTTTAGTACATTCTTGTGCTGTGTCTTTGAAAGGTCATAGATGTTTGTTACGTTTATTGATGATTTTTCTATTGAAAGCTTTCCATCAAATGGTGTGCACTCAATTTGGGACTGTCATAAAAGTTTTACGATCTGAGGAGGGGGTGAGTTTATCGATTTGGGTCTTGCCGATAATTTTTGTTCACATGGGATCATTCATCAGACTTCTTGCATCGATACACCTCACAAAATGGGGTAACGTGGTACAAGAATCGTTACTTGCTTGATATAGCTCCTTACTCTTCTCTGTCAACGCTCCTAAGTCCAAATGGCGTGAAGCGTTATTAACAGCCTCTTATTGATGGGATTGTGCCCTCAAACCTATTACTTTATGCATTAGACATTATGACATTTATATTTATAGATATCAATTTACATTTGCTATGTATGTTTCATGAGATGAATGTTGGTTTTGTCAATTCGTATATATGTATGAGATGCATACATGAGAGATACGAAGTACTATTTCTCGATGTTTAGAATTGTTGTAGTGGATGATGAGATTAGATATCACATCAGGTTTACACAGTAGCGTGATTAACTACCATAGGATGGAATGATGTATCTCATTCACTAGAGTATGTAACTCTTAGTTAATATGCTGATGCTTGTATAGCATCGATGGACCATGAGCTTTCCTATTAACACTCAATTGCTGTCAAGAGTTAAATAGGAACTCATACTTGTATACGATATGTGTTCTCAATCTTGAAACGATGAATATTTTACCCAACCCATCACTGTGGGACGAATATATACACGACCCATCACTGTTTCAACGTATTTCCCAAACCCATCACTTTTTTTAAAGTCGCTAGTTCAAGTAGAGACTTCACCAAAAAAAAAATCTGTAAAGTTGCTAGTCCAACTCACAACTTTTGGCCAAATGAGAAGTTGCTAGTTGAACTAGCAATTTCTCCTTCTCACTTTCTTCATGTGAGAGATTCTAGTGTGTATGTCAAGAGAAGTCGCTAGTTCAACTAGCGACTTCTCGTTGTGGCCAAAAGTCGCGAGTTGGACTAGCGATTTCTACAGAATTTTTTTTGGTGAAGTCGTTACTTCAACTAGTGACTTTAAAAAAGTAACGGTTTGGGAAATAAGTTGAAACAGTGATGGGTTGTGTATATATTGGTCCCACAGTGATATGGGAAGGGTAAAAAATTCTTGAAAGGATGATGAACACAAGTTATGTATATGATTACTTTGACTTACCAATCAGTGAGGTCTTCAAGATCAACACCTGGGTATCTTGGGTAATCATATCTCATAACATTGTGAACATATATTGTCAAGATAGAATCTACCCTCTGTTGAAGAGTAAGCATTCTCTTGAGAATATCACCAAGTTGATTACTGAGAACTGTAGTCTTGTTGATAAGTAGTCATCGACATGTTTGGTAATCAATAGAGGTGAATGAGACTCAAGGATTATAAGGTGTATTCACGATTCAGTTTGATAGTATTGGTTATCTAACTACCTAAATGTGAATACGAATGCTAAAGGTAGAGGGACATTAGTATCACCTTACAAGTCTAGTTGCCGTTTCAAATATGTTCTTATGCATCGGAGTGCAGTTATCGTTATTTAGTGGTACTAACATTAACTGATTAGTTAGTTAATTCTCTGATTAAAGAGTTTAATCACGGAGGATTTAAGAATTAGGAGGTCCCATTCTTAGCTTCATAAAGAATGCAGGGAAGGCAAGTAAAGAGAGAAGCAGTCGATTGCTAGTTAGATGCAATTGATTGCTCGATTGCCATTAAGGTCGGTTGGAAAACTTATAAATAGCAGACCTACGGAGTAGAAATAGGTAGAACGTCGTTTTGAGCCTCCAATAACTGCCAGACCTATTTCTAAGTTCTTTAGGCCTCATCTCTCTCTCTCTCTCTCTCTCTCAGGGTTCCCACAAGCCCTAGTCTTTCCGGGGCGTTTGGGAAGACAGAAGAGTGAAGATCTACTGGAACTTCGTAGCAAGGATTCAAGACATTGATTCAAGCATCCTAAGAGGTATGTTCTCTTGTCTACACGACATTAGATTCAATAAGAAGTAGATCTCTAATACTGAAACATTTCTTCACGTATTTTCCACTGCAACTTAAGTTTTTCAAAAACTAAATCCAACACTTACCTTATCAATTGTCTCCCTTATCAAGACACATCTACATTATTTTCTATTCCTCTTCGGGTTTTTGGATGTGTTTGTTTCGTCCACAATCACTTTCCTACTCATGGAAAGTTAGATCCTCGAACCATTAAGTGTGTGTTTGTGGGCTACTCTCTCCCATTTAGGAAGGTTATAAGTGCTACCATCCCCTGTCTACGAAACGCTTGTTTCCATGGATGTAACCTCTCATGAATCTCAGTCCTTTTCAGCAATCCCATAGTTCCCAGGCACTTCTTCAGGGAAAGCAGCAGTATGATGAAGAGATGCCTCTGTTTTTTTCCCTGTTATTATCATGGACGTCACCACTCAGCAGAAGATGGAGGCTGAGATTGAAAAGGAGAAGGAAGCTATTCCTCCAAAAGAGAAAAAATTGTTGGTCTATTCCAAGGGAACAAGGAGTAAGTGCAAGACTAAAGAAACCATTCCTCCTATTCCACTGATGTTTTCTCCAACTAATGAGGATCCAGGTAATACTGATCAAGGATCAAAATTTCCTTCTGTTTCCATCGAAACAGCCGAAACGTTCCGTTTCCTAGGTCATGGAAACGAAACAGCCATGGAATCTCGAAATTCCATGGATTCCATTGAAACGACTTTGTTTCTTTTGTTTTCATCGAAACAAACCTATGATTCCACATCGTTTCATTTGCTTCCAACGAAACATACTTGTTTCCATCGAGATAATCATGTGGATGGGTACTTATCATATGGACAACTATTTTATTTTAGAGATGGCTTATTAGCTTACTATGTACTTATATGTATCTTTTTCATTCCATGAAGTGTTTTGTTGATTTTATGAAGTGTTTGACAGTAGATTGGCGACTTAATCCTCATGTATTTTCAATTTGAACTACATATTTTTAATGTATCTCTACATATATAGACCTCTCAAAGGTTCAATTAATTAATTATTAGCTTTATACACGCATATAGTTAAGTTTGGAGTTATGTTTTCCCATGTTTCCAATTTTTTCCGCTGTTTCCACATGTTTCCGAAACGTTTCCATTTCTGGGCAGACCGAAACGAAATTTTAAACCTTGATACTGATACACCTGTACCTATTGAGTTTGATAAATCTGATGATCTTGATCTTGATGTCTCTATTGTTGTACGCTATGAAGCACCAACACTTCATTTGAGGCTTGTATCAGTATCAACTTGAGTATCCGACACCGATACGCCCCGACACACTCGGGATACGTGTCGGATACTCCTATTTTCGAATCAGAGTATTTAAATCTTATTTTCTTGGCCGACACTTCTCCAACACGTCTCCAACACGCAAGGGATACGTCCCCGGCACCCACGAGACACGCAAGTGATGATTTTTTAAAACAAGTTTGAAATTTCGGGGGTAAATTTATAATTTTTATTAAGTTTTTTTTAAAAAAAATTTTGGATGTTTATGAAAGTTTTAAAAATACTTGGGAGTTGTAAACAAAAAATAAAAGAAACTTTAGGATCTGAAAAAAGAAAAAAGAAAGATAAAACCAAAAGGTCCAAAACAAAAACATTCAGTTCTTCTCACATCAAAGAGAGAGAGAGAGAGAGAGAGAGAGAGAGAGAGAGAGAGTTTCGGTGAGTCTCACAACCTGTAGCGACTCCGGCAACCCTCACGCTACTTCCAGCGTGGTATTGCGACTCTCACAACCCTCACGAACACCTACCGCGACCCTCACGGTATGTCCTTTTCATTTCTTCTTCTTCTTCTTCTTTTGGTCTCTTATAGTACCTGAAATAGTACATTAGGGTTTTGTTTTTTTGTTTTTGTTGATAAACAACCACAGTGGTATGATAGTTGTTGTCTACTAGTGTCACACCCCAATTTTTGGGCAACCAAATATTCAATCCAGAGCCTGTATCCGGACTAATATTCAATTACCAAAAATCATGAGAGTGACACCCTCACACAAGCTAAATGATAATTTATTGAAAACAATATTTAATACTCCTTAAATAAAGACATGTGATCTTGTGTTTTAAAAAAAAACTCTTTATTAATAAACCTGTATTCCCAAACATCCATTTCATTGTAAAAGAAATAAAGTTCCATTATAAATATTATATCACTTTTCAATTTAAAAAAAAAAACATCGTTTTCATAAATAAAATATCCACATACAGAGTTCAGCGGAAATAAAAATAAATAAGAATAAAATCTATACATCCTTTGATCAGAGTAACTAAAACGTTCCCAGTACTCAATATACAATACATGTTACAATAATCCAAATACGGCCCACAATGCCTAAAATAAATAAATAAATAAAAATACAACCAAATACAAACTATACTTCTACACAACTGCAACTCCAAGACATCAAAAGCTCCACAGGAAATGTCCAAATACTAAACCTGCACAAGTGCATTCAACTACGTTTCATATAGAAACGCCCCCGAATGCATAACACACTCGGGTCAGTCACATGACTGGTATGAGTTAAACAAAACAACAAGTCTTAGGGATCCAACTTGAACCCGTAGACAACAAATTACACTACAACACTCTTGGGTCAAGACAGGTAGTTCCACACACATATCTGGACAATAGAGTAGTTTCCATCTATGTGGTGGCAAGTAGTTTCTTGCCCAAAATCCAAAGTTACTACGAATTTCATACTTACCCATTTACTTATGGTGAGCCAAACCTGTAAAACGTTAGTGGGTCCACCATCCTGCAAATTGAATGATCATAGACCAAGCAAACAATTCCGCATACCAACCGTCCACATTCTAACTCCAAACGTTGCATTTATTATTCCACGCTTATTAGTCTTATGAAATAATCCATTTTCATTATTTATTAGCATTAAATTTATCTTTGTGTTCCCTAGGTTCACCCCTTGGCCACCCTCCATGGTACAGCCCACACATATATCCCATGTGTGCCCGGACATATTACCAACACCCACTCTGGTGCTAGTTTGGTTGGGGTATCAACCAAACCAGGTATACACACAGAAGGCTAGTCAATATGCCTAGACGTCTAACAAATAAGCCGGGCATAAGGCTTAGGCCAGCTTGATCACGAAGCCACTGGCAAAAGGGTACACTCAGCAAGTCGAGCTACCAAAAACAATAACACAACAACGGGAAGCGGTGAACACTAAAGAACTATGTTGCAATTATCTCTTATCATTCGTATTATCCCCAATAATTGTGAATTTCACGTTTATCAAATAGTTCTGTCTTATCGTCCAATCACATCTCTAACTTTTAGATGTATTCCAATTTTCTTACAATAAAGGGTTTTATCAATTAACCCATAACACTCTTCCCTCAATAATTTCTAATCAAATTACAAGATCTCTAATATACTATTCAACGTATCTAATTTACTCATTTTTATCAAAATGACCACAAAATAAGGCCAGTTATTTCAAGTACAATAACCTCAACCCAACATTCAATATCAGCCTACAAGAAACACATAATAAAAAAATTCACATTCTCATATCGTAAAGTATTATAACAATCGTTCCACAATATTTTCATCGGACTCAACGTTAATGACTATCAACCCTTTTTTTTTATTGCTCAACATTATATGAGAATTCATGTATCTATAAGTAATTTTCGTTAAGTCAAACGAATGAATAAAAAAAAAAAACACAACTAATCATATTTCTCCAATGTCGTACATTTTAATATACTAAAAACTGCTACTGAAATCTTCAACTTCTGCCCAAACGGTGCAGAATCATGAAAAATACCATTAGACGAAAAGTGTGCAGAATCGCGTTTCCTACAGGCCGTTGCGGACAGAATTCCATAAATCTAAGTCATGGTTTTATAATATTTTTTCAAAGTTTCTGCCACTGTTAAAAAAAAAAAAACGAATTTTCTATTATTTATTCATTATCAAAATTATTCCCCTTTGTGTATTCATCAAATTAACTATCCACATGATCTATCCAAGTACACCGAGATCACAATCATAAAATCACACGAAGAAAATAAATATTTATATCATTCAATAATAACGAATGGGGATCCACACACAATTTAACACCAACCACAAAATTAATAAGAACTATTTGGATTCTCTTGCACACACACACACACACACACATATATATATATATATACATACGTGTATATATATACCCAAATATAAATTTTAACTCACCTAGTTGATCACAAATCAACCACCACGAATGCTTCGCAATTCCCCACGTGCCCACGAACCCGAGATCATTCTCCTTTCTTCTTCTTCTCTCTCTCTCTCTCTCTCTCTCTCTCTCTCTCTCACACACACACACACACACACACATATATATATATAAATCCCGTTTTTCTTTTTGTGGGCTCACAAAAGAGACCTATATGAGCCCAGAATGCAGTACAAAGTGTTAAAATGAGTAGCCCAATGGATACCCATGACCCCGGTACTAAGTTTTAATGTTAATTACATTATTTAACACATTCGCGGGCCTATAAACACTATATAACAAAAATACATATCAACCCTCACTTTTTTTTTTTTTAACAAATATAAATTAATAAAATTTAACTCCCAAACTAAACGCGCTCACTCATGATTTAATTGATATGTCCACCAAACACTTAATTTTTTCAAACACATGTCTTACATAGGTACACTCATATAACATTGCTAATTGAAATTTCAATAAAAATATTATTTAAACACTTACAAATTTCCGGGTTGTTACATTCTACCCTCCTTAAAGAAATTTCGTCCCGAAATTTGGGGTACAACAAATACAGATAATTAATATGCATGACGTTAAACATACAATGAAAGCAATCCAACATCGAAGTGTCACTATCGTTTAACTCCCGACAGTAATGAGACCTGGTACATCGAGCGAATAATCCAAACAAGGAAACACTCATGTATATACCCATAGTCTCATATAGTCGCTTGTTAAATTTTAACAGACACACAAGACACAACACCAGTAAGGTAAAGCACATAATTTCACATAAAGCACCAGATATTAACCATTTATTAAAAGCAACAATTGATTAATTTCACAAAGATATGACTACGTGTATGCACATGTTCCCCTCTTACTGTGTCCAGCACAACACTTCATCGGGATGTCCAATACTTACTCACCGCTCCAACCACATCTGAGAAATATTTACTGGCACTGAAGAGAAATATATCCTTGTCTGGTAATAATCAGAATATAATCAGAAATCAAGAAAATCTGTAATAATAGACGGTTGTATAGAACACCCATAGAGAATATTCGCCGATAGTATAAGAAGTCCAAATGCCCAATAAATGAAGTCCAATAATCAACTCAGTAGATAATAAAAGGGACAATAGAAATCCTGCTGATAAAATAATAAGTTTTCTGAGAATAAGAGAATCCCGATACTCCAATAGAATAATACCCTTCTGAATGTTAAGTTGATACTGCCAGATAATAATAACTCGAAGAAGATATTCCAGTACTACTCTTGAACTCAACCGCCTGACGAAGAAAATTACATCTCCCCTCTACCATTTCATCCCATGACAATTAAAATGATGCATGCTCTACTAATCAATATTAAATAACGTTATCAATGCTCCTAATATGGTATACATTTAAAATCAACTAAATATTTTTTTATATATATATATATATTTTTTTTTAATAATAGGTACACATTTGTAGTTAACTTTTACATAAGTAAACACATAGACACACATGACCCGAACCCAATAAATCGCAAACCTATAAATCTGACCAACTCCTTACTCCACATTCCGAGGATCACCTAGACTCGCTAAGCTAACCTTAAGCTCTGATACCAAACTGTCACACCCCAATTTTCGGACAACCAAATATTCAATCCAGAGCCTGTATCCGGACTAATATTCAATTACCAAAAATCATGAGAGTGACACCCTCACACAAGCTAAATGATAATTTATTGAAAACAATATTTAATACTCCTTAAATAAAGACATGTGATCTTGTGTTTTAAAAAAAAACTCTTTATTAATAAACCTGTATTCCCAAACATCCATTTCATTGTAAAAGAAATAAAGTTCCATTATAAATATTATATCACTTTTCAATTTAAAAAAAAAAAACAACATTTTCATAAATAAAATATCCACATACAGAGTTCAGCGGAAATAAAAATAAATAAGAATAAAATCTATACATCCTTTGGTCAGAGTAACTAAAACGTTCCCAGTACTCAATATACAATACATGTTACAATAATCTAAATACGGCCCACAATGCCTAAAATAAATAAATAAATAAAAATACAACCAAATACAAACTATACTTCTACACAACTGCAACTCCAAGACATCAAAAGCTCCACAGGAAATGTCCAAATACTAAACCTGCACAAGTGCATTCAACTACGTTTCATATAGAAACGCCCCCGAATGCATAACACACTCGGGTCAGTCACATGACTGGTATGAGTTAAACAAAACAACAAGTCTTAGGGATCCAACTTGAACCCGTAGACAACAAATTACACTACAACACTCTTGGGTCAAGACAGGTAGTTCCACACACATATCTGGACAATAGAGTAGTTTCCATCTATGTGGTGGCAAGTAGTTTCTTGCCCAAAATCCAAAGTTACTACGAATTTCATACTTACCCATTTACTTATGGTGAGCCAAACCTGTAAAACGTTAGTGGGTCCACCATCCTGCAAATTGAATGATCATAGACCAAGCAAACAATTCCGCATACCAACCGTCTACATTCTAACTCCAAACGTTGCATTTATTATTCCACGCTTATTAGTCTTATGAAATAATCCATTTTCATTATTTATTAGCATTAAATTTATCTTTGTGTTCCCTAGGTTCACCCCTTGGCCACCCTCCATGGTACAGCCCACACATATATCCCATGTGTGCCCGGACATATTACCAACACCCACTCTGGTGCTAGTTTGGTTGGGGTATCAACCAAACCAGGTATACACACAGAAGGCTAGTCAATATGCCTAGACGTCTAACAAATAAGCCGGGCATAAGGCTTAGGCCAGCTTGATCACGAAGCCACTGGCAAAAGGGTACACTCAGCAAGTCGAGCTACCAAAAACAATAACACAACAACGGGAAGCGGTGAACACTAAAGAACTATGTTGCAATTATCTCTTACCATTCGTATTATCCCCAATAATTGTGAATTTCACGTTTATCAAATAGTTCTGTCTTATCGTCCAATCACATCTCTAACTTTTAGATGTATTCCAATTTTCTTACAATAAAGGGTTTTATCAATTAACCCATAACACTCTTCCCTCAATAATTTCTAATCAAATTACAAGATCTCTAATATACTATTCAACGTATCTAATTTACTCATTTTTATCAAAATGACCACAAAATAAGGTCAGTTATTTCAGGTACAATAACCTCAACCCAACATTCAATATCAGCCTACAAGAAACACATAATAAAAAAATTCACATTCTCATATCGTAAAGTATTATAACAATCGTTCCACAATATTTTCATCGGACTCGACGTTAATGACTATCAACCCTTTTTTTTTATTGCTCAACATTATATGAGAATTCATGTATCTATAAGTAATTTTCGTTAAGTCAAACGAATGAATAAAAAAAAAAACACAACTAATCATATTTCTCCAATGTCGTACATTTTAATATACTAAAAACTGCTACTGAAATCTTCAATTTCTGCCCAAACGGTGCAGAATCATGAAAAATACCATTAGACGAAAAGTGTGCAGAATCGCGTTTCCTACAGGCCGTTGCGGACAGAATTCCATAAATCTAAGTCATGGTTTTATAATATTTTTTCAAAGTTTCTGTCACTGTTAAAAAAAAATAAAACGAATTTTCTATTATTTATTCATTATCAAAATTATTCCCCTTTGTGTATTCATCAAATTAACTATCCACATGATCTATCCAAGTACACCGAGATCACAATCATAAAATCACACGAAGAAAATAAATATTTATATCATTCAATAATAACGAATGGGGATCCACACACAATTTAACACCAACCACAAAATTAATAAGAACTATTTGGATTCTCTTGCACACACACACACACACACACATATATATATATATACATACGTGTATATATATACCCAAATATAAATTTTAACTCACCTAGTTGATCACAAATCAACCACCACGAATGCTTCGCAATTCCCCACGTGCCCACGAACCCGAGATCATTCTCCTTTCTTCTTCTTCTTCTTCTTCTTCTTCTTCTTCTTCTCTCTCTCTCTCTCTCTCTCTCTCTCTCACACACACACACACACACACACACACATATATATATATATATATATAAATCCCGTTTTTCTTTTTGTGGGCTCACAAAAGAGACCTATATGAGCCCAGAATGCAGTACAAAGTGTTAAAATGAGTAGCCCAATGGGTACCCATGACCCCGGTACTAAGTTTTAATGTTAATTACATTATTTAACACATTCGCGGGCCTATAAACACTATATAACAAAAATACATATCAACCCTCACTTTTTTTTTTTTAACAAATATAAATTAATAAAATTTAACTCCCAAACTAAACGCGCTCACTCATGATTTAATTGATATGTCCACCAAACACTTAAATTTTTCAAACACATGTCTTACATAGGTACACTCATATAACATTGCTAATTGAAATTTCAATAAAATTATTATTTAAACACTTACAAATTTTCGGGTTGTTACAACTAGGGCTTCTAAATCTAGTAGTTGTTGCATATAAGGGTTTATAAATAGTAGTTAGCCGAGTTGTCATTTTTTTGTAGCAAACTAACAGTAGTTAGCCAACTAACATTAGTTATCATTTTTTTTGTCAAATTTACTTAAGATTCTAATTATCATTTTTTTTGTCCATCAAATTTGACCTTCTTAGATTAGGGAACATGTCTTCTATTATGCTATTTTGATTAGACATGGTAAAATATATATTTAAAAAAATATTTAAAAAATTCATGTCCCTGACGTATCGTATCATGCTTTTTTGATAAATATCGTGTCGCCGTATTCGAGTCGTGTCGTATCTGTGTTGCGTGTTCGTGTTGATGCTTTTTAGGCTATACAAAGGGTGTTAGGTTTTGTAACCAACATCTTGTTTACAATTTTATATCTTATTCCTACTTGTCTCCCTCTTATAGATCCTTTAGCTTGCAAATTGCTTCTGTATATGTTCCTAACCATGTCTAGAATGCTCTTGTTGATCCCAAGTGGAAACATGCTATGATTGACGATATGAAGCTCTTCATAAGAATGACACTTGGGAATTGATAAGGTTACCTGAGGCTAAAGAACTGTGGGGTAGAAGTGGGTGCATACTATAAAGCACAGGTAGACGGTTTTTCTGGGAGATACAAAGCCCAACTTGTTGCTAAAGACTTCACACAAACCTATGGGTAGATTATCAGGAGAAGGTTGCACCGGTTGCAAAGATGAACTCATTTAGGATTCTTCCTTCACTTGTAGCTAGTTTTGTTTGCCCATTCATCAGTTTGATTCGAAGAATGCCTTCCTCTGGATGAAGAGGTGTACATGGATGTTCATCTTGGTTTCAAGGACTCCAAGACCAAAGGGGAGGTATGCAGACTCAGTAAAACAATCTCCAAAGGCATGGTTTGAGAGATTTACACAGGCCATGCTTAGATACACTTTCAGACAAAGTCAGGTTGACCACACATTGTTTCTCAAACATTCATCACAGGGTAAGACCATAGCTCTCACTGTAAATGTGATGACATTGTACTCACAGGAGACGACCTAGAAGAAATGCAGAAGTTGAAAGGGTATCTACCTAGAGAGTTTGAAATAAAAGATGTGGGAGCTCTTAAATATTTTTTGGGAATTGATTGCTAGATCCAAGTTTGGGACTTTTATTTCCCAAAAGAAGTATGTTCTTGACCTTTTAACAGAAACTGAGATGCTTGGGAGCCAAGCTTGTGACACTCTGATTGAGCCAAACCAGAAACTAAGTGATAACAGTAGTGGGGCAATGGTTGACAAAAGGGATATATCAAGCGGTGTATAAAAACAGAACCGACCAATTTGGTCGTTTTACTAAAAAAAATGCTCCTATATAAAACCGAGCTGAGTCGAACCAAAACGATCTGTCGGTTATAAAATCCCCAAAACCGAACCGAACCGAACCGAACTAACTACACCCCTAGAGATATCAGAGGCTTGTGGGGAAGCTCATCTATCTTTCGCACACCCATCCCGGCATTGCCGTTGTTGTCAGTGTAGTCAGCCAGTTTATGCATGCTCCTCATGAGACTCATTTGGATACCGTCTTCAGGATTCTGAGATACTTGAAGTCTGCTCCAGGTAGGGGTGTTCTGTAGAAGTTTATACATTCAAGCTTATTTTATTAATTGATCACCAATGTATATATACACAATGCTGAGACATAAAAAAGGAAAACAAAATCTCCTAATAAATGAGAAATTAAAAATGGTCAACATGACCCAAATATAAACCAACTAATAATGGAAGGGAATAAATAGTAATCCCACTGATATTGACAGCTAATTGCCAACACTCCCCCTCAAGCTGGTGCGAAGATGTCTCTGATGCCCAGCTTGCTCAGATAGTAATGATGAGGCCTGTTTCCAAGAGCTTTGGTGAGAACATCTGCCAACTGTTCACTAGACTTCACAAATGGAATACATATCTCTCCACTGCTCAATTTTTCCTTGATGAAGTGTCTGTCAATCTCAACATGCTTAGTTCGGTCATGCTGTACTGGATTGTGAGCAATATTGATGGTTGCTTTATTATCACAGTACAATCTCATAGAATTTGTAGGCTCAAGTCTAAGATCTCTCAATAGAATTTTTATCCATAGTAATTCGCAAATTCCTTGAGACATGGCTCGGAATTCTGCTTCTGCACTTGATCTAGATACTACAGTCTGTTTCTTGCTACGCCAAGTAACAAGATTTCCTCCAACGAACGTGCAATATCCTGAGGTAGATCTCCTATCCGTGGCTGAGCCTGCCCAATCTGCATCTGTATACCCATCCACCTGAAGATGACCATGTATACCAAAGAATAAACCTTTTCCAGGCGCTGACTTCAAATATCTAAGAATTCGAAGAACAGCATTATAGTGGGACTCTCGTGGAGCATGCATGAACTGACTAACAACACTTACGGCAAAAGCGATGTCTGGACGAGTGTGTGACAAGTATATTAGCTTGCCCACCAATCTCTGGTATCTCCCCCTGTCAACTACTGCTCCATCGGTGTCATCCCCTAACTTCTGATTAGCTTCCATAGGAGTATCGCATGCCTTACTCCCAAGCATGCCAGTCTCTTGGAGAAGGTCAAGAACATATTTTCTCTGGGAGATAAAGATTCCTTGTTTGCTTCTAGCCACCTCAATCCCTAGAAAGTACTTGAGGTTTCCCAAGTCATTTATTTCAAATTCCTTAGCTAGGTATTTCTTCAACTCCTGCATTTCTTCCACATCGTCTCCTGTCAAGACAATATCATCCACATATACTATGAGAACGGTGACTTTCCCTTGTGGGGAATGTCTAATGAATAGTGTATGATCACCTTGGCTTTGTTTAAAGCCATATTTTAACATAGCTTGAGTGAATCTTTCAAACCATGCTCTTGGAGACTATTTAAGTCCATACAAGGACTTTTTAAGTCTGCAAACTTTCCCTTTGGTTTTTGAGTCTTCAAAACCAGGAGGAATATCCATATAGACTTCTTCTGCCAAATCCCCGTGTAGAAAGACATTTTTAACATCGAACTGATGGAGAGGCCAATCTAAATTTGCAGCAAGGGATAAAAGAATTCTCACAGTGTTCATCTTAGCAACTGGAGCAAATGTTTCCTCATAATCCACTCCATAAGTCTGTGTATATCCCTTTGCCACCAATCGAGCTTTATACCTTTCAATAGATCCGTCTGCCTTATGCTTGATTGTAAACACCCACTTACACCCCACTGTCTTGTGCCCTCTAGGTATTTCAACCAATTCCCAGGTGCTATTTTTGTGGAGAGCTTTCATCTCCTCAATCATAGCATGCTTCCATTTGGGATCGGTGAGTGCATCCTGTACATGGTTAGGGACAGACACAGAAGCAAGTTTGGATACAAAGGCTTAGTAAGAAGGAGACAGACGACTATATGAGACAAATTTAGATATGGGATGTTGAGTACATGACCTAACACCCTTACGTGTAGCAATTGGAATATCTAAATCATCAGTAATAGTAGTAGGAGGATTAGGATTACCTGGTCCCTCATCGAGGGAAGGAGACTGGAGTGGTGGATCAGGAGGAATGGTCTTATCTTTCATCCTCCAAGTTCTTCTCTAATATACTATATCCTCATTCTCTGGATTTTGTTCATTTGCAACTGCGGGTTCCACAAATGTCTCTCTCTCAATCACTTGCTCTCCATCATTTTTTTTCTATCTCTTGCTCTTCATCAATTTTTTCTACATCTTGATTCTCATCAAGAGTGCCCAATATCTCAAATGGATTAGACACAGGTAAATTAGGAACAACATGTAGCTCAGGCAACTCTTCTATACTTGTATTCTCCCCCTGAAGAGGAGCCTGAGGGGTGAAATAGGACTGTTCCTCAAAAAATGTGACATCCATGGAAACATACCACTTTCGAGTAGGAGGATGGTAACATTTATACCCTTTTTGAGTGGGAGAGTAACCAAGGAAAACACATTTGATAGCCCGAGGATCAAGTTTTCCTCTTGTGGGAGCATGATTATGAACGAAACAGACACAACCAAAGACTTTAGGAGGAATGGCAAAAAGATCAGAAGGACTAGAAAGAACCTCAACAGGTGATTGTTTATTCAGAACTTGAGTAGGAAGCCGATTGATTAAATAAGCAGCAGTTAAGACTGCTTCACCCCAAAAAGCCTTCGGAGCTTGGGCTGAGAATAACATTGACCGGGCAGTGTCTAAGAGATGACGATTCTTGCGCTCCGCAACTCCAATTTGTTGTGGAGTATTGGTGCAAGAAGATTTGTGAATTATGCCATTTTCTAAAAAAAACTTCTCAAGACCATATTTAAAGTACTCCCCCCCATTGTCTGAACGAACATTTTTACAACCGCACCAAACTGGGTACAAATCATTTTGTGAAAGGTTTTAAAAATTGAATGGACCTCACTTTTTTCTTTCATCATGTAAACCCACGTAGTACGAGAAAAATCATCTGTAAATGTGACAAACCACCTATGGCCCTTAAGTGCAACAACACAAGAGGCACCCCAAACATCTGAATGTATAAGAGAAAAAGGAACTGTACTTTTATGATTACTGGGATAAAAAGAAGCACGGTGGTGCTTTCCAAGTTCACAATCTTCACACCGAAAGATGGATACATTTTTATTAGATGACAAAGATGGAAATAAATGCTTTAGTAGACCAAAGGAAGGATGACCTAGGCGTTTATGCCAGAGCATGATATCACCAGATGTAGAGCCAGTGAGAGTAATATGACGAGCCAATTATTTTCGGTCCTGCGGTTCCAGAAGATAAAGACCATTCTCCTCTCTACCCCTGCCAATCGTCCTTCCCGTGATAAGGTCCTGAAACACACAATGAGAAGGAAAAAAAGTGACGCTACAATTTTGATCACGAGTAATACGACCAATAGATAAAGAGGTTAGTGGTAAAGCTAGGAACATGCAAAACAGAAGATAAAGACAACGAGGGAGTGGCACGGACTAAACCTTTGCCTGAAACCGAAGAGACTGTTCCATCAGCAATCCTTACTTTATCCTGACCAGAACATGGTTTATAATCGGAAAAAACAGGAGATGAACCGGGCATATGATCGGATGCCCCGGAATCAATAATCCAAGGAAGACTAGTATGGGAATTGAATGCACTCACTGAAGTAGCTAAATTACCTGAACGCGCAAAAGATGATGAAGCAGTAGTAGGTGTATCCAAATCAAACATTTGGGCAGAATTGCCCTTTCTGGAGTAAGTGTTACCCATGGTCTCCCAAATGTCCTAGGCAGTCGCCATGTCCAAGAAACTCTCACCAATTTCAGGGATCATAGAGTGAACTAGCCATGTCATGACAATGGAATTTTCCATCTCCCATTTGTCATAAGCTGCATCCTTGGTGCTTGGTGCTTTGATTCGACCGTTGATGTACCCCATCTTTCCTCTGCCCCTAAGAAATAACGTCACAGACTGGGACCAAGCCAGAAAATTTTGACCATTGAAGAGGGAAGTAGTGATCTTCAAGTTCGGGTTATCAGAGGGAGCAACAATGATGCTCTCACTTCTGGACGACTGCGAATTGACGATGAATTTTTCAAAATCATCTGACATCGTAAATCAGCCCACAAGAAAATTACCCGCAACAATAAATGGAAAAAAAGGAACAGGGACTAGTACCAATCAATGGATTAGGAGTACACGATCATAAAAAGGAGCACCATAGGATGATAAAACAATTACTTTTGATCACGGGTCCATAGAAGGACCAAAAATATGGGAAAGATTATACTCCAATCAAAACAAGAGTGTATGGATCCAGAGTTGGGAAAAAGAAAGTTATAGAGGATAATGGTGGCTGCCGAAAGGTCTACCAGACCATATGATGGTTGCCGGCTGGGATAGGTTAGGGTTTGGAGAAGTAAGAGGGTGCGGCTGAGGGTAGGGAGTGCTCGGCTAGGCCAAAATTGGTTGGGTTAGGTCTGTGTGGCTGCGGCTGGGGTAGGAGTGGGCTGGTATGGCTGCGACTAGGGCAGAAGTGGGCTAAGGTGGCTGCGGCTGGGCTGTTGGTGGTTGTCGGTAGGTAGTTGGGTGGTGTTTAGGTGGTATATGGTGGTGGTATAGCGAAGGGATCGTAAAATCCCCCTTGGGGAAGCTCTGATACCATGTAGAAGTTTATGCATTCAAGCTTATTTTATTAATTGATCACCAATGTATATATACACAATGCTGAGACATAAAAAAGGAAAACAAAATCTCCTAATAAATGAGAAATTAAAAATGGTCAACATGACCCAAATATAAACCAACTAATAATGGAAGGGAATAAATGGTAATCCCGCTGATATTGACAGCTAATTGCCAACATGTTCACGGATCAGGTGAGTCGGGTTTGACCCTCACCCGTTCATCCACCTGAACCCCATCAGGGTTGAGCATCTAGCACCCGCCATCCATCCATCTAGTTGGGTGAAATCAGCTTGTCGTTACGGATGGAGTCGGGTCTGTTTCGGGTTGGAATCGACTTTGTTCATGGATGGCAGAATCTAACACAAATTCACAAAACACACAAATTAGGGCCTAAGAGGCTAAAATTCCGAGAAATTAGAGCTATTCTATACATACATACCTATATGTAATAGGTAATCACAATCTAATGCACTAAAGAATGGGGACAAATAGGGACAAATTAGGGCCAAAATCTGAAGTAGAAGAAGAAGAATCTAGGAGAACAGAGAGAGAGAGAGAGAACAAACCTGGGAAACCGAGGATGTTGTCATGGTGTCCAGCGACTCCAGCCGTCCACCATCACCTTTGACGACGAGGGTGAGATCTCCAACCTCAGTCGGCGATGGCAAGACGCGAGATGTTTAGGGTGTGGTTTTGTGATTTGGGTTTTTGAGGGTTCGTGCTTCGTATGAGAATGAGTGAGAGGGGTTAAATTCATGTGTATATATTGTTATATATACAAATGTTTTTCAGTTAATTAGCAGCCATCGGGACGGGTCGGGTGTATTCGAGTTTAAATGGGAAGAACCGACATCCAAACCGAATGCTGTCGGGTTAGACTTGTGAAACTTGTGACTCCACCCATCACTCGCCTAATCCGATGGATTGCCTTCGGGTCTGTCAGGTTGGTCGCGTCTCGGGTCTTTTTGGACAGCCCTACCTCCAGGAAAAGGATTATACTTTGCCAAGCATGATCACCTTAGGGTGGATACTTATACAGACGCCGATTGGGAGGTTCAATTCGGGATACTATACCTTTATGGGAGGTAATCTTGTTACTTGGAGAAGTAAGAAACAAAATGTTATAGCTAGATCTAGTACAAAGGTCGAGTTCAGGGCTATGGCTCAAGGGGTGTGTGAGCTATTGTGGATAAAATCGTTGTTAAGAGATTTGAGGCTTGATTAGACAGATTCTATGAGGCTATATTGTGGCAACAACGTTGCGATCAACATAGCTTATGGGAGGTAATCTTGTTACTTGGAGAAGTAAGAAACAAAATGTTATAGCTAGATCCAGTACAAAGGTCGAGTTCAGGGCTATGGCTCAAGGGGTGTGTGAGCTATTGTGGATAAAATTGTTGTTAAGAGATTTGAGGCTTGATTAGATAGATTCTATGAGGCTATATTGTGACAACAACGTTGCGATCAACATAGCTTATAATCCAGTGCAACATGATTGAACTAATATGTGGAGGTTGACAAGCATTTTATCAAGGAGAATCTTAGTAGTGGTACTATTTGTACTCCGTTTGTGAAGACCGGTGATCAACTTGCAGATATTCTCACAAAGGGGAAAATTGACCATTTCACTTTGCTCTTAGCAAGCTGAGAATGAGAGATATATTTGTACCAACTTGAGGGAGAGTGTTGTAGGTTCTTATATTATTTTTATGTCTTATATTTTATTGGTCTAAGGGCATTCTTGTAATTCTGTTGGGTGACTATTCATAATAAAATACAAGAGACAACTCTTAGTCTCCTAATTATGCCCCAATCATGTTTAACATTCCTTTCAGAGTTGGACCCACCAAATATGTGACGAAAAGGTTGAAGTTTAAGATTTGGTATTTAATGCTGTATATACTGGAACTAGTAATGTTTATCAAATACTACATCCGTCCCATTTTATGTGTCCATTTTGGGGAATCCAACTATTTAAGGGGACAAAAAGAATCTACACCTACTTTTCACAATTGCCCATAATCATTGCACTTTTTTTTTTTTTTTTTGCTTTCTTTTGGTGTTGAGTGTAAGGAATGGTAGTTTAGGAAACTAAGTAAAATTTACATACTAATTTAGGAAAGTGGACAACAATTTTGGGACATCCCAAAAAGGAAATATGGACACATAAAATGGGACGGAGGGAGTATCAAATAAGGTTCCGACTGAAGTGCCCACAATTTTTACCTTGCTATAAGCACATCTTACGAGTTTCCTTTTCTTGTTATTAAATATGAGATATCAATTCTGAGATTTTCTTTGATTTTAATTAGAATCTGATATTCTTCATGAATTGTTTGGTCCTTGGATTTAGCGAGCGACTAGAAAAGAAAGCACCAACAAAAATGTTTTCCTTTGTTTGGTTACTAGGGAAACAGGGAGGAAAATAGGAAGGAAAAGAAAATATTGTGAGAAATTAATTAAAATTTATGAATTTGTGAGTCACTTTCCTCATTTTTTTCTTTGGTTACAAGTATATTTTGAAGATTTTAACTTTTAACTTTGTTTAAGCATGGAGGAAAACACCAGCGAAAGCACAAGGGAACTTGTTTTTTCCGTTCCCTTTTATTTCCCTTCAATGAATCCGCAAACCCAACCAAGCGTAAAAACTCAAAGAAATTTGAAAACCTTCTCAGGGATTGGAGATAAGTACAATGATCGAATTCTTCTAACATTAATTATTATTTGTCTACTTATTTTCATCCGCACATCACAACGGCAGCCCTGGTTGCTGCAAATCTGTTCGGTATCCATGAGCACCTGTAAATTAAAATTCCAATAGTAAATCAGCTAAATTTTGTAAATGGTTTTAAATCCACCACTGTCCAAATTCCTCTCGCCATTCGAACTAAACCTACCTATTTCTTTTCTTTTGAAAATTTCCAAGTCAAATGTATGTTTCTTTCGATTTTATCTCATAAAAAATATATTCAAATTTCACCTTTCTTGTTTCGGCCTATTTCTGTCTTCTTCTTTTTTTTCTTTTTTTCTTCTTTTAACGTGGGAAATTTCAAAGAGAGAAAAATTGGGTTCAAGTTCAAGAAATGGCCATCTCCAAAGGTTCTTAATTTTTAGAGGCACACTTGGAGCCTAGTGGCTTACACAGATGGCACTTTTGGACCAACAGGCTTGTGGTATCCAAAACGCATATACCAGCCTGTTTGGATTAACTTTAGGAAGCATTCGACTCCCAACAGCCTGTTCTGGCTGAAGCGGGTCCAGAGGTGCTTCAACCCAAGCATGACGCGTGAAGCAGATTAGGGATTTTAATGAATTTCTTTAATTTCCACCGTGCCCTTGTGATTAGGGCTTCTTCTTCTGCCTAAATGCAAAAGCTACTGCAAATCCAATCCAGCCCAAGTATTCAAAACAAGTTTTTGTCAATCCACTGAAGCCACTTGATCAGTGATACAGCAATCAATCCCCTTTTTAGAGATCAGAATTGTGTACATGAAATCTTTCTTTCTGCTTTGCAGGCTAAGCGATTACCTTACAGTTCTGGCAATGGTTCCCAAGGTCACAGAGGTAGCTTCTCACAAGGCTCTTGGATAGGGGAAATGCAGCAGGCTTCCGATAAGTCAGTAATAATCAGTGAAATCTTGGATCCAAGGACTAAAAATCTATTATCCATGTCGAAGATCAGTGACTATGTTCTTTCAAATGAGCTTGTCAGCATGGCATTGGCTATGGTTGCTGAGGACCGCCAAATAAATGATGTATTGGAGGAACTTTTTGCGGAAGAGGTAACTTTTTCTGCGGTCGAGTTAGGCTTTGTCTGGTTTGCAGATTGAAAGAAGAAAAATAAAAAGGAAAGGAACCAAGAAGGAAAACTAGTTCTCTTGTGTTTTCTTTTATGCTTAAATGACATTAAGGATTAGAATTTTCAGAATATTGTTATTACTTGCAAAAAAAAGGGTGGGAAGTGCCGGGAGCCTCATGCACTGGGTTTGCCGTTTAGTAACGAAACAAAGAAAAATGTTTTCCTTGAGTTCTGTTGCAGTTAGTGAGGGAAAGGAGAGGAAAACAGCCAACAAAACACTTTTCTTTCTTTGTCAATAAGGAGAACAGAAATGAAAAAAGATACAGTGAGAATTAATTAAAAGGTGAATTTTGTGAGTCACTGGATGGGTCAAGTGGTAGACTGCTTCTGGTATATTAGCAATCATTGTATACCACTAAAATTATAAGGAAAGTTCTGTCAACAATGCTTTATGGGACCGAGTGTTGGGTAGCTGAGAAACAATAGATGCGTAGAATGAGTGTAGCAGAAATGTGTATGCTAAGATGGATGTATGGTAAAACAAGAAATGATAGAATTAGAAATGACTATATTCATGAAATGTGCGAAAAAGTTCAACTACTGCACTGGTTAGGACAATTGAGAGGGTATACATTGAAGGTAATGCTAGGGGTAGGAGAAGACCAAAATTGACATGGGTAGAGATAATAAAGAAATCCTTGATTATGTGTAGGTTGAATGAAGCAATGGTTGGTCATTGACCGAGAGGAATGGAGAAATAGCCGACTCCAAATAATCTGGAAAAAGGCTTTAAGTGAGTTGAGTTGAGTTGAATTTTGTGACTCAGTATCTTGTAGTTTTTTTCAGCCTTTTTATATGCTTTCTTTCCAAAAGAAGGTTTCTGAGTTACTTCCCTCGGTTCTTTTCTTAAGCTGCAACTTTATTTTCAATTTTTTTAAACAATTGTAATGTAATTTAAGCATGGGGATTTAATGGGACTTGGTAACCTTAGGCCCCGTTTGGATGGTAGTAGTCCTGGTGGGAATGGGTATCTCCTTCCAATTCGGACCATTCCTGCACTTGGTGTAACATTTTAGTAGGTTTTGTAATTGGATATTGCATACCCATGGGATCTGAAATCCCAATACTATCAGGCATCTCATTCGCTTGATATATGATGGCATTTTGATTCCCATAGGGATTGGGTGTTTTGAGAAAGGAAATAACACAACTTTACGTATGATTATATCCAATAATGTTTACACATTACCAGTCCCTTATTAAATGCACTTGACTCAAATATTTAATGTGGAAGTGGTACTTATATTGACAATAGGCTATAGCCAAACAATATTAATGGAAGACAATAACTAAGCAAACTTATGTAACTCATTACCGGTAAAGAGATACCCAATGTTATCCTTGATTACCGCCATCCAAACGGGGCCTTAAGGTACATCTATATATCTCGTTTCAATTGAAGCCTAATTCTCCAATGATTGTTCTTGAACTTCGATTTAAATCAATGTTTATTTTCAAATTCTCTGTTGAGCCATTAGTAAGTCTTTCGATTTTACCAGGGAAATGAGTTGCATATAAGGCTAGCTGATCTTTACCTTTGTGACGGTGAAGAATTGAGTTTTTACGAGATATTGTTACGGGCCCGACAAAGAAAAGAGATTGTGATCGGGTACCGCTTAGCTAATGCTGAGAAAGCTGTCATAAATCCTCCAACTAAAACTGAGAAAAGGAGTTGGTCTTTGAAGGATGTGTTTGTAGTAATTGCTGAGAAGGAATGACAATGTCTCAGTTCTGCATTATTCCAAGGGGGTCGAACGTCTCAAATTCTGACGTAACTTGGGGCATGTTTGGAAATGCATGAAGTAGGATCAGTTTCGGTTCCATTCCATTTCCTATCCAATTGTCATAAAAGCCAACATCTCGTCAGTTTTACGAAGAAACTATTTTAAGAGTGAACATAGAACGGCCCATGGACTTCTATATCTATACAATTAAGTACAAATTTACCAAACAGCTGGACTTCTATACAAATAAGTAGACATTTACCAAAAACAGTCGAATATAGAGCCGGGCATGAAGAAGCACAGAACTGGGTTTGAGCCTTCCCAAACAGCCCCTCAGACTGTAAATACAAGTGACATGACATGGAGAAAGAGTTGAAGAGAACAATGATCCCCACCTAAACGTCGTACTCCAAAATTCAACTATAATGTTGCTGAATCATAAAAGTTCAGAATATTTGACAGACTTGGCTAAAATCTCTAGAGGGATATGGAGTTCATCTATGGCCTCAGGCTGGCTCTTCATAGACAATACAGACATACTGCTCTGCACAACTCAAAGCTAACAGTGGGAAGATTGGATCCCCTTCAATGATTTCATGGCCAAGTGATACACCACAAGTTTTTTTAATGTTGTTAATGTGATAGCTTTTGTTTTATTGATGTAGACTGGGACCGTGGTGGTTGTGGTAAATTAACTCAAAATCTTGGAGAAATTCGTAGTGATTTTCTTTCTTAACCTTTCCATTCAGTGAACATTAGTATCTGTATTGAAAAAACCCGTCCCCACCCCCAAAAAAGAAAAGAATTGTATCTTTGGAGAAATTCATAGTGATTCTCTCTGACCTTTTGCATACGGTGAACAGGAGTATTTGGTTTAACCGCATCCCCCCGGCCACACACACCCCCAACACCCCCCCCCCCCCCCCCCCCCCCCCCCCGCGTGGTCCCTAGTTTTAATTACTATGTTGTTACCCTGCTGCTAATATCAAATTCTAGTAACGGTAATATTATTGGTCAAGTATCCATTCTTTGTAGAATACATTTCATATTAATTGTATTTTAGACCGGTGGGTTTACAAGATCTTTTTGACATTGAAAGCTATTTATATGTATCTCCTAATGGTTTTTAATATTAATTGTTGAAATATATATACAGTGAGGTTCTTAAGTGAACAAGGTAGAGTAAACATATCAAGTGAACATATTTTTTTAGCCAAAAAATCTCGCGGGGCAGTCCGTGGGTTTTTTTAGGTCAAAAAATATGTTCATTATGTATATTCACTCAACTCTGTTCACTTGAGAGCCTCACCATATACATATATAATTATATATATATAGGGAGAATTATTTAAAAGGACAACTATGGAAACTTGTTAAGTTTAAAAACAATTTAAAAGTACACTTAACAAAAAGTTGACAGCTGGTGCTCGCACGGTATATGTGCGCGTACCATAGAAGATCCCATGCACAACCCCCTCACCCCACGTTCTCCCACGCTTCCTTCAGAGATTGCTCGCACCGTGTGAGCAGTGTACCGTATCATTTCTAAATTCGAAAAATGTTTTTAAACTTTAAACATTCATAACTTTTGACCTACAACTTCATTTTTCGCAAATTTTATACTGTTTAAATCGTGTCGATGAGAGCTACAAAACTAGTACCATTGTTGATATATTTTAAGAAAAAAAAAATTCATGTTTTACATACATGAATAATAAGTGAAATTTTACTTGATATACATAAGATATTAAGTGAAATTTCACTCAATTCAAGAGCTTTTAAAAGCTCTCCCAAAAAGGCCCTAAGTTCAATTTTTGTAAAGCTCATAAACTAGTTATCAAATGAATTAACATGAAATTGTGCTTTAAAAAGGGAGAAGCACCAAAATGGGGGCCAAACTAAGCCTTAATGTTCATGTACAAGTTAAGTGAAATTTCACTAAATATTCATGTAGGATTGGTGATTTGTTATTTATTTTTTATTTTTTAAACAAATGCATATTTTGTTAAAATAAGAAAATTTCATAATCAATTATGAAACACAATTTTTCAACCAAAACAAATGCAGGAATTCTTGTTAAAATTCGTCTTTTTTTAATTATTTTTTTCTCAAAATATATAAATTTGGCATACATAAATATTAAGTGAAAATTCACTGAACCCGTACATGCCTTCTTCCTGAAAAACTTGAAGTTAAACTTAACATTCGTGTACTCGTTCAGTGAGATTTCACTTAGTATGTCAAGTGAAATTTTACTAACTATCCCAAAAGTCATTAGAAGTAACTCTCTAGAGTTTAAGGTCTAATTTGATACTTTGTTAAAAAGTCCCTCAAATGTAAATTTAAGTAAAGTTTCACTTAATATTCATGTACAAGTTCAGTGAAAGTTCACTTTATATTCATGTATGCCAAGTGCAATTTCACTCTTTTTTTTTTTTACTCTTTCATATTAAACAATGCATATTTCGTTAAAAAAATAAAAATAAGAATTCAAATTTCACAAATAAATTATAAAACATAGTTTTTCAACCCAAACAAATGAAAAATTTTTGTGACATTTCACTAAAACTCTCCTTAAGAACAAAGAGAACATTCGATTTTTTTTGTTCTCACAACATATCAACTTGGCATACGTGAATATTACGTGAAAATTTAATAACTCATACACGAATATTATGTGAAAATTCTATTAGGTTCATCTAGAACATGAGATGTAAAAATAAGAGTTTTTTTTTTTCTTTTGCTCAAAAGGTATCAACAATGGTACTAGTTTTGTAGCTCTCGTCGGCACGGTTCCAACGATACAAAATTTGTAAGAAATAGAGTTGTAGATCAAAAGTTATGGAGGTTTAAAGTTTAAAAAAAAAATAGAAATGGATATCATATGGTATAGCCACTCACAACGTGTGAGTGGCTGAAAGAAGCATGCGCGCTCGTGAGGGCTGGGGGACATGTGGAATCTTCTATGGTGCGTGCACTTATTCCGTGTGAGCACTGGATTAGATTCCTTTTGTTTTTTATTAGAAAATTGTCAAACAAAGTTTTAAACTTTTGAGGATTACTTGTAGAGATTTTCCAATAATTTTCTAATATAAATAACGTTCTTGTTAACGTTACAAAGTAACGTTTGACAACTACTATTTCTCCTTATATATTGACTTAGCCATAAGTCATCTTGATACAGATCAATTTTTCCTCTCCTACTGATCTTTTCTTCAATTATAAAATTTTCTCATGACAAGAAATGAATTCATAATCTTAGTGAGTTTCAAGTTTTTAGAAAGAGAAAAATATTTGAGCTTTTGTTTTCAAAAAGAAGAGAGTTTTCCAGTGTAGTTACCAAACAACTAAATCTCAAGGGTGTTCTGTATACTAGTTTTTTTTAGTGCAAAGAAAAACTGAGACAGGAGATTCAGGGCTGTTTAATCGTGGGGATGGCGTGAAAAGTTGTTTGCTTGTAGTTTTGCGCGGGCGTGCCAGAGCCAAATGGGCTCGGTGTGTGTGCAAACTAATTTCCTATACGGTTGAGTTAGTGATACTCAAGGCTTTGAGATCTGACTTTTAAAATGTGATTGTGTGTGATGAGTAGAATAGTACCCTCACCAAAACTCCTATAGCAGTACTGAAGCGCACAAGCCAATTAGTGCAAGAGTTTACCAAGTAAACAATCACAAACGATTAACAAAATACGAATGTATTTTATTGAATGTTTGGAAAAATAATATAAGAACTAAAGAACAGGATCAGAACATGCGCTGATTATTCAAAAGAGTGAAAACAGTAAAAATAACAAAGAGGAATAGATGTATTTACTACGGATGCTATGGATGCAGAATAACAAGAACACAAAGGTTTAAATGCTGTATGAGTGTTGTTTTTGAGATGACGCAGAATCCTTTGCATGGTTGGCCTGCCTTTACTTTTATAGTGGCCTTTAACAGTCCAGATATGGCAAGAACTCCTTGAATTGCGCCCCAAGTAAGATATTGATTGCAGAATCTTTCCCAATCTCCAATTCCTTCCTTATCTTTATCCTGATTGAATCGATCCCAATATTCTCGGGATACCCTCATCGCCAGCTGTATATGATCAGATCATTTCCAAAAAGGACTACTACCTTAAGTTGAGGGTGACGTCATCATGACAACCAAGAATGGAACCGCCTTCTCTTTTTATCCATCGGATTCATGATCATGCTTTTAACTTCATTGGGTTTGCAATTTCCACTTGTCATGCTTCTGACTCCTATGCCCGATGAAGGTTTCAAGCATGCTCCTAACCAAACGAGCTCATGCAATCGGCTTTCTTTACCAAATCCGCATATGGTGTCCGATCGCCATGCGTACTAATGTCATCACAGATCGGGCTCTCCTGATGCCAGCTTACGCCTCTCGGATGTCCAATGAACGCGATCCATGCTTAGTCTCCCAATCGGCTCCCACACTCGCTATTGTTGACTTATTTTAATGACAGTGCCCGATTGGTCAGCATCTGACCCACATCGCCTATCGGGCTGCACATCAGATTATATTCTACCCTTGACTTTGCATCCTCTTGAGCCCGATGACTATCTGCATTCTTAAGCCGGCCCGATACTTCTGCATCCGGGCAAATAACCCTTTGACGATTTTGGGTGCAAGCATTGCCCTGCAAAAGGTCATGTCAATCATCCCGCCCTTGATTGATGTGCCATTTTGAATTTGAAAATGCTACGTGTCCATCGTGTAGAGAAATTGTCAGATCTGGAGAATCCCACCAGTCACTGCTCATTTAATGCTGATGCGTATAAAGTGAGGAGGTTTCAAAATCTCTTCACTTTCCCAAATAGTTGCGTCTTCTTCCCCTTCTCTTTAGAGCCAATAACTCAGAGCCTCTCTCTCTCTACACTCCATTTTTTCTGGCGAAAGAAAGAACTCCATCACCGCTCACCATAATGGCGCCTAAGACTGCTATGACGACCTCTTCTAAAGGCAAAAAATCATTCTTAGATGCCCCATCCCCGTGTAATCTGTACAAGGAGGTCAGACAACTAGCCAAGACCCATGCCGCCTCCATTTCCACTGACTGGTTTACCACCTGCTCCTCTTCTGACGGGATGCCGGCGGCGCCTGGTTTTGGCACGGTATTCCGCGGCGCGCCTCCGGCGGTCTTTGAGCCATACTTCTCTCCGGTGGCTAACGAATCTTTCCTGCATCCCCCTTCTCACTGGACAGAGGTTTGGACTTCCAACCATCCAATCAGAGGTTGGCCTCAGCATTCACCAGATTGGGACAAATGGCCTCTCAGAGTATCGGCCTCCAAAGCCGACCTCTGGAAGAAAATGGGCATCCATGATGCCATCATGATGAGCCGATCAAGGCTGGAGATTGATCGGCGTCTCCTCTTCTCTGCTCTACTGTTCTTGTCGCAATCTTCCAACGGATTCCTCTTCTGTTGTGGGCCGATGGGTCCTACCATAAAGGACATCAGCTATCTGACTGGACTTTTCCCTCACGGACAGGAGATCAGACCAGGTCTTGATGTAGGGATGGCCAGTTTTGCCTATCCCCAAAGTGAAACAGTCAAGGATGGGGCCGTTCCCTTAGATTTATCACCGCATATGGGTCGTTCATAGCTGCCTGCATAGGTAGAAGGGACAGAAGTGTCCGATGCTAAGCGCATCGCCTTCCTGATCCATTGGCTAAACAAGTACCTTTTCGACTTAGCAAGCCAGGCCATCACCAAAGAATATACCACCCTAGCCATGGCCTTGGCTGTCGGCCAGCCCCTAGCTTTAGCTACTTTGGTCTTGGCACACCTTGTCTGAGGTATGACGGAATTTATTGACTCAGGCTTCCACTTCGGAGGGTACCCAATCTAGATTTTACAACTTTGGCTGCACTCTTATTTCATTGCTCATCGACCTCCATCCCGGGGTTGATTGATGTTCCCGTTTTTGCTATCCACTTCATTGACGTTGCCCCTTCTCCTCACTCTTTTAAGGAATGTTTCACTTTCTTCTATGAAGGGTGTTCTAATCAGACTCTTTCTGATTTCTTACCTTTCTTCTCTCTTCATTTCCGCCCGTTTCTTCAACTATCCAACAATCCTTCTAATTGGGGACCAGCCACCCTGTCCACCTATAACGAAGTCTTCTCTAGCTATTTGGTAGCCAGAGACATTATCTATAGTCTAACCATCCCCGTAGCAATAATAAGTATGGGGTGGAATTCTACTTTGCTCCACTTTTTGCCCGTCAATTCGGGCTTTCTCAAATGGTGCTCGTCCCTCCTGATATCACCGCCAATCAAGATTGGGTAGAACGGGGCTTGCTCATGACCGACGAGCAAGAAGAAAATTAGTGACCGGCCTGATAAGTTGAAGAAATCTTTTGCTTTCCAACATTTTCAACATAGTCCGAATGCTACAGACGAATTTGACAAGTAGTGGGCTGATTGGACCACCCATATATTCAGGAGTTTTACCGCTAAGGCATTACTCCGATTTACGGTGTCATCGGCCACCATGGCCGACAAACCTGCTGCTGCACCAACTGTTCCCCGCAAAAAACAAGTAGCAAAGAGACCGTCCCCAAAAAAGGTGTCAGGCCAGGGATCGACCAAGAAGAAGAAGCCTCTAACCTCTTCCATTCTTCTTTACTTCGTACTTGCCTGATTTACCATTTTCTTTTCCTAGTCCTTTTCCGTTCCATTTCATCTTGTGGATGAAGACTTCGGAGAAGAAACACTACCTGTTGGGTCCACCCTTCAAACACAAACAACTGATCCCTTAGCTGCCCGATCACGAGTTACTCCTCCCCTTCCTATTCCAATCTCTCATGAACGGTCAGCAGCCATTCTTGAACAAATAGCATTGAGGGTGGTCCCCTCCCAGTGATACCACCTCTAACTCCTTCCGACGGAGATGAGGATGTTGATCCTATTGGAGAATGTGTGCCCGAACAGGTGGTGCTCTCCTCCAATAGCGAAGGTTTTCCTGGTGATGATGCCGCTATGGAGGCAACCGGCGAAGAGGTCGAGTAATCAATCCAACCGTCATCAAAATGCATCGGTGGGGATATCTTGACCGATCGGACTGATCCCATTACCGTGACAGGATCAGCTATAGATGTTGCGAAAGAGACCATAATGGGCGATCCTATTGTGCTTAATCCTCTTGAGACACCGGTCTCAAATAATGAAGAACAAAATCCAGCTGGCACAGACGCTGGAGTTGTAGCGGATGACACAATGGATACTTCGACTAAGTCAACGAGCCAACCATCAATTCCGGTCCCCGGCCAGTCCAACAAGTAACAAAGAGGTTGCTGCAGGCCCAGGTAACTTCTTGGCTTGGTCTAGGTAACTCTTTGTCTATCTCACCTACTAATCCTTGGCTTTTCCAAACAGGCTGTTCCATCAGGTCCGGGCCCATTCATACCGTTTGATGACTTCTCTCTAGTCTTGATCTCGGGGTGTTTGATCTTGGTCCGTTGGAGCCTAAGAACACTTCCCCCTCTAATCTTCAGCAGTCAAAGGACCTTCTCCTCGATCTGGCTGACTGTGACCTGATTGGGCTACCATCTACTGCCGAAGTTGATATAGCCACAAATGCCCTCCTCGCTGATTATGCTCTCTCGACCGGTCAGCTTTCCTTAATAAAGGAGATTTGAGAGTGGCTGCTGGGCTACCGTATCTTTGACCAATCGACCTCTGTTGTCTAGATCGAAGCTGAAACTCATCTTGGTGCCTGATAGAAAGTAGTGCAGTTCCTCCAGGCCCCCAAGACCAAATATGAAGCTGGAAAGGTCTCTCGAGCTCAAGTGATTGCTCGAGATGCCTGGATGTAAGCCCACATAACTACACTCATGGCTCAATTGGAGCAATGTGAGGTTGAGGTCATTATTAACGACGCGACCCTAGTAAAGATTGATGGAGTCTTGGCCCAGTGTGGCGGGGATGCTTAGAAATGTAGTGACCAATACAAGCCAGCATTCTCGTCTCCCGTGCTTGGTCTCAAAAGCTGGATAAAGCTAAGCAAGATAGGGTTGCAACTAAGAAGACCTGGGAAGATCGCAGAGCCAAACTTAAGAATTTCAAGTCGGCCTAGAGGCCGATTCTCATCTTTTGTAGTTGTACATTTTCTTTATTTTGTAAGTAAGCTGGGCTCAGCTGTTATATAATTCAATGAAGCTTTTGATCATTCATGCTCAAGTTCATAATTTAATGGTTCGTACTCTGACCCAGGATTTGGCTTGTACTCTAGGTCAATGGTCTCCTATAGAGTAGGATAATAGGACTTTAATACTCGTCATTTATTAATCTAGCATGAACTATTCCATCCACATCGCGCAGCCTGTATGCTCCACCCTTCTTGACCTGATGGATGATGAAAGGACCTTCCCAATTGACCGACCATTTACCATACAGATTATCCTTTTCTCCAATTGGCAAGATGGCCTTCCACACCAAATCCTCCGTGCAAAAAAACTTCTCTTGTTGTATGCTCGGGCAGCCTGCAACTTCTGTACTTTTAATGAGTCCAAGGTCGTTAGCCTTATTTTATCAAGTCCTTCCAACTCAGCTATCATAGCCTCGGTGTATTGTGCGGGCTCAAGCTGATTTTACAATGCTCTCCTCGTTGATCGGACTGCGACCTCCATAGGAAGCATAGCATCGTGCCCATAGGTTAGCATTAATGGTGTAACCCCAGTGCTAGACCTTTTAGATGTCTGATAGGCCTAAAGTGCCTCAGATAGTAATTTATCCCATTCCCTAGGGTTTTTATTTATCATCTTTTTAATAATCCCATTAAGAATCTTGTTGGTCGACTCGGCATGCCCGTTGGCCTGCACATAGTATGGAATGGATTTGAGAATGGTAATCCCTCTATTTCTGCGAAGGCTGTAGTCTCTGTTCTTGTAAACACAGACCCCTGATCGGTCGTAATGGTTTCTGGAAAGCCGAACCGATTTATTATGTGTTCTTCGATGAATTTGATCACAGTGGCCTGGGTCACCGCCCTACAGGGTATGGCTTCGACCCATTTCGTGAAATAGTCCGTAGCCACTATAATGAAACAATGTTGGCCCGATGATGGTGGGAGTATCTTTCCGATTAAATCCATGGCCCACCCTCTGAACGGCCATGGTTTTATCATAGGCTGGAGTTCTTTTCCTGGCACTCGTTAAATTGGGTCATGCTTTTGACAGGCCTGACATCCTTTAGCATAGCTGATGCAGCATGCCCGGACAATAATTGTTATATCTTCGTAAAAGCCATTTCATCTTGGTACTGGCCTGATGAGCTCTACAAATTCTTTCGTGGACTTCGTCCATTACTGGCTTGCATAGCCTGCTTCTTCTCTAGGGATTTGAGAATTATGTCATCACTGATAGGTTTTTTTGAACAATTCCCCATCAAGCACCATAAATTGGACTGCAAAACAGCCTTACCTTTCGGTCTACCCTAACGTTTGGGTGTTTTAAGTATTCGATGATAGGGATTCTCCAATCTTCGTCATCCATCAAGATCAAATTGGTTGTGGTATACCAGCCTCTCTTTGCCACTGATGGCAATGATTGGACTTGAACCGTGACGACTTGATCTTCTGCTTCTTTCACAGAGGGTGAGACCGACCCTGGTTTAGCCAACTTATCGGCCTCTGTATTCGTAGACCGGGGTATATAACTCACACTAATATCATTAAATGAATCCATAAGTTGAGTAGCTATTGAGTGAAACAACTCCCAACTATTTATTTGGAATTCCCCCGATATCTGTCTGATTACCAGTCCCGAGTCCCCCTTTATATGTACAGATGATGCCCCCATTTCACGGAGTATCTCCAGTCTGATTATCAATGCTTCATTTTCGGCTTGGTTGTTAGTATATTTGAAATTGAGCCGAAACGACATCTTTGTCTTTTTATATTTGGGTGACACAATGACCACTCCTACACCAACACCCACTGCGTTCGTAGACCCATCAAAGATCAACATTCCATGGGACGAAGGACGTATTTAGCATTTTTGGTGCTAGTGCTAGATCTCCCATATCAGTAGGATTTGGGTGATCGGCCAGAAAATTGGCTATGGCCTGGTCCTTGACCGATTGATGTGATCGGTATTGGATGGCAAATTTCATCAAGGACAAGGTCCATTTTCGATTCGTCCATACATACTAGGTATTGACAACATGCATTTAATCACATCCGTTTGACATATGATATAAGTAGAAACGGAAAGCATATATGTTCTTAATTTTTGTGACAAAAATACAATGCCAAACATAACTTTTCAATCGGCGCATAGCGCTACTCGATTGGAGTTAAAATTCTACTCAAGTAATAAACGGCCTGCTCATTACCTTGTTCATTATCTTGAGCCAACATGCTTCCTATAGAGCAATCAGAGGCCGATACATACAATTTTAGACATCTACCCTTCTTGGGTGGCATCAAGACTGGAGGCGTAGACAAGTAATGTTTTATTTCTCAAAGGCATAATGGTGTCTATCTACCCACTTGAACTCTTCATAAGCCTTAATCTTAATTAGTGGGGTTCACACTTGGGTCTTTCCTGCGCAATTGGAGATAAACCTCCTAAGGAAATTGATCTGCCCGAGTAGCCTTTATAACTCTTTCTTGTTGGCTGGGGGCTTTGCTTCTTGGATAGCTCGAGCCTTGTTCTTGTCTATCTCTATCCCCCTTTGGTGCACCAGGAAACCTAAGAAGTTCCATCCTGAAACGTCGAATGCACATTTGAGGGGATTCATTTTTAACTTGTGAGCCCGCATTCTTTCGAATGCTTTCTCAAGGTCCCTTAAATGATCGGTGTTGTCACCGGACTTGACCACCACATCATCAATGTATACTTCTATAAAGCGTCCAATAATATCATGGAAGATAGAATTCATGGCTCGTTGATAGGTGGCTCCTGCATCCTTCAGCCTGAAAGGCATCACAACCCACTCAAAGGTTCCAATTGCCCCCGGGCACCGAAAAGCTATCTTTAGGACATCTTCTTCAGCAATGCATATTTGGTTGTACCCTAAATGTCCATCCATAAAGGACAAAATTTTGTGTCTAGCGTCCGAATCAATGAACTGATCGGCCATGGGCATGGGGTATTCGTCCTTTGGGGTAGCCAGGTTTAGATTGTGAAAATCAGTGCACACCCTGAGCTTTCCATTCTTCTTCACCACTGGGACCACATTCGATGCTTACTCTACATACCTTGCAGTCCGAATGAAGCCAACCCCAAAGAGTCTCTTAATTTCTTCCTTCACCTTCAGAGTAACTTCTGGTGACATACGGCTAGGCAGCTATTTGAACGGACTGAATCCTGGTTTGATTGGTAACCGGTGTTCCACCAGTTCCCTAGAGAGCCCTAGCATCTTGTCGTAGTCCCAGGAAAAACAGTCTTTATACCTATGTAAGAGTGTTCTTACCTCTTCCTGAAACTGCTGTTCTAACATCTGACTTACATAAGTGGACTTGTGTTCTCCTTCATTGCTAAGGTTGACTTCCAAAAGGGGATCTTGAACGTCGGTCTTCAAATCATCCAACTTTGCTGTGGTCGTTTCCAATTCCTCCATTTGAATCTCTTCCTCCTTGGGCAATTCTTCCTCATAGATACAATCAGCCAAGCTAACCATACCATCAGTTGGGCCGATTTCTAATCTTCTATCAGCCAAATATGCACACCATCTGGCCATGCTGGCCTGTAAGGCCAGCTGTCTCCGTATTTCAGTCGGTTGTTGATTCATCGATATCTTCCTGTTCATTAATCTTTATCGGCATTAATTCTTCCGTTCGATTTGGATTATGAGTAGGACTTCAAGTCCAGTGGAGCTCCTTTGAGGAATATGGCTGCATTTGTTCTTCCCAGCTTGACATATCCTAATAGGTTGACCAGCCCAATATCATCTTCATATAAGATTGCATCAGCCGTTTGTATACGAGCTACGAACGGCTTGTATCAGCCTTAACTACTTCTACCTCGTCACCTTTCCAGAAAAACAACAGCTGATGGAGGGTAGAGGGGATACAGTAATTGGGATGTATCCAGTCTCGGCCTAACAGTGCATTGTAAGCGGCTGATGTTTCTACGATGAAGAAGGATGTCATGATCGTCTTGGTTCCAATGGTCAGTTCCAAAGGTAGGATACTATGTTCCCGTGAAACTCTGAACATTCACCTCAGTCGGAATAAACTCTGACTCAGATTTCTGGAGAACTCTCAGTATTATCTGGGGCATAATGTTGATGGTAGATCCTACATCAACGAGAATTCTATTTATAGGGACTCCTTCGATATGCCCTTTCATGTATAGTGGTTTTAAATGCTGGGACGTCTGATAGGTGGGCTTCTCGAATACCACCTTGATGGGCCCTGCTAGCTTCAGCCCTTTCTTAGTTTGTTACCCTTTCGACCTTAAGATAGTGATTTTAGGCCGATCGGATTACAGATCGGTGGCATCCACGTTCTTGCTCATGGCTTCTACCACGTTGGGTTTAACGGCCCCTCCTCCGTTCCAAAACACTTCTCCTATCATGGCCGACTCTTCAGTCTGGCCTTCTATCACATCTCCCTTTATAGCTGTGGGCTGATCCGGGTTGACCTTGAAGGACATGGATAGAGTGAACACCGTGTTTGAAGATAGACCCTGTGGGATGGTCCCAAATTGAATCAGTGAGTTGTCTGAATCTCTAAAATCATCGGTCTCCTTGTCCATTAAATCTGCATCAGGTTTGCATTCTTTTATTATCTTTTCTTGCCTAAACATCTCTTTTAGGCATTCCGCGGCCTGTATCTCTCCCTTACCCGTTGGATGTTCCTGGGGATCGGCCACCAAGGGTGCACTAGGCTTGAGGGAGCTGTGAGCACAATCTCCCCAGTATTGTCGTTCCCTTTCAGCATGTCTTGCACATTGATTTCTCCTCTTCTGAGATTTATTGTACCTGGGCTGCATGGGAAATTTAGGATGCTCAGCCTAATACCATTTACCTTCATTCACCTTCGGTGGTACGACCATCCTTGGACGTCTATCCAAGGGTGGCCCCCTTTTTGGTTGATTTGGTTTAGGAAATGTCTGGAGATGCCTTATCCCCAACTGGCCTGAGTCTCTGGGGCCAGTATAAAAAAGCTGGTGATGGCTTCGGTTGCCATTCGAGCTTACATAACTTAGCCTAGGCAACGATAACCTCTCGTGCACAGACCTTCTCGGGCTATGCTCATTCGCTCTGGGCCTCTTGCTTGGGCTAAAGACCTCTTACTTAACATCAGCCCCGCACCTTGGGCAAAGGCCTTGTTCTATCAGATCAAGTTGTTTCGTAGATCGAAGATCAAGCTATCAGTGGTTGATCAGGCCGTTTCGACTTTGGCCTTCCATTCTGCTTGTTTTCTTTCCTGGTAAGTTCTCTGGAGCTCATGAATTGTTACCTTCGGACCTTCCATGGCCGATACAGCAATTTGCTTTCCCTTTCTTTTGCCTCAGCCTTTCATCCTTCTTGGACAGGTCCACCTTAGGTCTGGGCCTTGTCAGCTTGGTCAGATCAGGCACTACCATGTGGCGCTTGTGATATGAGGAAATGGATTTGCATCAACTCCCATAGCTTTGTTCGAGAACTTGAACACCCCATTTTTCTACATTCTCCTGTATCACATTACAAAAAATAACACAGTTATTAGTGGAGTGTTTCCAAGAATTATGCCATTTATAATATTCCTTGTCATCGACCTTAGGGATCCAATGACCATCACTAATCTTGATCACTTTCTCGGCCAGTAAGGCATCGAAAATCTGATTAGCCATAGTGATATCAAAAGTATGATTTTTGCCTACCTCAAATGCCATCTTTTTTGCAGTAGCATTATTATTCACAGGCTTGTTCAAGGCATTGCATACTATCAGTCGTTTATAAACTAACTCGGCCATATCAATTTAGTTTCGAGGTCACAATCTGCTAGATGGACCTCGTAATTGGGGTCTTTATAGTATGTACCCTTGGATGAGTTCTTCTTCTCTTGCTCATCCAGGAGGATACGCTCATAGCGAGCGGCCCTCGTGGCCAGCTCGAACAGATCTCGAAAATCGATCCCTTCAAACCTCTTGCGAAGTTCAAAGGACATTCCTCCCATAGCCATCTTAACATATTCCTCCTCGGGCAGGACAGTCTTGCATCTATCCTTAGCCTTTCTAAAATAGGCTATGTAGGTCTCCACTGTTTCCCCAACCAATTAGAGCATTCTAGATAAGTCAACCAAAGACGTTTCGGGCTCAGTCCTATAGAATTGGCCATGAAACAATTCTTCCATCCCTTGCCAATCTCACACGGGGTTGGCTGGAAGATTAACTTATCATAAGAAAGCTACCCCCATGAGAAAGTTTGGGAACAATCTCAACTTCAACGGGCCACTACTACCCACATGATTGCATTGTACTATGAAACGGACAATATGTTCTACTGAGGATTGTTCACCCTCCCCAAAAAATAAAGTGAAATTTGGGACCTTGTATCCTTGGGAAAATTAACTCAGTCAAATTTTAGGTGGGTATGGTCGTCTATACATCAGGATCTCCATCCTTTTCATGAACGAGCCATACTTTTCATGTATGGCTGCCACCAACTCCTCCCTGTTGATAGGTTGTGGGACAACGGGTTGAGCTACCATCATTGGGGGTGCTATTGGAGGTGGTATTTGGTGTTGGTGGTAATTGGCCTGATGAGCCCAAAAAACACCATTTGTTCTTTGCCCCCCCAGCAATGTGGGCAGGGAGCGCAATATGACCGACTGTCTCTGTGTTATGGTCTAAAGGTTCAACAAAAACAGGTATTGTCGATCCATTATGATCGGCGACCACTGCTCGACCCCCCTTATGGATCGGACTTCCTATTTAGCTCGTTCTGCACTCGGAGATTTGGGAAAACGTAAATAGGATCTTTCTTTTTATCGGCCCAATTAAAAGTGTCGATGTGCTCTTTAGGGCTCTTTGGCGTCAACCTCTCCGCCAGGGCGACAAGGATTTTTGACAGGCCTGCGATTTCGGAGGTCAGTCCTTCTAACTTAGTATGCGTAGCCCTAGTAGATGAGACGAGGTCAGTCTGACCCTGAAGTATTTTGGTCGTTTGGCCGATTAACTCCTTGAAGTTATCCATTGATCCTATCTAGGCATTGTAATCCTGCCTCATAGGTTCAACGTTCATCCTCAGGACTTCTAAAATTGCCTCAAGAGTTACACCACTATTCTGTAGAGAGCGGCCGGTACTTTCTTCCACAGTTGGGTCAACAACAAGGTCGTCCTGTGTGTTCTTCCCAGTCTTCTGATCTTTCTTCGGGGGCATGTCCCAGCACCTTGGGTCCTACTGGGTGTGCTAAAATGTTTGCTTGTAGTTTTACGCGGGTGTGCCAGAGCCAAACGGGCTTGGTGTGTGTGCAAACTAATTTCCTATACGCTTGAGTGAGTGATACTCAAGGCTTTGAGATCTGACTTCTATCTAAAATGTGATTGTGTGTGAAGAGTAGGAAAGCACCCTCACCAAAAATCCTATGGTGGTACTGAAGCGCACAAGTCAATTAGTGCAAGAGTTTACCAAGTAAACAATCACAAACGATTAACAAAATATGAAGGTAATTTATTGAATATTTGGAAAAATAATACAAGAACCAAAGAACATGATCAGAACATGCTCTGATTGTTCAAAAGAGTGAAAACAGTAAAAATAACAAAAAGGAACAGACCTATTTGATACGGATGCTATGGATGCAAAATAACAAGAACACAAAGGTTTGAATGCTTTGAATGTTGTATGAGTGCGAATTTCGAGATAACGCGGAGTCCTTTGCATGGTTGGCCTGCCTTTATTTTTATAGCAACCTTTAATAGTCCGGATATGGCAAAAACTCCTCGAATTGTGCCCTAAGTAAGATATTGATTGCAGAATCCTTCCCAATCTCTAATTATCCTGATTGAATCAATCCCAATATTCTCGGGATACCCTTATCGCCGGGTGTATATGATCAGATCCTTTCCAAAAAGGACTGCTACCTTGAGTTGAGGGTGATGTCATCATGATAACCAAGAACGGAACCGCCTTCTCCTTTTATCCATCGGACACATGATCATACTTTTAACTTCATCGAGTTTGTAATTTCCACTTGTCATGCTTTCTGACTCCTATACCCAATGAAGGTTCATGTATGCTCCTAACCAAACAGGCTCATGCAATCAGCTTTCTTTGCCAAACCCGCATATGGTGTTCGATCGCCGTGCGTACTAATGTCATCACAGATCGGGCTCTCCTGATGCCAGCTTACGCCTCTCGGATGTCCAATGAACGCGATCCATGCTTAGTCTCCCAATCGGCTCCCACACTCGCTATTGTTGACTTATTTTAGTGGCCATGCCCTATTGGTCAGCATCTGACCCACATCGTCTATCGGGTTGTACATTAGATTATATTCTACTCTTGACTTTATATCTTCTTGAGCCCAATAACTATCTGCATTCTTAGGCCAGCCTGATACTTCTGCATTCGGGCCAATAACTCTTTGACGATTTTTGGGTGGAAACATAAGTACAAACTGCTTGCACAATTTAGGCAGAGCTGCGAAACGTCTTAAAGAGAGCGAGATCAGCGACTCAGCCCAAGATGTGTCAAAGAGGCTACCGATATATCCGGTAACCTTGTTCTAATTTTTGTTTAAAGTTCCAACAAATAGTATTTTCCACCAGCATTTTTGCCTTCTACCTTGTGACTTCATTTTTCAGGCAAGAACCTTAGTTTTATGAAGTTTAAAAGCAGAAAAACCAATAGATTACCAGCTTGTTGTGAAGTTTGATTAGCTTTCTTCACTAAATGAGCTTATATTTCTACTTGATAGAAAAATAAACACGGAAGGAATAGTGACAAGCCACATGTTGTCTAAGCTTTAATTTTGCTAAACAAATTATGGTATATGACAAGGAACCCTTACTCAATCCCCCAGTCAATGGGCGCAAGGTTACCGGGTAAATCTTAAATACTCTTAATAGTGACAAGCCACATGTTGTCTAAGCTTTAGTTTTGCTAAACAAACTATGGTATGCGACAAGGAACCCTCACTCAATCCCCCAGTCAATGGGCACAAGGTTACTGGGTAAATCTTAAACACTCTGAAGCACCTGCAAACCACATGTATCATTTAAACTTGTTTTGGAGGTTTACAAGGGATGCATGATGGCCGTGAGAGTAGTCTATATTTCAGTTCACTCGTTGTTGGGGATTTGGTGATGGATAGAGGCGGAGGCATTAAAGACCCCTGGATTTTTTAAAATTAAAATTAAGCCTTTAAAAGTTAGTTATTTCAAACACCAACACCCCCCCCCCCCCCCCCCCCCCAAAAAAAAAAAAGAAAAAAACATAAGTAAAAACATGGCTTAATTACAAAATATACACTTGAGGTAAAAACATGCTTTAATTACAAAATATACACTTTAAGGTTTGGTCCATGCTCATTTTAATCCCTAGAGTTTCAATTGCGTGCATCAATTTGGTTCTTGAAGTTTTTAAATTGAATTAATGTATTCTGAATGTCCAATTCTGTGATAAAAGTAGACGGAATTTACTCACAAGCTATGCACTATCACACTTTTTAGGGGGGGAAAATGGAACACCAACAACCTTCCCACCTACTTATCACCTTAATTGTGCATAGCAGTGGCTAAATTCCGTCAAATTTTTTGACAGAATGGGACATTTGAACCGCATTGCTTCTATTTAAAAATTTTAGGGACCAAATTGATGTAATTGAAACTACAAGGACTAAAATGAGATAGGGACTAAACTTCAGGGGTATGTTTTGCATTCAAACCTAAAAACACGTAAAGGAAAGAGAGTAAAGAGACTTGGCCAAATGTGTATCGAGAAAAAGCAATTCAACGAGGTGACAAATGATGCGACCATGAAATGTTTACAGGATATGAAACCTTGCAATGGATATTTGTAAAATATAACAAGTTTAATTGAAATTATAATATTATCTTCCGAGAATGTTCTATTTATGCTTACACTAGGCTCCCTTTCACCAAAAAGCCTGACTCCATCCCTGGTGATGAACTTCATGTTGAGTCTCATAGCCATCAACCCAGTCTCGCAGAATTGGGTGATGGACGAATGCTTCATATGTGTTTACTATTCATCTTATGACTCGCCATTCTCTTAAGTTTCAAAACTTCATAAACACTTGGGCCAAAAGTGCCTCTGAAGTCTGAAGCTTTTATGCATCTGCCAATGAAGTGTGTATAAAAGTAGGCAGTATCGGAACCAAGATTCACGGTCAGGGGGACGTGAACAAGGGCTTAGAATCAACGGGTTTTGGGTCTATTTCTAATTCTGTCCTTGCATGCAGATTATCATTTTCGTCGATATTAAGTGATGATTGGTGATTGTAATTTATAAAGCTTGAAATGAAAAGTAAACAATTTGGTTAGAGCTAAGCTGTTAAGTGAGAATAAAGGGCATTGGGCCAAATATTTATCATGCATTGGATAATGAGGTCAGTATATTATGGAAAGATGCTTGCAACCAAAATTTTGGTTTTGCTAAAGCCCTTTTTTAGAAACTCGCCTTCACAGAAAGCGTCTACAAAAGTAGGCTACTAAACTGTATTTTTGACAAGCATACAACTCTCTCTCTCTCTCTCTCTCTCTCTCTCTCTCTCTCTCTCTCTCTCTCTCTCTCTCTGGCACACACACACACACATACACACACACACACGTGCACACACTTCCAATCATTTTCAGGATAGAAAACTATCACGCCATGGAGTAACAGAAATTGGAGAGAAACAAAAATTTCTGTTCCGGATCCGTGAGTCATGAAGAGTTACATGAAACTGATATGTACTTGCAAGCATTCTAATATGGTTATAACATAAATGGAAATATAAAACGTCTAATGGTATTCATGGGGGAACTTAAGTGTTTTATATTAAGCTATTACACCAGTTCCAAATGAAAACCATAAAATATAAGTTTTGGCGATTGACGTCAATTTAGATATTACATCAGACAAAAGATGGATAAAACATAAGGAAATCATAATATATAGATAGGATGAATTTGAATTCTTCAACTGGCATAACCATGCCCTTCGTCGTAGTACTCTTCCAGCTAGTCCCCCTTGAGATAACCATCCTGGAAGTCCTATTGTTGAGTATCTAGGTACTCTTCCTGATAATCACATTGATAGGCTTCCTCATTATAACCTTGAAGTAATATGTCCAGGGTAATAGAGCCGTTAGCTTTTGAAGCTAAGTGAGTGGTCTAACCGACCACTCCTAATACAAGTAGTTAATATATGAACATTAAGATAATCTTGGACTAATATTTGATAAACATATCTTGATAACAATAAGTATAATTGATGACATGGCAGTTATGAGTGAGTAAGTAAATAATTTACTGCATAGTCGATATATTCAACTTTATTCGATCACCCTTGAATTTCTGATACAATACTTGACTCATGTGACTTGGTACATTACCAGTGTAACGCCGTTGGCTCATAGCGAAATGGTCACTTTTGCTATCGTCACCTAACAGGGCTACAATAGCAGTTTTTGTTTATAAGGTTGTGATCACTTTACTTAGGTCCTCGTGAGCTTGCCTAGGGAATAGAACGGTTACTTTGCTATCGTCGCCTAACAGGGCTGCAATAACATTCATCTACTTAGAAGTTGTAGCCACGGTATTCATGACTCGAATGGATACTTTGCTATCATCGCCTAACATGGCCACAATAGCAATCATCACCAAGTGCAATATTGTAAACATAGACTCGTGACTCGACTTTGTTGATTCGAATGGATATTTTGCTATCGTCGTCTAACAGGGCCGCAATAGCAATCATCGCCAAGTGCGATATTACAAATCATTGATTCGACTGTACTTCCCGGACCTCCACGGTCGACTAAACATGTGTGGTGTTTTTAAACAGATTGGTCTCCTTGACCAAATACACGTGCTTCAACTTTGACGTCATGACTCGACTCATTGATATAAGTATTTATGCAAGTGTATGACGTATAATTATCAAAGCATAAAGTATAGTTATCTAAGCATGCGTTCTCACGTAAACAATTCATTTCTAACTACGTACACATAACATACAAAGTATACATATGGGATACATCCAAGAGAGTTAAGACTCACCTCGATACGGAAAAGGGGACGATCTTGCGAATACGGATACAGCCTCGGCTACTATATTTCATATCAATACACAGAACGTCGATTAACGTTTATTCTAAATACAAGGGTATAATTGTAATTATGCCGAATGGGTATTTAAACATCAAGATGATGATTCTTATATCATTATGAGTCCAACGCTATTGACTAGACTCAAATCAGAGTCTGTCACATAAAATGCTGGATTTTCTATACCAGTATAGGTCCTAACAGTAAGCTGTATTTTTGACCGAGTTGAAAAGTCACTAAACTTAAGGGGATTGCTCTAAACATCATTCTAGGAATTTAGAAACTAGTCGCGTATTTTTTCTGAGCTGCGGTTTATTTATTACGAATTATTGAAGGTGAAATGATATAATAATATAATTTTTTGGAATTTAAAATAGCCCATAGGTATTTTAATATCTATTTATTAAAACTTTAAACTAGCATTTACCATTTACTTAAACTCAAATAAATAATAAGTATATATAAATAATAAAAACTATTTTCAGAATATAAGAAACATTACAAATTAATATTTCAGAATTTTAAAACTTAATAATAATACTTAAAAACTATTTTAAAGCAAATTTAAAACAATCAATAATACATATAACTATTTAAAACATATTAATAAATAGTAGTAGTATAATTTATAAGTACTAAACTTGATTAACAGATTAGTAAATATACTAAGTATAATTAATTAATCACTAACATAGTTTAACAGAATAACTAACAATATTAAAATATGCTAATCTTAATTAAACTAATTTAAACCGGATTAATTAACAAAATAAACTAATTAAACCTACTCATCAAAACGACGATGTCCTACTAGAGGGAAATGCGGCCAACCCGATTGAATATTGACTATCTGTTAACACTAACACTCTAACCCACCCAAACCCGTAACCCAATCCTAATGGGTCACCACCTTCTTCTCCGACGAGGCTTGCCGCCGATGGATCGCGGATGACCGGAAAATCTTCCAGGGGCCATATCTCCTTCGTTTGTCCATAGAAATTGTTCATTCCAACGCCAAAGTGACCATAATGGGGTCCTCTATCACATAGTACAAGATGGGGGTCCAATTATGAGTTATCTCAATTAGGGTTCGAACCATAGCATTATTCTTTTTGATTTTAAAAGAATAAATTCAAAATTGTTCCTAAGGGTGCTTAATGTGGTCCAAGGGGTCAGTTAGGTATAGGTTAGGGGTAGTTTGGTGATGATTGAGAAATTCAAAGCTCAAAGCTTGAGCTTTAATGGCTGCTGTGATTTGACACAAAGCCTAAGGCTCTGTTTGGTCATGCATGGGGCTGTGTATGTGTTTGGGGTGCATGAAAATACAGAGGGGGTGTTTAGGAAGGCTTACCTTCTCTGTCTCAATTTCTCTCTCTCTCTCTCTCTCTCTCTCTCTCTCTCTCTCTCTCTCTCTCTCTTCCCTGCGTTTTCTCTCTCTGTCCTCTGGTTCTGCTTCTTCTTCCTCCTCCTCCTCCTCCTTCGTGTCTGTGTGTGTTTATGTGTGTGAGGCAAAGAGTGAGGGGTGGCAGAGTGTTTACAATAAAAATTTTGTGGTGTGTGTTGAGCGTGCTAGAGTCCACGTGGACTCAAAAGGGATTGTGATATTCTAATCCGACTTCCAATTCAAACGATGGTTGTTAATAGCGATTACTAACAACGATGGGTCTTAACTCTACTCTGATGCAAGTAATTACAAATGGAATATGAAAAAGAAACAAACAAACACTGGAATTTAAATACCTCCATGAACATCATCATCTTCATTGATCGAATTTAAAATCTGTTTACAATCACTCACAGGAGAATGAAACTCGCAATCACTCAAGGACAAGAGCAGAAATGCTTTAGGAAAATAAAATAAAGTCTGCCAGAGTAGAAGTGGCGTGTGTTTTAGCCCCCTTTCAACGTTGCACACCCTGTCCTAGTTATAGACTTTGGATATGTAACTATCAATGATAGTGGGGTTAGTGTGTGGTGGCCCCTAACTTCTAGGCATAAACAAGTTACTGCTCCCACTTTTTGTCCTATGATTAACTCCCATGATCTGTCTTGTGATTCCACTTTTGCCACGTTGCCCTTTAATACAACCGCCTTTCTTCCAGCTCATCGCAACCTATGTACACGTTTTATCCATGCTTTAATTGTCAAAAAGGCCTTGCGAATATACCCTAGTTGACCGACTACATTCTTACCCGAACTACTTGGCGCTCGTTAGCTGATAGATCTCGGTCTTATTCCTTGTGAGAAATCCACTAGTGTCCGTCAGTAATAGTGACTGATATCTTCATTTGATTATCTTAACCATCCCATGGATTCTTTGTTAATCATTCTCCAAGCTCGATCCTACGTCATTCACTTTCCTGCTTTATTGATAATCATCCTCTGGTCTTGCGACTGCTGAACCATTACAGGTGGTCATTGGCCTTAATTGACCGATATCACGGTTATCACTGCTCCTACTTTGCAACCTTGACCTTACTTGTTGAGGCCGAGGTATCTCTTAGATAGTCCAGTGTCATCCCATTCTCAGTTTCAACACCGATATTTATGTATTGGATGTATCATCCTTACAGGTAGGTGGCACTCATATTAGTCTCCTTGTGTTTAGACCTTATTCCCTGTTGATCTTCCTGCCTGCTTTTGTGATGACGTCACTAGACCACGTGACTGTCATGTGCCCTAGAAAATCCCAAATTAGGGTGTAAACAATGCCCCCCAAACGTCTTGTCAAACGTTGTGCATCAGTTTGATGAGACGTTTGAAATTCAAATTGATTGCTAACACTGCAAATGACGGCGTACAGCTCCACATGTCCCTATCCTAGTAGCCCATCCTGTCTCGTTTCAAGAATCGAGGCATGCCTCTTGGGAATCCATTCCTAAGTCATGATGACCCTTCTTTCCTTTGCCTATATAAGCCACAACTTCTTGTAACTTTCCACTTTCTTCTGCTCCTAACTTTCCTGGAAAATCTTCTCTTTCTTCCATTAATAAAGCTCCCATGGCTTCTTCTTCTGCAACCAGTGCTTCTCAAACTGCCGGTGCAACTTCTTCTTCTCCTGTCGCCACCGACACTGCACAGGCTACAAGAACCACCAATGTCACCGCCATTAAACATGCCATTGATGCCATTCCAAGGTTGATAAACCCTTAGGTATTAATTCCTATGCCTCTGGTTCTTCAACGGGCCTTGGTCCTGCCTTTGAATCCCTTCCTCCTCCATCTCTAGATCCCTTTTTTTCCCTTTAGTTGTGGAAGACAATGAATTGCTTTACCAATCACCTACTTTTGAATGGGGCTCATAGTATGCCCCTTCAAATCCTTTGAGAAATTGACCCCTCCCATTTGTTGACTGGATTTCTTGGGTAGATCAAGTAGTAGAGGTAAAAAAGGACCTATGGAGAGCCCTTGATATATATGTCGCAATTATGCTTAGCTGAGAGAGGTTCTTCCTTGACAAACCTCTCTTCTTTTCTTCTCTCTTTTTCTAGTCGACCTCGGCCAATGCTTTCTTCTTCCGTTGTGGCCTTATGAGCCCAACCATTCAAGATGTCTGTTTTTTCACCGGTCTGCCTGCCCATGGTGAAGAATTACCCCCAATCTCTCTTCCCCCCTAGAGTTTAAGCATCCTAAGACTGATAAGGGTAAAAGGTATAAGGTTATTACTGCTTTTGGTCAATTTATTTCGACCGGCATGGGACAAGGAGAGGTCACTGACCAAGAGCACATTGGCTTCTTGATATACTGACTCAACCGCTTTGTTTTTTGCTCGGCCTCTTACGGCATTACGAAAGAATGCCACCACATCGCCCTGGCTTTGGCCTCGAGCTAAAAACTTGCTCTTGCCCTCTCCCATCTTTTTCATGGCATCCTTGAGCTTATTTTTTCAAATTTTAAAATCTCAGGAGGAGCCCTCTAGCTTCTTCAGTGTTGGCTCCAATCCTAGTTTCCAAAGAAAATCCTGGTCGATAATTTTGATCCAACTACTCTCCCCGAACATTCTTCTGCTTTCGCTTTCCATTTTGCTAGATTTGGCCCAAAAGGCATTTCTTTTGATCATCTGTTTTCCTTCTTTTATGAACACATGGGTACCCAATTACCCCAACAATTTCTTCCTTTCACCCTCAGCTTCGATGTCCGAGCTGGCTTCTTCATAGTCCTGGCCAGGTCCCTAAGGCCGATCAAGATGAACACGAAGCAATTTGGGCCAACTTCTTAGTTGGCCGAGATCTTTTGATTAGTCCTATCATCCCTCAACACAATAATAAGTTGAACTGGTATTTTAAGAAGCATTGATTGCAGAAGAAGAAGCCATGAGAGCTTTATTAGTGGAAGAAAGAGAAGATTTTCTAGGAAAGTTAAGAGCAGAAGAATTTGGAAAGTGACAAGAAGTTGTGGCTTATATAGGCAAAGAAAAGAAGGGTCGTCATGACTTAGGAACGGATTCTTAAGAGGCATGCCTCGATTCTTCAAACGAGATAAGATGAGCTACTAGGGTAGGGACACGTGGAGCTGTACGCCGTCATTTGTAGTATTAGCAATCAATTTGAATTTCAAACATTTCATCAAACTGATGCACAATGTTTGACAAGATGTTTGGGAACATTGTTTACACCCTAATTTGGGATTTTCCAGGGCACATGACAGCCACGTGGTCTAGTGACGTCATCACAGAAGTAGGCAGGAAGATGAACAGGGAATAAGGCCTAAACAAGAGATGTAATACCCTAAATTTCTGGAGGGTATTAATAAATAAACTTCGTTTCCATATACTTATATAAATTTCTTTTCATTGGTGAGAATTAGATACCAATCAATTGCCTTTGTTCCCAATCGATTGACACTTTTTGGGTACCAATCGATTGATATATTCCCAATCGATTGCCATTATACCGATTAAAAGAAATGACATGGCAACATCCCAATTGATTGCCTTCAAATATCTGTTACCAATCGATTGCCATCTGTACCAATCGATTGGCATAAGCTGAGATAAGTTTTCTTCTTTTCTTTAGCTTTGAACGTGTAGCACTCTCAACATCTATATATGTCCTCATTCTTGGTCGTGGGGCTGTTTGTTCAGTCCTTAAGAGAGAGAGAGAGTGTGTGTTGTTATATACTTATATATCTATATCTATTTCTATAGATATACACCCACACACACTCACTGCCCTTAACAGCTGGAGGAAGAGAAGAAGAAGAAGGAGAAGGAGAGACAGAGAGAGAGTTGGACAGAGGAGAAGAGAAAGAGAAGAAGAGAGAGGAAGCTTGAGTTTCAAAGCTCACACAAGCCAAACACATCCTTGGTGAGTCCTAACTCTCTTGGTCCCTTTATTGGATGTCTATACAAGTTTTTATGAAGCTTAGATGTGTTAAATGCATGATTTTTACGTTTATATATGCTATTTTTATAATCTGCTGGTGAAGACGAATTGCCAATCGATTGGCATAATTACCAATCGATTGGATAGAATTCCAATCGATTGACATCCCAATCGATTGCCAATGTTAGCAATCGATTGACATTGTTTCAGACCCAATCGATTGCCATGATTCTCAATCGATTGTTATAGTTTTTATCCCAATCGATTGGACCTTATACCAATCGATTGGTATGGGCAAAACATGGATTCTTTTGACTGTTTATTATATAAGAGGTTCGATTGTTCGTTTCTTGTTTCGGACTTCCGTTATGCGATTTTGGGCAGATCTGGAAAAATGTGACAACACAGATAAGTATGATTAAGAATAATGGGTTAATGAAATGACGTGAGATATTATACAGTTCATGTATGAGTTTGATATCCATTTCTTTTAATTAGAGTAGTCAGGCCACATTGAGAATTGTCATGTGTCGATATTAGAACGTAACTCAGGTAGGTTTGGTAAGTCTGGAAATGGTACGTGGACGGACGTTTGGTCATGATATGTTCTTAAAAGCGGTGAGCTGTGCATATGCTCTTAAAAGCGGTGAGCTGAACCAAGTAGTTCTAAGATAGACCGGATAATCTATGATATGCTCTTAAAAGCGGTGAGCTGTGCAATATGCTCTTAAAAGTGGTGAGCTGGGATGTCTAGTAGATGACGCTGAGTCGTGACAATAGGTGATATTCCTTGTTCGAAACGTTGTGTCCCTGAAATGCGGTGAACAGGATACATTGTTCTTAAAAGTTGGGGGGACAAACTAACGTGGAGTCCATGACATGCAGTGAGCTGTGTAATATGGTCTTAAAAGCGATGGACGGAATGAGGGTGTATCCCTAGAATTAAATTATTGAGTCTGTTCCATTCAGTCAGGGTATGTTGAATTTTGGTCTTGAATAACAAGACGATAAGGGCAGGTTCGCAAGGTTGAATAAAGGAACAAGATATTATTATTATTATTATTATAGTAAGATGTTAACTCATGTTTTCATGAGCTTGTATTTACTTCAGATAACTGGTATCTTGTTAGTTTACACTCACTCAACTCTCAGTAAGCTGATGGCCTTTATTGCCTGGACTTTCCCCCGTTCAGACTATCATGTACCTTATTTTATAGGTGACGAATTCTACAATGATAGTTCCTATCCAGGAGGAGAATACACCGAGGGCAGCCCCACTGATGATGGCTATGCCAGGAAGGAATATTATGCTGATTTTTACGCCAGCTGAAGACTTGGAGATAGTTTATGTTATTTCTGTTTAGTTGTTTTGTTATATTTGGTACTTGGGCATATGTTGCTTTCAAACCTTATATATCTTCTGTTGTACCTTTACTGTTATAATAACTCTGATGCTGGTAATATAATAGGTTTCCTTTACATTACTATGGGTTGTTCTTTCTTGTTGTGGACTAGAACTGCGTGGTGTGGAAGATTTGTGACTTTCACCGATCATTCCCTATGGACCCATAAAGGAAATTTATTTTTCTCTATGTTTTTCTGTTCTGGGGCGTGACAGGATTTTTGGTATCAGAGCCCTAGGTTTGTGATAATTTCGTTCACTACCGATTCCACACCATCTGGTCCTAGTATGTTAAGATTTGCCTTGAGATAAGATACGAGTTTAAGATAAGTTCGTCTTTCTAACGATAGATAGTCTTTTTGCAGGATAGCATGAATCCAGAGTTTCATCAGTTTGTTACCGATGCTTATGGAGGACACATGATCCATGGGGACACCGTGGAGCGAGCTGACCCAGAGTTTTATCGTGAGCGAGTGTGCCAGATAGCTAGTCGACATTTGGAAGAAGACATGTGGAGGACGCTTTATGTGACCGGCAGTATTCACCTGACACAGATGCGTATGGATGCTTACCATTCTGTGAGAGTTGGTAGAGACATTTGTCAGGAGCTATTACGGTTGGTTCGGAGTAAGCCAGAGATGGATGAGATTGAGCTGAGAGCCATTTTAGCCGTCCCACCGGAGCTTGTAGCTGTACCAGCACCGGCAGCCCCACCATCACCGGCACCCGACATACCAATTTCAGAGCCCGAGCAAATTCAGGATGAGGAGGATCCAGAGCCAGAGGATGAGCATCCCGACGAGGATATTGACTGTAATGGAAAGGAGGAGTCGATAGACGACGAGGACCCAGCGGAGGACGAGCATGTGGACGACACAGATGATGATGAGCTGGAGGATGATCCGGAGGAGCCAGAGTTTGAGCCGGAGGATCCAGCAAAGACCCAGAGGTCGTGGAGGCAAACATAGGGGTAGAGGCCGAAGTAGTAGTTGAGGACGTGGTCGATGAGGTGATCGTTGTACCAGAGGCACCTGTTATGCTTCAGATACCAACCAGACCTATTATGTATATGGCAGCCACGGCCGATATGGCAGTAGGATGGATAGCCAGGATGGTAGCCCAGCCAGCAGGTTTTGCTACGGGAGAGGCTACGATAGTAGGAGCTTTTGATATAACTGATGGATTCGCCGCAGTAGCAGTCGAGGTCTCCAACCAGGCGATAGCAGACGCGATGGACGCTGATGCAGAGGTGATAGAGGATTGGGATATTGGAGTGGTAGACCGGAGATCTTGTCGCACCAGTTCAGGATGATCCACTCAAGGAGATGGATATCGAGTTGGAGGATGAGGCGCCACCAGCAGGATCAGATGCTGACGACCTTTGAGTCAGGGTCTGCAGGGGGTTTATTGTTTTTGTTAGATTATATCAGGACATGTTGTCCACCTGATTTTTGAAACTTGAGAGATAGCTATTTGACCATAGCTTTGTATAGTATAGTATGAGCAGTAGTAGTCATAGTTATAATAGTTAACCTTAGTACTGTTTTCGCTTTATCCCACGTGGTACATAGTTTGATTAGTGTGTAACTATGCGGTACATCTTTTGGTTTATACGAGCAGTACTTCGTTATTAATCGTGTGGTTGCTTTGATGTATTGTTTTGTAGAACTGTTAATTCTTGTGTTCTCGCCCTATCTTGTTTTCATTGCTGCGAGAAGACTTTCCACTAATCAGTGTGTCTCTTGTAGGCAATACTCGTTATCATTATGGTAAGACCCTTGAGAAATCAGCAAGAACGTATTAAAGCACCTAATCCGGAAGGAATGGACTCGTCCGGAGTTTTTGAAGGATTCATGCAGAGAATGGATCATGCAGGCGATACCTACAACAATGCTACAAATCAACGACCAGTCCAACCCCCAGTTGCACAGTTCCAGCAGAGGCAAACATGGGACAAGTTGTTAGCAAATTTTCATGGGTTACGTCCCGAGAAGTTCGATGGACTAACAGAACCATGGAAAGTCGAGCAATGGATAAGGGGAAATGGAGTTAATCTTTGAAGCATTGGAGTGCAGCGAGTAGGAGAAACGTCGCCTTGCTACGTTCCAGCTCACTTATGCCGCCGCAGATTGGTGGCAAGCTGAACGAGCTACTATAGGAATAAATGCTGCAAGAGTAATGTCTTGGGAAACATTCAAAGTAAGATTTCTAGAGAAGTATTTTCCAGAAGATGAAAAGGATCAATAGGAGAAGAATTTCCTAAGCTTAGTTCAAGGAGATTGGACGGTAAGAGAATATACTACACAATTTGAGCGACTGTCTCGATTCGCCCAACATATGATCGATACACCACAGAAGAAGGTGAAAAGATTTCACCAGGGACTGAATCCCCATCTTCGCCATATGATGATTGGTCATCTGAACCAGAGTTTTGAATGACTGGTCAGACTTGTTGTAAGTCTAGAGAAGGATACATATCCAGTACAGTGACCACAGATGAGTTGACCACAACCATCAAGAAACTTCCAACAGAGAAATTTTCAGGCATAGCCACCGAGAAATACCCAAGGGTGGAGACCTCGGGGAAATTTTCAAGGCAACAAGAGAACCTGGAAAGGAGCCAGAAAACCTCAACAAAGTTATCTTCGACCCCAGTCGTATCAACAGCGAGGATCACAACCTCAAGCGTTGCTAACAGCCCTGCCAAACAACAGTGGAGGATGTTTTAACTATGGAAAGCCGGAACATATTGCAAGGAACTGCACTGCCCACAGATCTAATCGCAGGCCAGATATTGTCTGTCGCAACTATAATAAGCCAGGACATTTGAGCAGGGATTGTCGTGCACCACAAGGAGAATACTACGGGGCACCGATTCAAGGGATACAATGACCCCCAGATTAGACAAGGATAAATGCTATAATCCCAGGGAAAGCAGGTTTTAATGCCGATGAACAGCAGCATTTGGAAGGTACGCTTATACTCTTTCATAGTCCAGTTAAAGTTTTATTTGATACTGGAGCGGCACGTTCTTTTATTGCTGTAAGGATTGTACATCAGTTGGGTTTAGAACCCTAGATACTTGAGCCAGCTCTTAACGATGTGTCACCTTTGGGAGTGACTGTTAAACTGGGTAAAGTATGTAAGGATTGCCCACTAACTTTGGGAGATAGGAATCTTCCAGCAGACTTGGTAGTTCTGTCAATGTCAGAGTTCAACACTATCCTAGGGATGGATTGGTTGACTAAGTACAATTACAAATTTGGATTGCCATACTAGGACGATTTGGTTTCCAATACTAGGATATCCGACGATTAGATTTCATTGTCAGCCGACGAGCGATATGTTCTTAACAAGTGGATTGGGTGGATTGGCTACAATCGGGAGCGCGAATACAGAACTCAAGATGGATCAGATTCCTACTGTACAAGACTTTCAGGATATTAAAGTACTTCCACCGAAAAAAGAAATAGACTTTTGTGTGGAACTATTACCTGGTACGTTGCCAATATCTAAGACTCCGTATAGGATGGCACCAACTGAGATGTTGGAACTAAAGAAGCAAGTCCAGGAACTTGAAGATTTAGGATTTGTTCGTCCGAGCACATCACCTTGGGGAGCACTAGTTATATTTGTAAAGAAGAAGGAAGGGACACTTCGACTCTGTATGGACTACAGGGAGTTGAACAAGGTTACAATCAAGAATAGATACCCACTACCTCGGATAGACGATCTATTCGACCAGTTGCAAGGATCAAGGATTTTCTCTAAAATCGATCTACGATCCAGATATCATCAACTTTTGGTTTGACTAGAGGATGTGTCGAAGACTGCATTCAGGACGAGATACGGGCATTATGAATTTTTAGTTATGCCTTTTGGATTGACAAACACACCAGCGATATTCAAAGACTTAATGAATAGAGTATTAAGACCCATATCTGGATAAATTCATTATAGTATTCATCGATGATACTTTAATCTACTCAAGGATGGAAGAAGATCACAAAGACCACTTGCAGATTGCTTTACAAACACTTCGAGATAATAAGTTGTATGCAAAGTTCAGCAAGTGTGAATTTTGGCTACGGAAAGTCAAATTCTTAGGACATGATATATCTCAAGATGGTATTTCAGTAGACTCATCTAAGATTGATGCAGTATTAAGCTGGAATAGACTAACTAATGCTACAGAGGTTAGAAGTTTCCTTGGTTTAGCAAGATATTACAGAAGATTTGTAGAAGGATTCGCCAAGTTAGCAATACCTTTGACAAATTTGACGAGGAAGGAAATAAAGTACGAATGGACAGACAAGCATGAGAGTGCATTCCAGGAGTTAAAAGAAAGATTTACTTCTGCTCTAGTAGTTGTGATACCTAAGAGTGGAGAAATGTATGTGATCTATAGTAATGCATCGCATCAAGGACTTAGTTGTGTGCTTATGCAGGACGAGAATGTCATTGCATATGGATCAAAACAGTTGAAGGTACATGAGAAGAATTATCCTACGCATGTTCTGGAATTAGCAGCAATAGCATTTGCATTAAAGATTGGGAGACACTATCTCTATGGAGAGAAGTTTTGATCTGTTTTCCGATCATTAGAGTTTGAAGTATTTGTTCTCTCAGAAGGAGTTGAACATGCGACAACGAAGATGGATGAAGTTACTTGAGCACTATGACTTTTCGTTAAAATACCATCCAGGTAAAGCGAATGTTGTGGCAGATGCCTTGAGTCGTAAACCTCGACTAGTAATCACTGCATTTCTAATTCGAGAATGGAGATCATTAGAAGTATTAGTTGAATTCAAGCTTCAGCCAGTGGAACAATGGAAAGACTACATTTTGGATGTCTTATGGTACAACCGACGTTGATTAGTCGTATCATAGCAGCTCAATAGACGACAGAAGATTTGAAGTTATGGTTTGCCAAGATGTCGGCAAACGAGCCAGAGATATGGAGTATTGGTACAGACGGAGACTTACGATGTAAAGGTAGACTCTGTGTACCTGACAAAGAAATCTTCAAAAAGAAATATTAGATGAAGCACATAAGTCACGGATGACTATTCATCCGGGAGGTACGAAGATGTACTAGGATTTGAAGAGGAATTTCTGGTGGGAAGGAATGAAGAGAGAAATAGCTGAGTATGTATCTCAATGTCTTACTTGAAAACAAGTAAAGGCAGAACATCATAAGTCACCTGGACTTCTATAGCAGTTACCAATTCCTCAATGGAAATAGGAACACATCACCATGGATTTCGCGGTAGGATTGCTGAAGTCACAACAAAACCATGATGTGATTTGGGTAATCGTGGATCAACTTATAAAGACGGCACATTTTATCGCCTACAGTATGACGTATCCAGTAGAACGTGAACGTTTGAGCTGGATGTATCTTCAAAATGTAGTACGGTTACACGGAGTATCTGTTTCTATCATGTCAGATCGAGATCCCGTTTACTGCAAAATTTTGGAAGAGTCTCCAAACAGCGATAGGAACAACGCTAAATTTGAGTTCAGCTTTTCATCCGCAAGCTAATGGTCAGACTGAACGAGTTAATCAAGTGATGTAGGACATGTTACGTGCTTGTATCATTGATTTTGAGAGTTTTTGGGAGATACACTTACCTTTGATTGAGTTTGCATATAACAACAGTTATCATTCAAGCATAGGGATGGCGCCGTTTGAAGCCTTGTACGGAAGACTTTGCTGATCACCGCTGTGTTGGACCGAAGTCGGAGATACTCAACTTCTTGGGCCAGAAATGGTACGAGAAACAAGTGAAAAGATCCAGATAGTACATGAGAAGATGAAGACAGCTCAGACCCGACACAAGAGTTATGATGACAAGCGACGCAAAGACTTGGAGTTTGCTGTTGGAGATCACGTGCTACTCAAAGTTTCACCTGTTCGAGGCACCATCAGATTTGGTCAGAAGAGAGGCAAGTTATCGCCGCGATTCATCGGACCATTCGAGATTCTGGAGCGTGTTGGGAAAGTTGCTTATTGACTTGCGTTACCACCGAAGATGTCAGGAGTGTACAACGTTTTCCATATCAGTGTATTGAGAAAGTGTGCCCACAACCCAGTGCATGAGATCAACTTCGAAGATATTGAAGGCAACGACAATGCTACGTTCAACAAAGGACCGGTTTGCATTTTAGATCGAGGAGTGAAGAAGCTCAGGAACAAGGAGATTCTGCTAGTGAATGTTCAGTGGAAGCATCATGATGAAGGAGAAGCTTCGTGGGAGCTAGAGTCAGAAATACGAGAGAAGTTTCCGTTTTTGTTCTAGACCTCGTTTGTTTTCGATTTCGAGGACAAAATCTTTTGTTGAGTGGTGGATGATGTAATACCCTGATTTTTTGGAGAGTATTAATAAATAAACGTCGTTTCCATATACTTATATAAACTTTTTTTTCCATTGGTGAGATTTAGATATTAATCGATTGCATTTGTTCCCAATCGATTGACATATTCCTAATCGATTGACATTATACTGACTAAAAGTATTGACGTAGCAATATCCCAATCAATTGCCATCTTTTCTAATCGATTGCCTTTAAATATCTATTATTAATCGATTGCCGTCTATACCAATCGATTGGCATAAGCTGAGATAAGTTTTCTTCTTTTCTTTAGCTTTAAACGTGTGGCACTCTCAACATCTATATATATGTCCTCATTCTTGGCCTTGGGGCTGTTTGCTTAGTCCTTGAGAGAGAGAGAGTTGTTATATACTTATATATCTATATCTATATCTATTTCTATAGATAGACACCCACACACAGTCGCTGCCCTTGGCAGCTAGAGGAAGAGAAGAAGAAGAAGAAGAAGAAGAAGAAGAAGAAGAAAAAGGAGAGAGAGAGAGAGAGAGAGAGAGAGAGAGAGAGAGAGAGAGTTGGACAGAGGAGAAGAGAAAGAGAAGAAGAAAGAGGAAGTTTGAGTTTCAAAGCTCACACAAGCTAAACACACCCTTGGTGAGTCCTAACTCACTTGGTCCCTTTATTGGATGTCTACACAAGTTTTTATGAAGCTTAGATGTGTTAAATGCATGATTTTTACGTTTATATATGTTGTTTTTACAATCTGCTGGTGAAGACGAAGTGCCAATCGATTGGCATAATTACCAATCGATTGCCATCAGTCTGAACCCAATCGATTGGATAGAATTTCAATCGATTGACATCCCAATCGATTGCCAATGTTAGCAATCGATTGACATTGTTTCAGACCCAATCGATTGCCATGATTCTCAATCGATTGTTATAGTTTTTATCCCAATCGATTGGACCTTATACCAATCGATTGGTATGGGTAGAACATGGATTCTTTTGCCTGTTTATTATATAAGAGGTTCGATTGTTCGTTTCTCGTTTCGGACTTCCGTTATGCGATTTTGGGGAAAATGTGACAACACAGATAAGTATGATTAAGAATAATGGGTTAATGAAATGACGTGAGATATTATGCGGTTCATGTATGAGTTCGATATCCGTTTCTTTTAATCAGAGTAGTCAGGCCACATTGGGAATTGTCATGTGTCGATATTAGAACGTAACTCAGGTAGATTTGGTAAGTCTGGGAATGGTACGTGGACGAACGTTTGGTCATGATATGTTCTTAAAAGCGGTGAGCTGTGCATATGCTCTTAAAATCGGTGAGCTGGACCAAGTAGTCCTAAGATAGACCGGATAATCTATGAGATGCTCTTAAAAGCGGTGAGCTGCGTAATATACTCTTAAAAGCGGCGAGATGGGGTGTCTAGTAGATGACGTTGAGTCATGACAATAAGTGATATGCCTTGTTCGGGACGTTGTGTCCTTGAAATGCGGTGAACAGGATACATTGTTCTTAAAAGTTGGGGGACGTACTGACGTGGAGTCCATGACATGCGGTGAGCTGTGTAATATGCTCTTAAAAGCGGTGGACGGAATGAGGATGTAACCCTAGAGTTACGATTGAGTCTGTTCCATTCAATCAGGGTATGTTGAATTTCGGTCTTCGGATAACAAGACGATAAGGGCAGGTTCACGAGGTTGAATAAAGGAACAAGATATTATTATTATTATTATAGTAAGATGTTAACTCGTGTTTTCATGAGCTTGTATTTACTTCAGATAACTGATACCTTGTTAGTTTATACTCACTCAGCTCTCAATAAGTTGACGGCCTTTATTGCATGGACTTTCCCCCGTCCAGACTATCATGTACCTTATTTTACATATGACGAAGTCTACAACGATAGTTCCTATCCAGGAGGAGAATACACTAAGGGTGGTCTCACTGATGATGGCTATGACAGGGAGGAATACTATACTGATGTTTACGCCAGCTGAAGACCTGGAGATAGTTTATGTTATTTCTGTTTAAATGTTTTGTTATATTGGTACTTGGGCATATGTTGCTTTCAAACCTTATATATTTTCCGCTATAGCTTTACTGTTGTAATAACTCTGATGCTGGTAATATAATAGTTTTCCTTTATATTACTGTGGGATGTTCTTTCTTGTTGTGGACTAGAACTGCGTGGTGTAGAAGGTTAGTGACTTTCACCAGTCATTCCCTATGGACCTATAATGGAAATTTATTTTTCTCTATTTATGCTGTTCCGGGGCATGACACGAGGAGACCGACATCGATGTCACCTACATGTAAGGATGATACATCCAATACATAAATATCGGTGTTGAAACTGAGAATGGGATGACACTGGGCTATCTAAGAGATACCTCGGCCTCAACAAGTAAGGACGAGGTTGCAAAGTAGGAGAAGTGATAACCGTGATATCGGTCAATTAAGGCCGATGACCACCTGTAATGATTCTGCAGTCGCAAGACCCAGAGGGTGATAATCAACAGAGCAGGAAAGTGAATGACGTAGGATCGGGCTTGGAGAATGATTTTCAAAGAATCCATGGGATGGTTGAGATAGTCAAATGAAGATATCAGTCACCATTACCGATGGACACTAGTGGATTTCTCACGAGGAATAAGACCGAGATCTATCAGCTAACGAGCACCAAGCAGTTCAGGGAAGAATGTAGTCGGTCAACCAGGGTAGATTCGCAAGGCCTTTTTGATAGTTAAAACATGGATAAAGCGTGTGCATAGGGTGCGATGAGCTGGAAGAAAGGCGGTTATATAAAAGGGAAACGTGGCAAAAGTGGAATCACAAGACAGATCGTGGGAGTTAATCATGGGACAAAAAGTGGTTGCAGTAACTTGTTTATGCCTAGAAGTTAGGGGCCACCACCCACTAACCCCACTATCATTGACAGTTACATATTCAAAGGCTATAAATAGGACAAGATGTGCAACGTTGAAAGGGGGCTATAACACACGCCACTTCTGCTCTGGGAGACTTTATTTTATTTTCCTCAAGCATTTATGCTCTTGTCCTTGAGTGATTGTGAGTTTCATTCTCCTATGAGTGATTGTAAACAGTTTTTAAATTCAATCAATGAAGATGATGATGTTCAAAAAGGTACTTTAAATTCCAGCGTTTGTTTGTTTCTTTTTCATATTCCATTTGTAATTACTTATTTGCATCAGAGTAGAGTTAAGACTCATCGTTGTTAGTAATCTCTATTAACAACCATCGTTTGAATTGGAAGTCGGATTAGGATATCACTATCCCTTTTGAGTCCATGTGGACTCTGGCACGCCCAACACACACCACAGAATTTTTATTGTAAACACATGGTGGTCTTTTTCCCCACAGTAAGCTCCATTGGGAGGATCCTTTTTGTCTTCACAGGTGTCCCCGTGAATCCACAAACTGTGAATTCGGTTAGGATCAACTCACTCTCGTCACGTTGCAACTTCAGCAACATGATCGATGGTAGGATGTTTACCGCAGCTCCATTATCGACCAACACCCTTGAGTACGGCACTTCATCAATAGTCGCGTTGATGTATAACGGCTTCAAATGCTGTGACATTCCTTCTGCCGGTTTTTCAAAGATGACTTTAGCAGGCTTTTTCCCTGTTTTGTCTTTGGTCTTTGGCCTGATTACCGATACCCTCGGCTTTTATGCTTTTACTTCACTATTGACAAATACGGGCATTGATGGACACTTCTGGTCCTCATGCATGTCACCCACCATTTGACTTCCCTAGTCAGGTCATGCTCCAAAAGACATTGGCAGCGTGTAAACCATATTCACCGAGAAGTCCTTTGAAATGCTTCCAAACTGGATGTATTTATCCAATGGTTTTTCGAAATCTGAATCGAGATTAGCCATTTCCACATCCAATTCGTTCACCTCAGGGACAGATGGTGTTTCAAGCCTTCGTAGTTTAGTTCCAACAAACTCCTCGTCCTTCTCCTTTCCTTTCCGGCTAAGGATCGCCCCAAGCACTATGTCTTCATTTTTATCATTTTTTCTGTCTGCTCGCCTTTTCTCCAAGTGGTATTTAGCTTCCCAATCTCGAGCAGACTGCCTCAACCTTTGCATTCTCCTTTTCTGCATCTTGGTGAAGTAGGCTTGTTCTGGGAACTTGGGATGCTCCACCCTTTTCCACCGGTTTACTTCTGCTTGTGGTGGAAGAACCATCTGCGGGGACCGGTCACAGCATTGGTAAGTCTTTCTTCTTATATCCCCATTCTCATGCCTTAGTTCATTATAACAATACTCACGTCTCTGGAACTCGGGCTTCCTGTGATATTCCTGCTTGGTATAAGTGAGACGGCTTTGAATCGGCCTCCTAGGTGAACGTGAAGGCCGATACGCCCCTTCTCCCTTTGGTACGGAAGGAGTACTTACTTCGGTCTTACACATAGGACATAACCCTTGCTCGATCAAGTCGACCATCCATTGTAATGTCGAGATCTTACAGGCGTCTCTTTCAACACTGTCCGATATAACTTTAGAAGCCAATCTTGCCCTTGACTTTTGTTCGTTCCCTTTCGAGCTCGTTTCAGCAGCTTCGGCTCCTCTGAGGTCGATCTTTTCTCTTCGCTTGCGCAGGATTGTAAAGTCGGGTACCACCATGTTTACCCCTACCACCTTTGGAAATGGATTGCTATCAACTCCCATGACCTCTTTCTCTTTCTCTTTCTCTTTCTCTTTCTCTTTCTCTTTCTCGGCGAACTTCAAATTTCCTTTATCGATCATATCCTGCAAAACATTCTGGAATACCACACAATTGTTAGTGTTATGACGCCAAGAGTTATGCCATTTGCAATACTCTTTTCCTTTAAGCTCGTTAGCCGAAGGTAATTTTACGTCGTGTGGTAGACCGATTTGCCTATCGGCTATCATGAAGTCAAAGATTTGATCAGCCATTGCAATGTTAAAAGGGTATTGCTTGCTAGTCTCAAAAGGCTGCTTCTTGACCGATGACAGTTGTGCATCAGTCGACTTTGGCAATGGTCGACATAAATACGGCCATTTTGACACAATCTCGGCCACATCCACTTCGGTGTTAATCTCACATTCAGTAGTGTGTATATCATAATTGGGATCCCTGTAATAGATTCCCTTGGATGAATTTTTTCTTTCTTGTTCCTCCTCAAGCATGCGTTCATACCGGGCAGTTCGAGTTGCCAGTTCGAAGAGATCACGGAAACCCATGCCTTCAAACTTTGTCCTAAGTTCGAAGGTAAGTCCTCCTAATGCTATGTTGACAAATTCTTCTTCGGAAAACATGACCTTGCAACGGTGTTTAGCCAGTTTAAACCTGGCGATATATGCTTCTGTTGATTCGCTTGGAAGCTGATATAGTCTAGTTAGACACTTCGTGCTCTATCCGATAGAATTGGGCATGAAAAGCTTCTTCCATTTTATTCCAAGTATGGAAAGAATTTGGAGGCAAGTTAATATACCAACTGAAAGCTACACCAATCAAAGAATTGGGGAATAGCTTTAATAGCATGTCTCCTCAGTTGCTAACCTCTCCACTCTGAAGTAGGAAACGACCGATATGCTAAACGGTCGATTGGTCACTCTCACCAGAGAACATTGTAAAGTTGGGTACCTTATATCCCCGTGGGAGAGACACTCTCTCAATGGCGTCACTATACGGCCTCCTATATACCGACCGCTGGGTTCTACGGAGTAGGCCACTGAAGTCTTGATGGATGACTTCGGCAATCTGCTCTCGATCAACCCTCACCATCTGAACAGGTGCCGCCATGTTTTGACCAACTTCATTTCCCAATGTAGGTCTTTCATAACCTACTGGTTCGTTATCGATCTCAAGGGTCCAAATAACGGGTTGACCTTCCCCCACTGTTGATCTAACCCTAACCCATTTTGGCCGAGCGTTGGTTCTTTAAAGGTGATTCCTACTGGAGCCGAGGTCTATTTTTGATTCATGGTTTCCCCTAGCACCTCTTTTACCATTCCTTTTCTGAGGAGTAACATATTTTTCAGTCTGGGAGGAAAAAGGTACATTCTAACTTGCCCCCAATCCAACCTGAGACAGCAAAGTTGGTGGAATGGATGGTTGTGAGGGGACACTCGCCTGATGTTCTTTCCATTCTTTGAACTCACCAAACATTTCATTCATTTGAACAATGTTTGGTCTTGCCTAATGGACATCTTAGTGAAACGCTGATTAAAATGTTCTAATATACTACTTCCCATATTAGACAAGTCAGCCTGACTAGCTACTAAACTATCTGGGGATTCCACAGCAGGATCGCGTGAACCTACCTCTTGGGATGGTCCCCTACATCTTGTTCCTTTTCCAGCCATTTGACACGATCCCACTGAGCGTGCCAAAAATTGTTTACAATAAAAATTCGGTGGTGTGTGTTGGGCGTGCCCGAGTCCACGTGGACTCAAAAGGGATTGTGATATCCTAATCTAACTTCCAATTCAAACGATGGTTGTTAATAGCAATTACTAACACCGGTGGGTCTTAACCCTACTTTGATGCAAGTAAGTAATTACAAATGGAATATGACAAAGAAACAAACAAACACTGGAATTTAAAATACCTCCATGAACATCATCATCTTCATTGATCGAATTTAAAAACTGTTTACAATCACTCACAGGAGAATGAAACTCGCAATCACTCAAGGACAAGAGCAGAAATGCTTGAGGAAAAAGCAGAAGTGGCGTGTGTGTTAGCCCCCTTTCAACGTTGCACACCCTGTCCTATTTATAGACTTTGAATATGTAACTGTCAATGATAGTGGGTTAGTGGGTGGTGGCCCCTAACTTCTAGGCATAAACAAGTTACTGCACCCACTTTTTGTCCCATGATTAACTCACATGATCTGTCTTGTGATTCCACTTTTGCCACGTTGCCCTTTTATATAACCGCCTTTCTTCTAGCTTATCGCAACCTATGCACATGTTTTATCCATGCTTGAACTGTCAAAAAGGCGATGCGAATATACCCTGTTTGACCGACTACATTCTTCCCCGAACTACTTGTCGCTCGTTAGCTGATAGATTTCGGTCTTTTTCCTCGTTTGAAATCCACTAGTGTCCATCAGTAATGGTGACCGATATCTTCATTTGACTATCTCAATCATCCCATGGATTCTTTGTTAATCATTCTCCAAGCTCGATCCTACGTCATTCACTTTCCTGCTCTGTTGATTATAATCCTCTGGTCTTGCGACTGCAGAACCATTACAGGTGGTCATCGGCCTTAATTGACCGATATCACGGTTATCATTGCTCCTACTTTGCAACCTCGGCCTTACTTGTTGAGGCCGAGGTATCTCTTAGATAGCCCATTGTCACCCCATTCTTAGTTTCAACACCGATATTTATGTATTGGATGTATCATCCTTACAAGAAGGTGGCACCGATATCGGTCTCCTCGTGTTTAGGCCTTATTCCCTGTTCATCTTCCTGCTTGCTTCTGTGATGACGTCACTAGACCACGTGACTGTCATGTGCCCTGGAAAATCCCAAATTAGGGTGTAAACACAGAGGGGGTGTTGTGTTTTTCTTTATCCTTCTTTCTTCTCTTCTCTCTCAGGTGGTCTCTCTCTCTTCCCAAAATACTATATGCACAGCCATGCACATATACATATATACATAGCATGTGTGTGTGGGAGTGAGGGGGTTCAGCTGGTAGATGAGGGTTTTGGGGGAGGGTACAATTAGGAGGTACAAGCTAGGTGTACTTAGGTTGGGGTTAGGAAGCCATTGGTGTACCTTAAGCTAGAGTAGGTGTACCTCAAATCCCCAATATCGTGGGATGTTGTCCCCATCTCGAGTTATGTGCTACACAGTCTGGCATAACCCAGATTTTATGGGTTCGCATGAAAATTCCAGTCTGGGTCTAAGAATCTCAGTCCGAGTCTACAAGGTTCAGTCGGACGTCAATTATAAGTATTAATATAGGAACACCGGGAATAAGACAAAAATTCATATATATCTATAATATATATAAGTGCATGGATGCCCATAAGTGTTTTACACTTTTATCAATCGGTGCACTTTTACTTACGTTATTCTCTTAGAGTTTTATTAACTTTAGTATGCCACTTTTTTTTTTTTTGGTGTGTCCATAAGAGTCCTACTCTTTTTTTATTTTTGGATACAATATTTATTAATATGGTTATATGAATCTGTCACATATTTTAAGCTAACCCACATCTTCTTTAATAAAGTATATATATGTGTGTCCATAAGAGTCCTATGCTTTTTTTATTTTTGGATACAATATTTATTAATATGGTTATATGAATCTGTCACATATATTAAGCTAACCCACATCTTCTTTAATAAAGCATATATATGTATGTATATAACAATTAAATAGAAACAAAAAATGGCATATAATTGTCCTACTCTTTTTTTATTTTTGGATATAATCTTTATTAATATGGTTATATGAATCTGTCACATATTTTAAGCTAACCCACATCTTCTTTAATAAAGTATATATATGTATGTATATAACAATTAAATAGAAACAAAAAATGGCATATAATTGTGATGACATGAATCGTGAGACATTTTGAGCAAATCCATTGATTCCTGCCATATTTGTTCTCTTTGGAAAAATCATTTAGGAATCCTATTTAAGGTCAAAAACCTTTGACAGAAAAAAAGTAGAGATACATGGATTAAGAATCCTAAAAAATTTAACAGCCTTTGGCATTAGGAAGCTAATTAAAGTAGCTTAATTTATTGAATTTCACGTCACTGGTTTTTCTTCCTCCTTTCACATCACATAGCCATTTGTACATCTTTTTCCTTCCTTACATTGCCATTGATGTCTTTTTTTCTTCTCTGGGCAAGATCAACGAACATGTTTTAAGATGCTTTTATCTTTTCTTTCTTTTTCTTTTTTTTCACTAAGGGTGTGTTTAATAACCCAATTAAGTGGTGAAAATGAAATTTTTCAACACTTATTTCTATTCAGTGCGTTTGATAATGTACCACTTAATTGAAAAAGCAACTAAAAATTCACTGAAAACTTTAAGTGAAAATTTTCTGCTGAAACTATTCACTGAATGCATTCTATTTCAATACTTAAAACACTGTTTTCAGTTTTGTAAATTCAATTACTAAAAATTTTCATTACTAAAAATTTAGCACTTAATTTTCAGTGCTAAATTTTTAATTTTATCAAACACTCCCTAAGCTTTGTATATGTTACACGGCTACTAATATTTGAGTGTTTATAGACCCTTTTTTTTGTTGTTAAACATTTAATTTTTTATCCCTACTCCTTCCTATGAAGCACAAAATCATGGAAACAATAACGAACATCATTGGTCTTCCTAAGAATTTCTAAGATAATGCTACGCGTAATTATTGAACATGATTTTGATTCCATAAATAGCTAGCACCAACAATAATGATAATAGATTACAACCTATTGTATTAGACTTCAATATTTTGAAATTCTATTTTGCTTAAAGTTTGTAAATTATTTTAACTTAATTTTAATTTCTCGCATTTTCTAAATAAAAATAATAAATTAATTAGTTGGGTGGTGCACGAAGTAGTCAAGAAAGTGTTCGTGTCTCAATGATTGAGGGGTTGATGGGGTAGGAGAGCACTACCTTTTGTAGTGTATATCTTTGAAAAATATTAAAAAATAAATAATAAATAACAAAAAAATTAGTCAAGAACTACCTTTGCTTCAATTTTTTAAGTGTTGTGTATTTCATCATGTTTTTACTTGATTGGTGCATGTTAACTCCTAACTCTTCAAAGCAATTACGAAATGCTTTCGACAAATAATAAGAAAAAAGGAAATAAATTTAATTTCAAACCATAGAAAACGTTAACACTTTATATCCAACACCTTTGTTGGAAAAAAAAGGTAAAACAATATGAAGCATAAGACTAAAATTTCACTATATCCACAGGTTTTGTGCTTCTGGCTTTGTCAATTCATTTTTTTTTTCTTTGCTGTGTTTTGTGGGGATCAAATGATCAATGAATGATATATATCTACTGATGTAATAACATTGTGAAAGTTGAGAAAGGCCTATGGATTGGCCTTAAATGCAATCTTTATTGGGAATCTAGAAATTCGATTGGAAAAAGATAAGACAACAATTGGTGTGCTTTTCTTCTTTTCATGGATTATTAACCATTCTTGAGATAATACCCATTTCAAACCGGGTTAATCAACTATTCCAGATTTCTATCCATTTCAGTCCAGAAGCTATTTTTGTCTTTTATTTGGGTGGCATTTGTAATGTCAATTGGTTGCATTTTTAAGGTCTCTCAAAATTGTATTTGGGAACCAAATTTGACTTATTTTCTACATTTAGTTGTTTTGTTGACAAGCCAGCCATTTTGAAAGTTCATTTTATTGCTTTATTTTGTTCGTAATTATTTCTTTTATTCTTTGCTAAAATTTTCTTGACCCGAGCTACTAGCATTCAATATTTCACCACAAATTTATTCAAATGGATACATGAGGATGTGTTAGTTTGTAATTTAGAAGAGAAAAAACAAGTTACTAACAAAATCCTTCTTCATCTTACCGCAACTAAAATTATGCTCATAAAAAGTATTAATCACGTAATTATTCATCTCTAGAGCCTAAGGAGGGGTTCCCCTCAACATAATCTATAAAAGAAACATATATGAACACATGGCGCTAATTTTCGAATGGATCAGATCAGAATTGATGTATTAAAAAAAATCATATAATTTTCGTAATATACAGAGATGCTCATTCTGATTCCGAAACTTCCAAATTTCAAAATTCCAATTAGATTCCAAAATTTTGGAATTTTAATTTATTTCACAAATTTTGAAATCGGATTTTTTTATTGGAATTTTAAAATAAAACCTTTCATGTTATAAGTATTGAAAATAAAATATATAGGCATACATAGAATTAAAATTCTTTGCAGGCTAGAAGTTGTCCAGAATATTTTGGAAATTAAAATTTTAAAATTTCCATCTCCATTTCGATTCGAATATATATATTTATATATATATATATATATATTTTTTTTTTTTTTTGGGGTGCAATTTTTCAAATTTTCAATGATTGCAATTCAAAGCTAATTTTATGATTCCATAATCGTAGTCTTCCGAATTGGTTTCGGAATTTCAGCTCTAACTTGCATCCTTATGATCACATAATTAGCAATAATGGAGCATAGTAAAAATTGTCAGAATATTTTCAAGAACTTATGACATAAATTAAAGTGAATAATTAGGAAGTGTTTCAGTGTATCACTTCACCACTTGTAATATACTATAGCATCTAAATACTTTAATATTAGGCGTCTGATGTGAATTCTCCTAGCTTTTAATACTTTTCAAAAATATTTTAAAAATTTATTTGTGTGAGTCAAGTGTTTAGATAGTTGAATCCTTCAATTTGTTATTATCCACCCTTTCGTGCACCAGCACGTGCAAAGCACGTGTTTTAAGACTAGTATATATACATATGTTTATAGAAATTTGCAGGTATTACATAAACCACCTTAAGAGCGGTTCACAAGAGTAGGCTACTAAACTGCATTTTTCTAGACATATTCACTGTTGCCCACAAGGATTGAATATATATTGCTGAAACAATCACATGGGCCATTAGCAATATGTGCCCAAAATGTGAAATTTCTTCTCCAAGTTGGCATGCCTCTTATAAACCAGTAATGTAGAAGAGAATATATGCATTTCAGCTTTATATAGTTATGTGATGCAGTTTACAGGAGTCATCGACGAGGTATTGAAAAAATTAAAGGGTCTCTGAATCAGAGTCTCTCATTCAATTCAACAACTGTACAACTCAACCTAGTTCTCATTTCAAGATTATACCTGGTCAGTTTGGAATCGTAAACCGCAATAAAATTCTTGATCTCTATGCTTCAGAGAGATCAACATTCTCAGGAGCCGTCAATTCTTGGATTTCTTCACTATCGGATGGTTGAGATTCGTGTTTTGCAGCAGCCTGCAACACCCGGTTCTGAACATCTGACGAGGAAGGTGATGTCGGGAGTCCAACACGGTTCGTTTCTAACTTCCCAGCAGCCCACGAAATCACCTGACCTCCGAGTGTAACTGGAGTCAGCAGCTTCCTTGAAGAAACAAAGAGAATTCCCACTAGATTGTCAATTCATCGACATTATATACACTTACATATACAACCATAGAAGTACGAGAGACCAAAACTGACTCGCTCCACATTAAAATCTACATGTACATACACACACAAAAAGGACCGAATTTGGAGAGCCTATCATGTCGCATCACCACAAAAAGGATTTCACTTTCATTTAAACTACATACTAAGCATAAAATGAATATCTATTTTGAAAGTCCTTTCAAGTGGCTTATATATTAATTTTTTGAAGTGACTTTTCCTGTTTATTTATTTGTTTACGATTTTACTGTCCTTAAGTCAATTCATCTACATAGTTATCAATGTCTGCATCAAAGCACGATACAACGGACTACAGTTTCTCTAGGGACAATCTGAATTGATTTGTGCGGGCAAATTCGTTTTTCAACAGTAAGTTATTTCACTTCCGTATATGAGTACTTCATTTTCTTCAATTTTCTGCTAAATTTCGCGTCCAGTGAATGACTTTAGGAAAGTGCATTAAGTGTACTAACACCAAACATATTTTATGAGAAATTTTCTGTACACTTAAAAAGATCAACAGTAATAAAAATTGCATACACAGCCGTAGAAAAGGCATGATGGGATGTGGACAAATTATATTGGAACCTATAACTATAATTCTGCAACAAAGAAGAGTAAATGATACGTTTTACAATATTCCTCAGGGGTAAGAGGATTCACAAAATAGGACTTTTCTAGAAAACACTGGGGCCTGTTTGGGCATGTACAAAATAGGACTAGGTTCAATCCTACCTCTCATTTTTATCTAATAAATCATTATTCCAAATAATTTGGAGTTTATCTAGTTCTATGTAAACCAATATCATATTGTTTTGATGAAGAACATATTTTAAGAATGAATATCGATCAGGCACAGACTGTTACATAGTATAGGAGCATCTATCAAACACATTAATATGCAGAATCAGTTCACCTATGAACCACCGAATCTCGGTTCTTAGACTTCCCAGACAGTCCCTGAGTTGGAAAAGCTTGTGAGCATACTTGGATACACACAGACACAAGTCACACAACTATAATATTCAACTTACTTTATCACATATCAAGGAATAGGAAAGGCTTCTTTTTTTAATAGAGTAAAATATGTATTTCACCTTATTTCAAGCGCTTAAAACATATTGAGTCTGCATAATTCAGACTTCTAGTATGTCTCATGTTCTGTTTCAGGCTCCAAGATGGGCACCTCATATAATGAAAGCTTCGAATATGCATGCGCAAATATGCTATTCATATATGTATGTTGTATACATGTATACTGATGTAGTACTTGGTAGATAGTAGTTCTAATTTTAGTAGTACTTTGTGATTTATTAGTAGTATCTCTCAGGTTGTTTGTTTTAGCTGTCATTTGGTGTTGGTCACCTCTATGTGAGCTTAGTATGGGTTAAATAAGTTATAAATAGTAGCTAGGGTTTTAAAACATTAGTTTTGGGATATTATTGTATTGAATTTGCTTGTAAAACAAGTGAGCTTTATGTTCTTTAATGGAGATTCTCTTCCCAAAACCCTAGTTCTTCAATTACTTTTCAATTCATTTGTTATAGCAAATTACTTTGTCTCATATATGACATGAACATATATATATACTGTAAAAAAAATATTATCAGTCTTCTACTGTTATTCCGGATCAGGAAGGACTCATGGAGTAGGCATTACCTCACATCTTGCTTAAAATCTTCAGAATCCTCATACGAAGTCAACCGCCGATATATGGTCTGATAAACAGTTATAATGAAACCAACCAATAAGGACAAGGAAAAATTCACAATGTATCAACTACGAAGACTATGAGAATATACTTCCTTCAACATTGCACACATGAAAATATGAATTTTGCATGTAGCCTCAACCATGAAAATGAATAGGATCTAAAGCAGCATTAAGGACATCCTGAACTTGTAGACAGACAATAATAAAATGACTAGTATAAAAAATTGGTTTGAAGGCATTTCTCCAGCAGATGTTAGTATTTTAATTTCAGAAGGAAAAGCTATGTTCAGATAAATAAAGAGGTCCCAATTTATAACCACAGAGATTCCTTAGGCAGAACAGTCTTGCAACGTTGTTTTACATTTATTCAGTTCGTATGTAAAACCACACTCCAATTACAAGGGGATTTGAGCAATCCCATCTAACTGCAGGGGGTAAAGTGCAATTATACACTCTTATAATAATAAAGCGTACTTCCCACTAAAGTTACATAGACTTCCTTTCTTTTTCTACCTGCTTTTCTTTTTCTTTTTTCCTTTTTTTTTTTTTTTTTGGGGGGGGGGGGGGGGGGGGGGGGGGGGGGGGGGTAGGGATTTAGTGAGGTAAAAAATAAAATTTAAAAAAAAAAAAAAAAAAAAACCTTGACCAAAAAATATTTTAAATTGAGAAAACAGAGTACCTGACCAAGGCCAACAACGCCAATCAGTTGTAGTGTCTTCTCCCACTCTGAAACAAAATTACGTATGTTTAAGTTGGAAGATAGTAACAAATTTTATACGACAAACCTAAAATCGTTTAGGGGTTTCTTAACCTACATAATACATCCCATAACAACTAAGAAAAATGTATGAAAAAATTAGCTACTATTACACAAAGCAGGGATGTGTGTGTGTGTGTGTGTGTGTGTGTGTGGAGAGAGAGAGAGAGAGAGAGAGAGAGAGAGAGAGAGAGAGAGAGAGAGAGAGAGAGAGAGAGAGAGAAACTTTTAAGAAACAATAACTAGTAGCAACCTAGACATTACTTGATTGAATCCCTGGAAATGATTTCATTTTAATTTGTCATATTAAGCAACAATGGAGGAGAAAAGTATACACACCTGCAAATGCATAAGCTGCTGCAATAAGACCCTGTCCACAAAGTTTGCACATTAATTAGTGAAATATGCACATAAAAATGCAAGGAAGATCACAAAAACATTTGAAGAAACACATGAAATCTTTGTATTTGTAATGCTAAAAGACAGTTGCTAGAAAACAAAGATAAATGTCCAAACAATTCATCTCGGTGGACCCGAGACAAGATCACCCCAGTAAACTAGAAGTGTAGAACCATATTCCTAATATCTCACAGGACCTTTGAGTTTGAACCAAAAACAATGCAAAATATCTCAACTTAAAGCATCTCACTGATCCATAATATTTTTCCAAGTTTAAATTCATAAATGGATGTCACATAAAAGAAAATTTTCACTCACTCCAATCTCCATCCCTTGGATCAATTAATTTTCAACAAAAAAAACATATATTATGAATGCGATTAAACCAAAAATAACCTTGTGATCGATGAATCCATGCATTGATGTATAAAATAATGTCAATTCAAGAGTAGCATGACTCTTACCACCCCATAGCCAAGAACTTTTAATGGAGTAGGATTGATGTCCTCTAGGATTGCCTCAGCTTCCTGATATTTAGTTTGAATTAGCATATAATGAAAAGCTCAGATAAGATATCAGAAAAGATATAATGAAATAATGGAGGAGAAGGATGGTTTGTAACCATTTAAGAATTATTATAAAATTGGACTTGAATAAATCATTATGTGCTACCAAAGATATTTTAAGTATCATATACTAGCACTAGAAACAGTTTTTGATACCAAAGCATAACCGGTGAGACACTCAAACAAAGCTTCCACATAATGACATTGCCAGAAAAACACGGTTAATTATACGCGCTCTTAAGTACATAAAGAGTTTAAGACCAAAGGCCATACAAAATAAATTATTCATGTTTCAATTAGTCTGTAAAACCATATAAATTTGTAAGGAAAGAGCTTTGGACCAAAAGATGCAATCTGAAAACCTACTTACTCAACTATGCTAGAATAAGAATATTGGCATTATTTATTTATTTATTTAATAATAATAATAATATTATTATTATTATTATTTATTTTTATTTTTATTTTTATTTTGGGGGGGGGGGGGGGTGGTGAGTGTGAGTGTAAGTGTGAGTGTGAGTGTGTGTGTGTGTGTGTGAGAGAGAGAGAGAGAGAGAGAGTCCTAAACGTGTATATATGTATATATGTATATATTGGTTAAACTGCACACTATGGGCAAGATATAGAGAGAATAGTAGATGAAACTAGTTAAACATAAAGACAACTAATATGCAGAAATTTAGCTACAAGAATAAACTCTTGAGGGGTAATTATGAGTTTATCAGGCCTTTTCTTGTATTTTACCTAATTAGTTGTTGTATTTTCCGTAATTTGTATTCGTATTTGTAAGTTTTGATTCGTATATGTATATATATATTGAACTATGTTCTTAACGACCTCCTATGGTTTGGACCTTTGAACCCTTAAACCTTTAGAATGATTTGTTAAGCAGAAGTCCTGAGTGCTCCAGACTTTCTGAGCGCTCGAGCCATCACGAGAGCTCGAGCTAAGTTTTATGTGAAAAGACTATTTTGCCCCTGTGCCTTCTAATTCTATAAATACTCGTCCATTCTCAGCATTTACTTCGTTTTGAAACAGCGAAAGCAGAGAGCTTCTTTAGTGAGGGTATGAGAGTTCTTGAAGTTTCATGAGCATAGTACATTCATACACACAAACACCTCTTGCATGGCTTCATAAATCCCTCAACCACACTCTCCTTTGCAAATAAGCACCTACATTGCACACATTGAAGCTCTGGAGTTGAAGTTTTGAAGAATCAAAAAGGAAAGAGGAAGATCAACACATATTGGAGCTTGTTTGGAGTTTCTTGAAGACTTGAAGTTGCTTCAAGCACACACACATTCTTCATGACATTTTCTTCATTCCTCTATCAATAAATCATCTAGATCCTTGTGAGTACTCCTACTCACTTATAATCATGTTTTTCGAAGTTAATTTGATGGTCCATGAACATGCATGTTGCATGCAAGAAGAATCAAACTGAAATTCTGTTATAACTGTCAATCTGCTGTAAAACTGCATAACCCGAGCGCTCGAGTGGCTTAACAGGCCAGCCAAGGAGCACTCCCACGGCCTGAGCGCTTGAGTTAGCTGCCATTTGTAAAATCAGAATATTTGCATATTCATTATATAAGGATTATGCTATGGTTGTTAGTACCATGAGCTGTGAAAGTTGACTTTGATATTTATGTATGTGCATGTGTAATCTGTGCTTAAGAAGTTGTACCTTATGCTGATCTGGTAGTCTATGTAGCACGGGTACGGACACGTGACACCGGTACGATACGATACGGGTACGGCGGTACGGCTATTCCCAAAAATGTAGGGTACGGGTACGGCTAGGGTACGTTGAATAAAAATATATTTTTTAAATTATGTATATACAAATACAAAGACTACAAATGTTAAATAAATAAAAAAAGATTAAATTTATAATTTTTTTGTGGGTCTTTTAGAAATAATCATAGATTTGAGGTTTAAATAATAGGTACTTATTAGTTATCTAGGGTTATTTGAAAATAAGTAAAGATTGGAAATAAGTATTTAATATTTGTAACAATGTAAGGGGTCTATTCATAATAACTTAAATATTAATTATGCATACACACATTAGGTTTAGTTTAGTCTCTCATTCAGCCGCAGCAGCCACCAACAGAGAGAGAGAGGAGAGAGAGAGAAGAAGAAGAAGAAGAAGAAGAAGAAGAAGAAGATCGACAACCAGGAAGGGGTAGATCGACGACCAGGTAAGAAGAAGAAGAAGAAGAAGAAGAAGAAGAAGAAGAAGGGGAGGAACATGCCTGGGGTAGATCAACGACCAGGAAGGGATAGATCGACGACCAGGTAAGTCTTCTTCGTCGATCTTCAACCAGGTAAGTCTTCTTCTTCGATCTTCTTCTTCTTCTTCTTCTTTTTCTTCTTTTTCTGCTGCTGGTTCGACCATGCCGCAGTACCCATGGCGTACCCAAGCCGTACCCAAGAGGTACCCAATGTTTTCTTTTAATTTAAATTAGCCGGACACCGCTGGAGGAGTACCCGACACGTACCCAGCCGTATGGTACGCGTGTCGGTACCCTCCAGGTACCCGGCACTGGTACTCCCCTGAAAATGGAGTACCCGTGCTTCATAGCTGGTAGTACTATATTAAAATGAACTACTTTTGTAATAAAAGAACTAAGGAATCCTGGAATTCGTGAAGGCGAGCTCTCGAGCCTACTGTTTCAAGAAAGTTTATGTTTACTATAGTAAATGATGTAACGGATCTGTAAGTCTTATACGTGCGAGATACGTGAACTTTGTAAGCAGTAACATGATACGCGTAAGAACGATACGGCGATAATAATGTGCTTTAACGACTTATACCTCGTGCGTTAATCGGTTATAAGAATGTCGCAATAATGTTGTTAACGTTATCATATATGTCGGTCCAATTCTCGTGCTTTGTTCGTACGAACAGTTCGTGAAAGAAGTCGTGAGTTCAGAAATGTTGTTCAGATGTCACTATGGCCAATGGGGGGCATTAGTGGAAAGAGTAGTAGTGCCTTTTTGGTACTGGCAGTCAGACGTCTTGAATGCTAATGACGCCATTAGAGCAATGATGGCAAGTGAAGTACCTTGTCAATACTGTTGTTGTAAGCGGTTGACGTGTGGATGGTTAATCGGCCATGGGGGCGACGATGTTAAGATTCGGCCATTGGGGCGACAATAACAAATTAACCAAGGCTGTTGAGAATAAGAAGGGGGTTACGAGGCCATTGGAGCGATGATGTCATTTTCGGCCCACGGGGTGACGATGGCAAAAGTTAACCTATCGGCCGGAGGGCGACGATATTCAGAGAACAGCATTCATGCCGGATTGCATGAAAAAATGTCGAGTTGGTATAGATTGGACCAATAGTCCAAAGTGATGTCAAGATCAGTCGTGAATAGTTAGTCGTGTATCAAGATTGAGTCCGGGTATGTCTTTGAGTATAATTCAAACTTACGTAATACGTCGAGATTGAGATTCACGGTATTTCGCCATAATGTTTTTTGAAGGAATAAAGGAGTGTTTCACTCTTTTCTTAACAGATTAACAAATGTCTTCTGAGCCTGTTTAAGTACAGTAGGGTTATTCACTCTGCTTGTATTCAAGCTGACGGCGTTTTATGCATGGGCAATCAAACGTCCAGATTTTACAGAAGTTGGACTCGCAGGCAAGGAGGTGCACAAGGATGAAGGCCACGGCTTCGCAAGCAGAGGAGAGAGAAGTGAAGAAGAAGGCCGAGCCTTCTAACTATTTCAGATCTTATGTATTTTGAGGACACGTGATGTCCAGTATCTTTTTGTAAGGCAAAGTATTTCTATTTCCTAACTCTGTTGATATCTGATAAGACGAGATTAATGTTTTGTAATAATTCAAACTTATGACCGTGAATGTTCTAATTTTTATGCTTAGACCCACCATGGATATTGTTTACTTTATTCCTGTTATTATATATTGTTGAACAATCAGGTGATCTCAACCATTCACGTATCTACGGTCCAAAATTGGAAGTTTATTTTTCCCTCTTTTGCTACTCTGGGGCGTGACAGTGACAATGTATGGCATTGAGATCATTCCAACCGAAAGAGAAAAAAGTATAGTTCTTCATAACTGAGAGAGAAGCACAAACCCTTTGGGATTGAGTCTCCGTGGGTTAAGGGGGGTGTACAAAGGATTTCAAGGCTTGGGTTTTGGGTATAAATTTGGGTGTTTAATGTGAAAAGATATTCCCAACTTCTCCTATAAACAAATAGATCATGCCACGCAGACATAGGCAATTTGCCGAACCACAAAACTTTTGTATCTTTGTGTGTTTTATTTAGAATTTGTCAAATTGCTTTCAGCCTCAATACTCAATTATGTGGTTCCTGTGACAACAATATTCGTGTAAATTGATGCTTCATCAAACACATAATCCATAGAATTTGTCAAATTGCTTTCAGCCTCAATACTCAATTATTTACTGTCACAACAATATTCATGTGAATTGATGCTTCATCAAACACATTATCCATCCAACTGACGATGACCATGGTTTTCGGCATCATGCTACAAATCGATAGAACACCCAATTCATTTATATAGTGAATGAAAATCCTACCCTTCCTATATAGTAGCAGAACAAAAAGTACCAAATGGAGAAAACCTTACCAAAGAAACTCACAAATTCATAAGCAACCAATAACAGTGTCAAATACCTCATTTAGTATTGTAAGTGTTGTTTCTTGTTTTAGCTCCTTAACGCGAAGACCTTGCTTTGTCCAAGAACGAAAACCACCTTGGACCAGGTATGGTTTCTGTCATTCGAAAAAACATAGATTAACGTCTTACCAGCTGCCTGGGAATTCTAAAATCAAGAACTTCTGAAAGAAAAACTTTACATCATGCATGCATGTCAATGTCTAAAGAAACTTCCCTCACAGCTCTTTGACCTAACTATGCAAAATATTTTCTGTATACAAATGTTTTGGGGTCCTTATATGGCATAGACAAGATAAGAATTAGGTAATATGCCGCAAATATAACAGCTTCACAAAGTAAGCCCTTATATTGTTTTTACTTTGGCAACTCTATCTTGGCTATCGAAGGAGTACAAAACAAAAGCGTCCAATGGTAGTAACGATTTCCGGGAACATTTAGTTACTGAGCAGAACAACCATTTTCAAGTAGTTTCAATCATGTATCAAGTATTTTAATGATGAATGTAGAATTTATAAAACAATGCTAGGATTATGCACTACAATTTGGGATAAATAAGAAAATTCAAGATTTCTAATGAAATCAAATGAACGGCCATTATATTTTCAACTCAAAAATCAGCAAACTGAATAGTGCATTAGTATTAGCAATATAATGACTAAAAATGGACCTTATCTTCATGCAATTGAAAAGATGTTTTCAGATATTGAAGTAATTACTATGGCCATCATTACCTAAGTGTCGGATAAAAATGTTATCTTCATCTTCTTAATTCAAATGATTTTACCATCTTTTAGCCAAAAAAAATTTTTGATTTTACCATCAACAATAGGGCCACTACCATTCAATCGTAATTCCATAACCTAAAAACCCGAATACATGGTAGGTCATGTGTCATGAGCCTTAGGCTCTATTTGGTTTCATGGATTTCGTGGGAAAAGAAAAGTGAAAGGAAAACTAGCTCCCTCGTGTTTCCTTCATGCTTAAATAACATTAAAAATTAAAATTGTCTCAAATATAATTGTAATATGTGAATGAAGGAAGGGAAATAGCTCACAACATTCAAAACGTTTAATTTATTTCTCAACTTATTTTGTTCTCCTATTTTCTTCACCATTTTCCGTATTAACCAAACAAAGGAAAAGGTTTTCTTCTCCCTCACAAAATCCAAGAACCAAACAAAGCCTTAGTGTAACCATAAGGGAAGCTCAACAGAACGTTGGAAACCACAGTAGAGCTTGGTTCTAACCTCAAAAACCTAAAGAAGATTTCAGTAACTTGTCTCAAATATTGATGCAGTACTTTGTCCCACCTCAACTGTGTACTGGCCTACTGTATGACTTTATTTAGTGAGTGACCCCTTCCTCCCATTAGCTTAGGCATTTGGGAGTGAATATTACTACATGAAATCTAGTAAGAAAATCATGCAATAATCAATTTGTAGGTGTATCACCGCTTTAATTTTCTAGGACCAAAACTTGTGCAAAACATAGAAGTTTCAAATGTTTGTGCAAAACATAGAAGTTTCAAATGTAACCAATAATTACAAGTTTATGCGAAAGGCTACAGATTTCTTCACATGTAAGCCCTAATATACCATTCTCTCTTTCCTTGCTTAATTTTTGAATGCTTAGTTATGACCTTTGGTATTTCATGACATATATATGGGTTAAATTGCACTTGCCTTGACACCAAGTTTCTTCAGTGACCTTGCAATACCCTTGGAGCGACTGCCATCAGCATCCATAACTATGACCTTGGACCTGTCCTATAGGTAGAGTAAAGACACAATCCAAAAGATTATTTCTGTATCCAGATCCAAAAGAAGGCAATATAACACCAACAAGTGCATGCATAGGAATATAGTTGCTACATAACAATTTATCCTACATTTAGTATCTTTTTCCCAATTCTAACTGTCAGATCATATTCTTGCCATTGAACTTAATTACATAACACCCATTGAAAAAGTAACTGAAAGAGTACAATCACAAACACAAACTTAGAACATTGCCTTGGAATGGGGAAGAGAGAGAGAGAGAGAGAGAGAGAGAGAGAGAGAGAGAGAGACTGTATTTTATTTAATTGGCATTTTTTATGTGTTTTTTTATTCAATTTGCAAATATCATTTCTTCTTTCTTAATTGGGCATAGAACACGAAGTGTGGTTGATCCTGGCTGGAAAAAAGGGGTAAAACCGTAAAATGCATTTTGCACCTACATAGCAATTTGCTTTTCTGCTGAGCAAAAAAAATAACTACATACCAATTTGCAGTTTGGTCTTGTAATGTCAACCTCACGTCAGCTTCCATTTGAAAAGGTGGCGGAAACACACCAGCTGGAAGGTTGACATTGCACAAGTTTCTGTGACGAAAGGTTGAAATTGCAATAGTGTAGCATGGTCCGGTCAACCGGACCATCATATTGAGCTACCGGCAGAATGCTTGATTCTAGCCAGTAGCAGGGCCGATCGACTGGATGTTTCTTATTTTTCCTTTGGTGGTTGCATTCAGTATATATGAGGAGTTTGAGGGTATTTATGTAATCTACCACTATAATTAAGCATTAATATAAAAGGGTTATGATGAGGAGCCATAACCATAACTTTCATTCTCCTAAATTTCTACAAAGAGGCCCAAGTTAAGACACCAAATTGTTAAAAACAAAAAATTAGGGATCAAACTGCAAATTGGCCTATAGTTGAATGGTGCTAAATGCATTCAGTATATATGAGGAGTTTACCCACACCCACCAAAGACAAAAAACAAGAACTCTTATTCCAAGCACTTTGGTAGTTTGGTATACTTTTGCTAAAGCAATATTGTCACGACCCATCCCACTACGCGTGGAAATAGGACACGTGGCACGCCATCAAGGCTTATCCAGTTCCATTAAAGTAAAATAGCAGCGGAAAACATTATTAAAATCCATCAAAATCAGAGTTTTAAAAAGTTTTGGCCATTTGAATCTTTTCAGAAGAAAATAGTTTTGAAAACAGAGGTCCAGTCGACTGATCTAGGGTCCGGTCGACTGGTGGCCTCAGACAGAAAGTTTTTCAAAATACACAGCCCATCCAGTCGACTGTGTCGGGGACCCAGTCGACTGGCACCTAAAATTTTCAGTCGACTGAAAACGTCCAGTCGACTGATACCCTAACCAGCAGAATGCCATGACCTGGAGCCTCATTCAGTCGACTGTTTTCTAACCCCAGTCGACTGAACCTCAGACGAAATAAAGCAGTAACTAGTTCAACACAATGGTCCAGTCGACTGGATCAAAAACCAGTCGACTGATTTCTGTCAGCAACTCAAAACTGCAGTTTTTGCCACGTTAAGGTTCTTCCAATTTCAAACCAACATATATTCACTCTATTCCATCACTCCACATATAAACACAAGAGCGTTTACTAGGGATTACAAGTACTGAATCTAAGTTCAGATTATATTACAACATCTTACAATATCTCAATCCTTAACACACGTTTTAGGATTTAAAACAAAAACATATACAAGTGTGGCTCCCCGGCGTTCATCGGTCTCACTCATCACGCTTCTTCTTGCCCTTTTTCTTTTCACCTGCAATGGAGGAAGTCTCCACTGCTCAGCTATATGCTGAGTGTACAATTCTAAACAAATGCATATGGGCAATTCATGTTTTAAATATCTAATTCACATAATTTAGTCTCCGGGGAGAGAGATACGCATTCACCCAGTATATCGGCAAGTCTTAAATCTTAAACCGCGATGCCAATGGTTAGCCAAGAATCACTCAACCATTACATCCATCTGCTCTGGTTGGCCACTTCCCACACCAAGCAAGTAGTCGTCACTACTGAAAACTCTCAAACATCGAGAGGCGTGCACCGGCATAAAATTATATCAAACTCCCCTTTGACCCACATAGACATTTAGCATACTCACATAATCATGTCACCGTGCTTTTCTATACGTACTCGCTAAATTTAACGGGCCTAATTTAACACATCAGTTTGCCCGGATCACAAATCATACAAAACATCTAAAACATCCAAAATTGTCTATATTACATAGGTTCGGAATTCATACCTCGAGCTATAGCTCTCAAACTTCAGGAGAAGTACAAGAAGACCAAATAAACGTCAGATCTCCGATCTTAAACGATTCCTACAAGTATAGACATGTTTTTCCCAGATTCTTAAAATTAACCTTTTCAGAAAAACTTTGCCAAACGTGGCCTAAGTAGTATCAAAACGTAGGTCTTACCTCCACGAGTTCAAATCTAGAATTTGGTTGAAAACTGACGGACGAACGGTCGCCGTTTGCCGTCGCAAAGCTCGTAGGAAACCAATCTCCTTTTCTCTCTCCTCTCTCTCTAGATATTTTGAGTTTGGATGAGAATGAAATCTCATCCACCCTATTTATAGAAAAACTTTCAAAGAATTGCGTTTACCACCCCGCGAGTTCTCAAAACTTCTAATTAAATCCTGAAACGTCGCACACATCCATTTTAGGCCTTTACGAGTGAAAATTAAAATTTCCAAAAGTTTTCGTCTAAATTTCGTTTGGATCCAAAATCACGTCCGAAAACTAAATTCAGTGAAATCTCTACACAACCTACCTTTTTAGTTAACGTGGCACTCACGTTCTCACCACAGTTCTCAAAATGATATAACCATATCAAAATTTACCAGAATTATACTACACAAGTAAATTACTATTCATAAAGTACCAGATATTTCAAATAACATTTAATCACATAAATGTCATATAAATCTTACGAATGCCTCAATGGATATCGAATCACCGTGTCCTCACTTGACACCCTTCGTTGACCATGGTCAACCAATTCCTCAATTATTAATCAACATTAATAATTCTCACAATTCAAATATGCATTTTAAAATGAATGCATTTTCCGGGACGGGTGTGACAACTCTCCCCTCCAAAAAGGAAGTTTGTCCCCAAACTTATACCTCAAGAGTCGAAAAGGTGCGGATACTCGTTCCTCATTTCTTCCTCGTTCTCCCACGTAGCTTCCTCGACCGTATGACTATGCCACAATACTTTCACCATTGGAATCGTCTTCGTTCTCAACACTCGCTCTTTTCTGTCCAAGATCCTTACTGGATGCTCCACATAAGTCAAGTTTTCTTGGATTTGCAATGGTTCCGGTACGATGATCTTACTCGTATCCGTCATACACCGTCTCAACATCGACACATGAAACACGTTGTGCACAAACGTTAACTCAGATGATAAGGCTAGTCGGTAAGCCACTGGTCCTACTTTCTCTAGGATCTCAAACGGTCCTACGAATCTTGGGTTAAGTTTTCCCCGCTTCCCAAATCGGACAATGCCTTTCGAAGGCGATACTCATAAGTATACAAAGTCTCCTACTTCAAATGTCATCGGTCGTCGCTTAGAATCCGCATAACTCTTATAACGACTCTGAGCCACCTTAAGTCGCTCCTGGATTAATTTCACTTTCTCAGTAGTCAACTGTATTATCTAGGTCCTATCAATCTTCTTTCCCCAACCTCGGTCCAACAAACCGGTGAACGACATTTACGTCCATACAAAGCTTCATACGGTGCCATCCCGATACTTGACTGAAAACCGTTGTTGTAAGCAAATTCGATTAATGGTAAGTGTTTCTCCCAATCACTCCCAAAATCTAGGACACACAATCTCAACATATCCTCTAAGGTCTGAATTGTCCGTTCTGACTGTCCGTCGGTCTGAGGATGAAATGCGGTACTGAAACTCAACTTCGTACCCATAGCTTCTTGCAAACTTCCCCAAAACCTTGATGTAAAACTACTATCACGATCCGATATAATCACTGCTGGAACCCCGTGTAGTCTTACAATCTCTTTCACAAACAACTCTGCTAACTTGGACGGCTTAGTCGTCTTAATTGGAAGAAAATGAGCTGATTTCGTCAATCTGTCAACTATAACCCAAATTTTTGTCGTTCTTGTTAGGCGATCGCGGAAATCCGGATACAAAATCCATCGTAATCTCATCCCATTTCCATTCTGACACTGGTAATGGTTGTAGTAGTCCTGTAGGTACTTGTCTTTCTGCCTTCACCTGTTGACATGCTGAACATTCGGACACAAACTTAGCAACCTTCCGCTTCATACCTCTCCACCAGAAGTTTTCTCGCAAGTTTCGGTACATCTTGTTACTTCCCGGATGAACTGAATATTTAGTACTGTGAGCCTCCTCTAAAAGTCGCTCTTTCAAGTCTTTCACGTTCGGTACACACAAACGATCCCCAAGTACTAATACTCCTTGTTTCACAATAAACCCCGGTCGTTTTCCCAAAGGTATCTCGTCTCTCATTCTACACAGGTAGACATCATTGAACTGTTCTGCTTTAATCTCATCTAGAATGTTTGGGTGTGCTATGATCGCCATCATCAAGCCATCGTTGGTCTCTGAAATTACATCCAGTTCCAAACGCTCCATCTCCTTGACCAATTCTTTTTGTTGTGTTAGCTCGTCGGCTAAGTTCCTTGTCGTCTTCCGGCTTAACGCATCGGCTACTACATTAGCCTTTCCCGGATGGTACTCAATCGAAAGATCGTAATCCTTCATCAATTCCAACCATCTTCGCTGTCTCATATTCAAGTCTTGTTGGGTAAAAATATATTTCAAACTCTTATGGTCCGTGAATATCTCACACTTCTCCCCGTATAAGTAATGTCTCCAAATCTTTAGGGCATGAATTACAGCGGCCAATTCAAGATCGTGAGTCGGATAATTAACTTCGTGTGTCTTCAACTGTCTAGACGCATAGGCAATCACCTTACCACCCTGCATAAGCACACACCCCAAGCCTTGATGCGAAGCATCACTATAGATTACAAAACCCTCAGTTCAGGATGGTATCGTCAAGATAGGTGCTCTTGTTAATCGCGACTTCAACTCTTGAAAACTGTCTTCACATGCTTGACTCCATTCAAAAGGAACACCCTTCCTCATCAACTTTGTCATAGGCAATGAAATCTTCGAGAAATTTTCAATAAAACGGCGGTAGTATCCCGCTAATCCCAAGAAACTTCGGATCTCGGATGCGGATGTCGGTCTTTGCCAATTAGATACGGCTTCCACCTTATGAGGATCAACTGAAACTCCATTCTTGTCAATCAAATGACCAAGAAAAGTAATGTTAGGTAACCAGAATTCACATTTCTTGAATTTACCAAACAATTGTTTCTCCCGCAATCTCTGAAGTATTAATCTCAAATGATTCTCGTGCTGTATTTCACTCGGCGAATAGATAAGAATGTCGTCAATAAATACGATCACAAAATCATCCAAGTAGTCCTTGAAGACTCGGTTCATAAGATCCATGAACGCGGCTGGTGCATTTGTAACTCCAAATGGCATGACTAAGAACTCATAATGTCCGTAGCGCGTCCTGAAATATGTTTTCTCAATGTCTTCGGCCTTTACTTTCAGCTGATGGTAACCCGATCTCAAATCTATCTTTGAAAATACTTGAGCCCCACGAAGTTGATCAAATAGGTCATCGATTCTGGGTAACGGGTACTTGTTCTTAATCGTTAACTTGTTCAGTTCCCTGTAATCAACACACATGCGCATCGAGCCATCTTTCTTCTTTACAAATAACACTGGAGCTCCCCACGGCGATACACTTGGTCGGATGAAACCTTTGTCAAGTAACTCTTGTAGTTGAACTTTCAGTTCCTTCAATTCCACTGGTGCCATCCTATACGGTGCTTTGGATACTGGCCTTGAATCTGGTATTACCTCAATAGTGAATTCAATTTCCCTCTCAATCAAGACGTCTGGTAAGTCATCTGGAAATACATCTGGATACTCCTGTACTACTGGAATGTCTTCTACTCTTGATTCGGTTGCTGAGACATCAGTCACTGAACATAGGATTCCTTGACATCTCTTTTTCAATAACTTCCCCGCTCGGATAACTGAAATCAAGTACGGTGGTGGTATAACCCCACTCCCTTGGAAACAAAAGTTCCCATATACCGGTGATCGAAAATTAACCTCTTTCCGCTCACAGTCTATCGTAGCTTGGTTAAGGGCTAACCAATCCATCCCCAATATCACATCGAAATGATTCACCACAATCGGTATAAGGTCTACGGTCATCAACTTCTCACCTAATTTGATCTCACAATTCTTATATACAGTAGACGTCGTTATTGATTTACTAAGTGGCACAGTAATAGACAATTCATATCCTAACGGTGCCGATTTAACATTCAAATGGTCGACAAAAGCATGCGATACAAATGAATGCGTAGATCCTGAGTCAACAAGTATGCGTGCTAAGTGTGAACATACAAGCACCATACCTGAGACCACTGTCTCTGAAGCAGTCATATCTCCTGGGGTCATCTGATAGGCTCTTCCTTGACGTTGTTCAGTCCTTTGTCCCCCATCGTTAGTCTGTCTAGGCTTCGACCCACTAGAAGCCATAGAACTAGCTCCTGGTTGAGGACGCTTCCTCGGGCACTCCTTGGATTGATGTCCAAACATCCCACAATCGTAGCACTTGCCCCTCATATCAGGTGTAATACTTGCACTGCCCATCCCTTGGGTTTTATTCTGGAAATTTGTCATAAAACATCGACCAGTGTGTGGTCGGTTGCATAGTGGACACAATGGTATATTACTTGCCAGCTTCCTGAACCCACTGAAACTAGAGTTAGAGCCTCTTGCAAACGGCCTCTTGAAAGGTCCATCATAGTTCCGGTTATTACCCTCGTGGTTTCTCTTTCCTTGTTGGCTTTGCTGATTTTGCCTCGATCTCTCCATTCCGCTTTCGGCTACCAGTGTCGTTTGTTGTACTGCGGCAACAGTTGAATGCTCGTAAGTCTCTACTCTCAACCGGATATTATCCCTTAAACCTTCTTCAAATTTTCTTGCCCTATCTTCCTCTTCGGGCACTGAACCCTTACCAAATCTCAATAACGCGTTATACTTGGAGGTATACTCCGTTACAGTCATGTCTCCTTGCTTGAGGTTATCAAACTCTCGCTTCTTTGCATTGTAGGCGGCTCGCGGAAAGAATCGGCGATTGAATTCTGCCTTAAACCCTTCCCACGTAATTGGTGCTCCTTGATCTAACACATTTACCCACCAGTCCTAAGCTTCACCCCTCAATACGTCACTTGCGTTCTCAATCTTCTCCCTATCTGTCATCGGAATAGATCGAAAAATCCGTTCCATGTCCATGACCCAATGTTCTGCCAACGTTGTATCAGGCGTCCCATGAAATTCGATAGGTTTCTTCCTCGAAAACTGTTCAGATATCGATCTCATACCCCTATTCTCAGGCGCATGAACTACTACTATCGGTTCTGGTTCCAATGGAGGTGTTGGAGGTAACCGTTCGAATATATTTCGGATCATGTCACCCATATTCCCCATCATTTCCGCCATGTTATTCATACGTCGAGTGTGCGGTGATAGTTCTCGCTCTTCGTCACTCATGATTACAATCCTGTAGTTCTCAATGCATAAACACTATGCATGAATGACAAATAACATCATGTATGTATAACAACATACCATAAACATCAAACATCTCTAATATGTATGAATGCAATTGAAAGCATGTGACAATTCCCTCAACACTCCACTCGTAGTCGAACGTTCCCAAAGTTTTGTTACCGATAGCTCTGATACCAATAAATGTCACGACCCATCCCACTACGCGTGGAAATAGGACACGTGGCACGCCATCAAGGCTTATCCAGTTCCATTAAAGTAAAATAGCAGCGGAAAACATTATTAAAATCCATCAAAATCAGAGTTTTAAAAAGTTTTGGCCATTTGAATCTTTTCAGAAGAAAATAGTTTTGAAAACAGAGGTCCAGTCGACTGATCTAGGGTCCGGTCGACTGGTGGCCTCAGACAGAAAGTTTTTCAAAATACACAGCCCATCCAGTCGACTGTGTCGGGGACCCAGTCGACTGGCACCTAAAATTTTCAGTCGACTGAAAACGTCCAGTCGACTGATACCCTAACCAGCAGAATGCCATGACCTGGAGCCTCATTCAGTCGACTGTTTTCTAACCCCAGTCGACTGAACCTCAGACGAAATAAAGCAGTAACTAGTTCAACACAATGGTCCAGTCGACTGGATCAAAAACCAGTCGACTGATTTCTGTCAGCAACTCAAAACTGCAGTTTTTGCCACGTTAAGGTTCTTCCAATTTCAAACCAACATATATTCACTCTATTCCATCACTCCACATATAAACACAAGAGCGTTTACTAGGGATTACAAGTACTGAATCTAAGTTCAGATTATATTACAACATCTTACAATATCTCAATCCTTAACACACGTTTTAGGATTTAAAACAAAAACATATACAAGTGTGGCTCCCCGGCGTTCATCGGTCTCACTCATCACGCTTCTTCTTGCCCTTTTTCTTTTCACCTGCAATGGAGGAAGTCTCCACTGCTCAGCTATATGCTGAGTGTACAATTCTAAACAAATGCATATGGGCAATTCATGTTTTAAATATCTAATTCACATAATTTAGTCTCCGGGGAGAGAGATACGCATTCACCCAGTATATCGGCAAGTCTTAAATCTTAAACCGCGATGCCAATGGTTAGCCAAGAATCACTCAACCATTACATCCATCTGCTCTGGTTGGCCACTTCCCACACCAAGCAAGTAGTCGTCACTACTGAAAACTCTCAAACATCGAGAGGCGTGCACCGGCATAAAATTATATCAAACTCCCCTTTGACCCACATAGACATTTAGCATACTCACATAATCATGTCACCGTGCTTTTCTATACGTACTCGCTAAATTTAACGGGCCTAATTTAACACATCAGTTTGCCCGGATCACAAATCATACAAAACATCTAAAACATCCAAAATTGTCTATATTACATAGGTTCGGAATTCATACCTCGAGCTATAGCTCTCAAACTTCAGGAGAAGTACAAGAAGACCAAATAAACGTCAGATCTCCGATCTTAAACGATTCCTACAAGTATAGACATGTTTTTCCCAGATTCTTAAAATTAACCTTTTCAGAAAAACTTTGCCAAACGTGGCCTAAGTAGTATCAAAACGTAGGTCTTACCTCCACGAGTTCAAATCTAGAATTTGGTTGAAAACTGACGGACGAACGGTCGCCGTTTGCCGTCGCAAAGCTCGTAGGAAACCAATCTCCTTTTCTCTCTCCTCTCTCTCTAGATATTTTGAGTTTGGATGAGAATGAAATCTCATCCACCCTATTTATAGAAAAACTTTCAAAGAATTGCGTTTACCACCCCGCGAGTTCTCAAAACTTCTAATTAAATCCTGAAACGTCGCACACATCCATTTTAGGCCTTTACGAGTGAAAATTAAAATTTCCAAAAGTTTTCGTCTAAATTTCGTTTGGATCCAAAATCACGTCCGAAAACTAAATTCAGTGAAATCTCTACACAACCTACCTTTTTAGTTAACGTGGCACTCACGTTCTCACCACAGTTCTCAAAATGATATAACCATATCAAAATTTACCAGAATTATACTACACAAGTAAATTACTATTCATAAAGTACCAGATATTTCAAATAACATTTAATCACATAAATGTCATATAAATCTTACGAATGCCTCAATGGATATCGAATCACCGTGTCCTCACTTGACACCCTTCGTTGACCATGGTCAACCAATTCCTCAATTATTAATCAACATTAATAATTCTCACAATTCAAATATGCATTTTAAAATGAATGCATTTTCCGGGACGGGTGTGACAACTCTCCCCTCCAAAAAGGAAGTTTGTCCCCAAACTTATACCTCAAGAGTCGAAAAGGTGCGGATACTCGTTCCTCATTTCTTCCTCGTTCTCCCACGTAGCTTCCTCGACCGTATGACTATGCCACAATACTTTCACCATTGGAATCGTCTTCGTTCTCAACACTCGCTCTTTTCTGTCCAAGATCCTTACTGGATGCTCCACATAAGTCAAGTTTTCTTGGATTTGCAATGGTTCCGGTACGATGATCTTACTCGTATCCGTCATACACCGTCTCAACATCGACACATGAAACACGTTGTGCACAAACGTTAACTCAGATGATAAGGCTAGTCGGTAAGCCACTGGTCCTACTTTCTCTAGGATCTCAAACGGTCCTACGAATCTTGGGTTAAGTTTTCCCCGCTTCCCAAATCGGACAATGCCTTTCGAAGGCGATACTCATAAGTATACAAAGTCTCCTACTTCAAATGTCATCGGTCGTCGCTTAGAATCCGCATAACTCTTATAACGACTCTGAGCCACCTTAAGTCGCTCCTGGATTAATTTCACTTTCTCAGTAGTCAACTGTATTATCTAGGTCCTATCAATCTTCTTTCCCCAACCTCGGTCCAACAAACCGGTGAACGACATTTACGTCCATACAAAGCTTCATACGGTGCCATCCCGATACTTGACTGAAAACCGTTGTTGTAAGCAAATTCGATTAATGGTAAGTGTTTCTCCCAATCACTCCCAAAATCTAGGACACACAATCTCAACATATCCTCTAAGGTCTGAATTGTCCGTTCTGACTGTCCGTCGGTCTGAGGATGAAATGCGGTACTGAAACTCAACTTCGTACCCATAGCTTCTTGCAAACTTCCCCAAAACCTTGATGTAAAACTACTATCACGATCCGATATAATCACTGCTGGAACCCCGTGTAGTCTTACAATCTCTTTCACAAACAACTCTGCTAACTTGGACGGCTTAGTCGTCTTAATTGGAAGAAAATGAGCTGATTTCGTCAATCTGTCAACTATAACCCAAATTTTTGTCGTTCTTGTTAGGCGATCGCGGAAATCCGGATACAAAATCCATCGTAATCTCATCCCATTTCCATTCTGACACTGGTAATGGTTGTAGTAGTCCTGTAGGTACTTGTCTTTCTGCCTTCACCTGTTGACATGCTGAACATTCGGACACAAACTTAGCAACCTTCCGCTTCATACCTCTCCACCAGAAGTTTTCTCGCAAGTTTCGGTACATCTTGTTACTTCCCGGATGAACTGAATATTTAGTACTGTGAGCCTCCTCTAAAAGTCGCTCTTTCAAGTCTTTCACGTTCGGTACACACAAACGATCCCCAAGTACTAATACTCCTTGTTTCACAATAAACCCCGGTCGTTTTCCCAAAGGTATCTCGTCTCTCATTCTACACAGGTAGACATCATTGAACTGTTCTGCTTTAATCTCATCTAGAATGTTTGGGTGTGCTATGATCGCCATCATCAAGCCATCGTTGGTCTCTGAAATTACATCCAGTTCCAAACGCTCCATCTCCTTGACCAATTCTTTTTGTTGTGTTAGCTCGTCGGCTAAGTTCCTTGTCGTCTTCCGGCTTAACGCATCGGCTACTACATTAGCCTTTCCCGGATGGTACTCAATCGAAAGATCGTAATCCTTCATCAATTCCAACCATCTTCGCTGTCTCATATTCAAGTCCTGTTGGGTAAAAATATATTTCAAACTCTTATGGTCCGTGAATATCTCACACTTCTCCCCGTATAAGTAATGTCTCCAAATCTTTAGGGCATGAATTACAGCGGCCAATTCAAGATCGTGAGTCGGATAATTAACTTCGTGTGTCTTCAACTGTCTAGACGCATAGGCAATCACCTTACCACCCTGCATAAGCACACACCCCAAGCCTTGATGCGAAGCATCACTATAGATTACAAAACCCTCAGTTCAGGATGGTATCGTCAAGATAGGTGCTCTTGTTAATCGCGACTTCAACTCTTGAAAACTGTCTTCACATGCTTGACTCCATTCAAAAGGAACACCCTTCCTCATCAACTTTGTCATAGGCAATGAAATCTTCGAGAAATTTTCAATAAAACGGCGGTAGTATCCCGCTAATCCCAAGAAACTTCGGATCTCGGATGCGGATGTCGGTCTTTGCCAATTAGATACGGCTTCCACCTTATGAGGATCAACTGAAACTCCATTCTTGTCAATCAAATGACCAAGAAAAGTAATGTTAGGTAACCAGAATTCACATTTCTTGAATTTACCAAACAATTGTTTCTCCCGCAATCTCTGAAGTATTAATCTCAAATGATTCTCGTGCTGTATTTCACTCGGCGAATAGATAAGAATGTCGTCAATAAATACGATCACAAAATCATCCAAGTAGTCCTTGAAGACTCGGTTCATAAGATCCATGAACGCGGCTGGTGCATTTGTAACTCCAAATGGCATGACTAAGAACTCATAATGTCCGTAGCGCGTCCTGAAATATGTTTTCTCAATGTCTTCGGCCTTTACTTTCAGCTGATGGTAACCCGATCTCAAATCTATCTTTGAAAATACTTGAGCCCCACGAAGTTGATCAAATAGGTCATCGATTCTGGGTAACGGGTACTTGTTCTTAATCGTTAACTTGTTCAGTTCCCTGTAATCAACACACATGCGCATCGAGCCATCTTTCTTCTTTACAAATAACACTGGAGCTCCCCACGGCGATACACTTGGTCGGATGAAACCTTTGTCAAGTAACTCTTGTAGTTGAACTTTCAGTTCCTTCAATTCCACTGGTGCCATCCTATACGGTGCTTTGGATACTGGCCTTGAATCTGGTATTACCTCAATAGTGAATTCAATTTCCCTCTCAATCAAGACGTCTGGTAAGTCATCTGGAAATACATCTGGATACTCCTGTACTACTGGAATGTCTTCTACTCTTGATTCGGTTGCTGAGACATCAGTCACTGAACATAGGATTCCTTGACATCTCTTTTTCAATAACTTCCCCGCTCGGATAACTGAAATCAAGTACGGTGGTGGTATAACCCCACTCCCTTGGAAACAAAAGTTCCCATATACCGGTGATCGAAAATTAACCTCTTTCCGCTCACAGTCTATCGTAGCTTGGTTAAGGGCTAACCAATCCATCCCCAATATCACATCGAAATGATTCACCACAATCGGTATAAGGTCTACGGTCATCAACTTCTCACCTAATTTGATCTCACAATTCTTATATACAGTAGACGTCGTTATTGATTTACTAAGTGGCACAGTAATAGACAATTCATATCCTAACGGTGCCGATTTAACATTCAAATGGTCGACAAAAGCATGCGATACAAATGAATGCGTAGATCCTGAGTCAACAAGTATGCGTGCTAAGTGTGAACATACAAGCACCATACCTGAGACCACTGTCTCTGAAGCAGTCATATCTCCTGGGGTCATCTGATAGGCTCTTCCTTGACGTTGTTCAGTCCTTTGTCCCCCATCGTTAGTCTGTCTAGGCTTCGACCCACTAGAAGCCATAGAACTAGCTCCTGGTTGAGGACGCTTCCTCGGGCACTCCTTGGATTGATGTCCAAACATCCCACAATCGTAGCACTTGCCCCTCATATCAGGTGTAATACTTGCACTGCCCATCCCTTGGGTTTTATTCTGGAAATTTGTCATAAAACATCGACCAGTGTGTGGTCGGTTGCATAGTGGACACAATGGTATATTACTTGCCAGCTTCCTGAACCCACTGAAACTAGAGTTAGAGCCTCTTGCAAACGGCCTCTTGAAAGGTCCATCATAGTTCCGGTTATTACCCTCGTGGTTTCTCTTTCCTTGTTGGCTTTGCTGATTTTGCCTCGATCTCTCCATTCCGCTTTCGGCTACCAGTGTCGTTTGTTGTACTGCGGCAACAGTTGAATGCTCGTAAGTCTCTACTCTCAACCGGATATTATCCCTTAAACCTTCTTCAAATTTTCTTGCCCTATCTTCCTCTTCGGGCACTGAACCCTTACCAAATCTCAATAACGCGTTATACTTGGAGGTATACTCCGTTACAGTCATGTCTCCTTGCTTGAGGTTATCAAACTCTCGCTTCTTTGCATTGTAGGCGGCTCGCGGAAAGAATCGGCGATTGAATTCTGCCTTAAACCCTTCCCACGTAATTGGTGCTCCTTGATCTAACACATTTACCCACCAGTCCTAAGCTTCACCCCTCAATACGTCACTTGCGTTCTCAATCTTCTCCCTATCTGTCATCGGAATAGATCGAAAAATCCGTTCCATGTCCATGACCCAATGTTCTGCCAACGTTGTATCAGGCGTCCCATGAAATTCGATAGGTTTCTTCCTCGAAAACTGTTCAGATATCGATCTCATACCCCTATTCTCAGGCGCATGAACTACTACTATCGGTTCTGGTTCCAATGGAGGTGTTGGAGGTAACCGTTCGAATATATTTCGGATCATGTCACCCATATTCCCCATCATTTCCGCCATGTTATTCATACGTCGAGTGTGCGGTGATAGTTCTCGCTCTTCGTCACTCATGATTACAATCCTGTAGTTCTCAATGCATAAACACTATGCATGAATGACAAATAACATCATGTATGTATAACAACATACCATAAACATCAAACATCTCTAATATGTATGAATGCAATTGAAAGCATGTGACAATTCCCTCAACACTCCACTCGTAGTCGAACGTTCCCAAAGTTTTGTTACCGATAGCTCTGATACCAATAAATGTCACGACCCATCCCACTACGCGTGGAAATAGGACACGTGGCACGCCATCAAGGCTTATCCAGTTCCATTAAAGTAAAATAGCAGCGGAAAACATTATTAAAATCCATCAAAATCAGAGTTTTAAAAAGTTTTGGCCATTTGAATCTTTTCAGAAGAAAATAGTTTTGAAAACAGAGGTCCAGTCGACTGATCTAGGGTCCGGTCGACTGGTGGCCTCAGACAGAAAGTTTTTCAAAATACACAGCCCATCCAGTCGACTGTGTCGGGGACCCAGTCGACTGGCACCTAAAATTTTCAGTCGACTGAAAACGTCCAGTCGACTGATACCCTAACCAGCAGAATGCCATGACCTGGAGCCTCATTCAGTCGACTGTTTTCTAACCCCAGTCGACTGAACCTCAGACGAAATAAAGCAGTAACTAGTTCAACACAATGGTCCAGTCGACTGGATCAAAAACCAGTCGACTGATTTCTGTCAGCAACTCAAAACTGCAGTTTTTGCCACGTTAAGGTTCTTCCAATTTCAAACCAACATATATTCACTCTATTCCATCACTCCACATATAAACACAAGAGCGTTTACTAGGGATTACAAGTACTGAATCTAAGTTCAGATTATATTACAACATCTTACAATATCTCAATCCTTAACACACGTTTTAGGATTTAAAACAAAAACATGTTACATATACAAGTGTGGCTCCCCGGCGTTCATCGGTCTCACTCATCACGCTTCTTCTTGCCCTTTTTCTTTTCACCTGCAATGGAGGAAGTCTCCACTGCTCAGCTATATGCTGAGTGTACAATTCTAAACAAATGCATATGGGCAATTCATGTTTTAAATATCTAATTCACATAATTTAGTCTCCGGGGAGAGAGATACGCATTCACCCAGTATATCGGCAAGTCTTAAATCTTAAACCGCGATGCCAATGGTTAGCCAAGAATCACTCAACCATTACATCCATCTGCTCTGGTTGGCCACTTCCCACACCAAGCAAGTAGTCGTCACTACTGAAAACTCTCAAACATCGAGAGGCGTGCACCGGCATAAAATTATATCAAACTCCCCTTTGACCCACATAGACATTTAGCATACTCACATAATCATGTCACCGTGCTTTTCTATACGTACTCGCTAAATTTAACGGGCCTAATTTAACACATCAGTTTGCCCGGATCACAAATCATACATAACATCTAAAACATCCAAAATTGTCTATATTACATAGGTTCGGAATTCATACCTCGAGCTATAGCTCTCAAACTTCAGGAGAAGTACAAGAAGACCAAATAAACGTCAGATCTCCGATCTTAAACGATTCCTACAAGTATAGACATGTTTTTCCCAGATTCTTAAAATTAACCTTTTTAGAAAAACTTTGCCAAACGTGGCCTAAGTAGTATCAAAACGTAGGTCTTACCTCCACGAGTTCAAATCTAGAATTTGGTTGAAAACTGACGGACGAACGGTCGCCGTTTGCCGTCGCAAAGCTCGTAGGAAACCAATCTCCTTTTCTCTCTCCTCTCTCTCTAGATATTTTGAGTTTGGATGAGAATGAAATCTCATCCACCCTATTTATAGAAAAACTTTCAAAGAATTGCGTTTACCACCCCGCGAGTTCTCAAAACTTCTAATTAAATCCTGAAACGTCGCACACATCCATTTTAGGCCTTTACGAGTGAAAATTAAAATTTCCAAAAGTTTTCGTCTAAATTTCGTTTGGATCCAAAATCACGTCCGAAAACTAAATTCAGTGAAATCTCTACACAACCTACCTTTTTAGTTAACGTGGCACTCACGTTCTCACCACAGTTCTCAAAATGATATAACCATATCAAAATTTACCAGAATTATACTACACAGGTAAATTACTATTCATAAAGTACCAGATATTTCAAATAACATTTAATCACATAAATGTCATATAAATCTTACGAATGCCTCAATGGATATCGAATCACCGTGTCCTCACTTGACACCCTTCGTTGACCATGGTCAACCAATTCCTCAATTATTAATCAACATTAATAATTCTCACAATTCAAATATGCATTTTAAACGAGTGAAAATTAAAATTTCCAAAAGTTTTCGTCTAAATTTCGTTTGGATCCAAAATCACGTCCGAAAACTAAATTCAGTGAAATCTCTACACAACCTACCTTTTTAGTTAACGTGGCACTCACGTTCTCACCACAGTTCTCAAAATGATATAACCATATCAAAATTTACCAGAATTATACTACACAGGTAAATTACTATTCATAAAGTACCAGATATTTCAAATAACATTTAATCACATAAATGTCATATAAATCTTACGAATGCCTCAATGGATATCGAATCACCGTGTCCTCACTTGACACCCTTCGTTGACCATGGTCAACCAATTCCTCAATTATTAATCAACATTAATAATTCTCACAATTCAAATATGCATTTTAAAATGAATGCATTTTCCGGGACGGGAGTGACAAATATATAGTAAAAATCCATCTACAAGTATGACACTACATACTTCAAAAATATTTAAATTTCGAATAACCACAGCAATCAACGAGTCATCAAGGTCTCTTCCACTCCTCAGTAAGTTCCGTATGGAGCCATCAACCTGAAAACTCAAAAGAATTAACGTAATATAGAAAATCACATCACTTTCTTTATATCTCTTTGCATATATATCACTCCTATATACAAAGAAGATTTACATAAATCCTGAAACTTCTTTTGCAGAACTGAAATGATTAATGAAGCATTTGATTGTTAACCAACCTCTGGGAGCAACACATTGGCATATCGAAAACGAGCAGACCGTCGAAGATCAGGAATACCATCTCTTTCCCGGAGATCCTATGCCAAAATAAAAACCCATAACCAAAGATCATTGGCAAAACTCATAAGAAATATTATTTTTTTCCTATGAGAGGAGGAAAATTCCCATCGATTTAACGAATGTAATGCAAAATTAGTTTAGTTAGCAGCTGAAACGAAAATGAAAAGAAAATGAATAGAAGCCTAACAAAAAAATATACCATAAGACTCTATTTGGCTTGCGGATTTAGAGAAGGAAAGAAAAACAAAAAGGAAAACCAGTTGCCTGGTGTTTCCCATTGTGTGTTTCTACATGCTTAGACAACATAAAAAAAATAAAAACTTACAAAATTTCATTGTAACTTAAAGAAAATAAAAAGGGAGAGTAGTGACTCACAAATTCAAAACTTTAAATTTATCCTCACTGGATTTTCTTTTCCTCCCTATTTTCCTCACTCTTTTCCATATAAAACAAAGAAAAGTGCTTTCCTTAATGTTTTTCTTTCCCTCATTACATCCATTAACCTAATAAAGCCTACGAAAAAATTTAGAAGAAAATACTGATTTTAGCCCCTAATCCACTTAAATATAAGAATTTACGATAGAAACCATTTCAGGAGAGAGAGAGAGAGAGAGAGAGAGAGAGAGAGAGGGAGAGAGAGAGAGAGAGAAGGCGAGATAAAGTTAGTCTCTTGCCTCAGGTCGGACATCAATAAGAACAGCACTTTCCTTCCCTGTCAAGAGCTCCAAAGTTAACTCAGGGGATAAATCCCCAGAGTATCCACTGTATGTCAATACCCAGTAACAACCCCTGCACGGATCTGATAAACAATCTAAAGTTTCCATAAAAACTTAAAGCAAAGGAAATTTAAAAAATATTTATACATGTTTTTTCTACTTTATAAGTAAGCAATGAATACATTAATAAAACAGCAAACAGTGACATCCGTACCATAAAGCAGACAATGTTCCAAGTAAAAGAACAAATGAGACAATCGGATCATTGGGGTCTAAGCCAACACTTTTCTCCAACCCCTCTAAAGCAATGTAAACCTGCTTACACATATTAGGAGACGAGCATATAAGATCTCTTTGTTAATGACAAAACTATATTATAATTGTTATATATCTAACAGGGATATATCCGGTGTCTGCTTTAACATTTCAGTTATGAAAAAGTTTCCTGTTTCAAAAGTTTGGAAGGGATCAAGCAAGCATGGATTATTCTACAAGGCACAAGAATCCGCACAGGATGCGCACCTATATCCGCATTGGCATGAATTCTTCTTGTACTAAAATTTTTTAACAAGGGGGCTCTAACATAATATTAAAAACTTTGGGGTCAACTGATTTTGGAGTTGGATTATTACTCAAAAGGCAAGTGCTACTTATGTAGCCTTTATGCTTGTTAGTCATGTCTTAATTACAATACAATGTCCTAAAATATAATTATATAAAAATACATTTTCTACAACTTCTAGACAAGTAACCCCGCACCCGCATCCTAGATTTTGGCAAAACTGAAAAATCCCGGGACCCGCATCCACATCCTCACACCGAGGCTTCCTAGGAAGGGATTGATCCACATAAAAATAAATGACCCCTAACAGAAATCTTAACTTTTTGAAACTAAAAGTTTATGTGACAATTCTCTCTTTTCAACCATCTCAATTCTCACATATTAATCAGATGAACCAGGAAAATCTTCCCACACCATCTCACATATTAATGGATTGGGCAAAACTGAAAAATCCCTGGACCCATATGGGCCATATCCACATCCGCACACTGAGGCTTCCTAGGAAGGGAATGATCCGCCATAAAAAGAAATGACCCCAAACAGAAATCTAAACTTTTTGAAACTAAAAATCTCTGTGACAATTCTCTCTTTTCAACCATCTCACATATTAATCAGATGAACCAGGATAATCTTCTCACATGAATTTAAAACCAAAATGAACTAATAAGCAAAGACGACTCATATGTATTTTACAAAAAGAAGAAGAATAAACATACATTTTGGAAAGTTGTCCCAACTGGCCTCAAGAGTTGTATTGCCCTTTCTTCAGATGAATTTAAAACATTTTGGAACTCAGGAGGAAGCAATTCCTTTGCAGACCCATAAGCGTAAACAACAAAGCGTTCCCCTCGAGCAAAATAATCCTCCACCGAAACAATTGTCTTCCTCAACACATCAATACCAAGTATACCCACTTTACTTGAGGCTTCCTTTAAGTCATTGGATAAGCCTGTGAATCTATTACCAGCTGATTCTCCCGTTTGATCAACGGCCGAGATCACTTTACTAAGAGCATTATCAACAGCTTCATTAGCAACCTTGAAAGCCGATGTTATTGATGAAGAAACTTCATCAAGAGAGTTTCTCAGAGCATTTTCTCCCTTACTGAGTGAATCACTAATGGACTCGTTAATCCCACCAAACACATCCCCGATACTCAAGGAATCGGATGCCAAGGTGGGATCTTTTTGAGCAACGTCAATAGTAATACTCTCATTTAATCGATCTGTAAAGTCCAAGAGTTCATCTTCTCCTGGGGATACACCAGAATTTTCTACAAATTTCAGATGGCCCACTCTCATAGATTGAGGTTTGTTTATCACACCCATTGAGCAACTCAAGTCATTAGAAAATTCACATTTGACGTCGTCTAATCCATTTTGGTAGGAAGACGTCATCTTAACAAAATCCAAGCTAGAGTGTGATATGCTATCCATAAAGTTTGAGATAAAAGATGTAGAAGCTTGTGGTTTGAAGGAAAGTCCTTGAAGATGAATTCCATTTGAAGAGCCCAAAACCACCTTATCTTCCAATATGCATTTAATCTCACATGACTTCTGATTTGGCAAAAATGGTCGCAACCCTCCATGTAAATAGATCTGCAGGATCATTATTTCATATGGCATATATTAATTGATTGATCATTTATGTTTATCGAACAAAATACATCTCAAAACTGCAATAACCTTCCAGTTATGTCATATGTGGAAAAGGAGTAACAAGCTAAATTCTTTCGCGACTAGAAGTGGAAGCATTTTCCAAGGGAATGGAACTTTTGTCACACTACACATATATATATATATATATATATTCCCCAACAATACTAATCTTGCTTGATATGGCTATTGCATATTAACAGCCTGGATTGTGGGCTTACATAAAGTTGCACGACAGGGTTAACTGATTCTAAATTCACTAGAGTTTTCCTCTGCATATTATCAATCTAGGTACAAAATGAATTGTGCAGTCCTCTAAACCATGTGGTTCATTGGTAAAACACATATGCTTCATTAGTAAAATAATTTTCAAAGTCAATTGGTTTTCTTCACACATATGCCCACAAACAAACACATATAATATGTGATATAGAATCTGAGCTATCCACATAAATACCTAATACCCACTTGAATTGATGTTGCAGTGAAATTAACACCAATTCATTAAACAAAAACTCCGAAACTCAATGGAACTTATGTTACACTAAAGCTATTAACCAACTAAACATTGCATGTGAAGTGAAGTATAGAATAGGGGGGAAAAAAAATTAGGAGTCCATAATTGAAAAACCTGAGAATGAGTAGAACAGCTGGTAGTGGTGGCTGAGCAAACAGGCAGCATTGTTGAGGATATGCAAAAATGTAGAATAATTTCACTGAACTATCATCTTCTGCCTCAAAAAAAAAAAAAAAAAAAGAAAGAAAAGGAAAAAAAAACCCACAAAAGTGCAATCAAAATTCTATCAGAAGGACAGATCAAATCTTTTAAATTCGATCAAGCCCACCATTCAAGCCCGTTAAAACGACCCATCAAAGTTCATGACTCTCAAATGTTTTTGCTGCGGAATTGTAGAATTCTAGAAAATGGGTTTTAAAATTGTATGAGAATTAACAATTGTCTCTCATTAAAAAAGAAAGAAAGAAAGAAAAGAAAAAATAGGAAATGGGGGATTAGAGGTGAGAATTTTGATTGGTTAGAAAGAATCGCGTGGCTTGTCGGAGCCGTTATTTGCCTCTCGTTTTTTTTTGTGTGTGGGTGTTGCGTTTGGCAATTGGGCCCGCCTTATCTGTTGGGCTGAGCTTGAGGCACAAGGACTTCGGCCCCAAGCTAACCCCCATCCCAAATTTGATGAATTTTTTACCCCAAGCTTCAATTTGGGGTAAATATATCGCGGACCCGGCAATGTTTTAACTTATTTTTTAAACCCATCATATTCTTGAAGTCGCTACTTAAGTAGCGACTTCAGACCAAAGCATTCCAACTTGAAATCGCTACTTCAAGTAACGACTTTAGTGTATTTCAGAAGTCGCTACTTGAACAAGCGATTTCATCAAAAGTAGAAAATCGCTACTTGAACTAGCGACTTTATCAACAGCTTTCCAGCAGTTCATTTTAGCAGCATCCCCCTGCAATAGACATAACCACCAAGCATAATACTCCTACAATATAAACATAATCAATCCACTAAGAGAGAGAGAGAGAGGGGATAGAGAGATATAGAGATGAGAGAGTGGGAGAGAGAGAGAGAGAGATATATATAGAGATAGAGAGAGTGGGATAGAGATAGAGAGAGTGGGAGATAGAGAGAAAGTGGGAGATAGAGATAGAGAGATATAGAGAGAGTGAGGGGGATAGGGATAGTAGGAGAGTGAGAGGGATAGAGAGAGTGGGATAGAGATAGAGAGATATAAAGAAAGAGTGGGGGGAGAGAGATAGAGAGAAAGTGGGAAAGAGATATAGATGTACACAATACAAGAAATTTTTTATATATATATATATACAAATCTGTAATTATTTGTTTATAATACATAAAAATAAAAATAAAAATGTGGTGGATCCTATGGACTATCTTTGTTTACAATGTGTTCCACACAAAGACCAACATACCTTCCCATTTCTAAAACCGAAAACACTTCCTCTGTAATTTGTACTCAAAGAAACGACTTTTGAAATCAATCTAAAGTCCTTAGAAGCAGAAAACTTCAAAAGTGATTACGCACCCACCTCAGACTCACGATTCCACATTTCTTACTAAGAAGCTTGTCAGAAAGTGTTAAAACCTCGCTCCCACCCCTCTCCCAGTCTCAAAATAGTTTATAAATTGATTCAAGTTCTTATTTTGCTCAAACATTTTATCGAATAAATACTTCTATGTCGGAACATATGGTTTAAGACTTCAAAAAACAAAATTTAGGAATAATGAAATTGTGATTTGAACTGAAAGAACATTTGTGCACATAGAACTGGCAATTTCGAAGTGTTTACAAAAATGTCGAAAACAAAAACATTAGTCTAACTTTCGATTTATGAATCAAGATTTAAAAAAAAATGCTTCCATAATTTGAAGTCCGATAATCAATTTTCAAAGCGTTTGTACATATAGAACTAGCAATTTCGAAATGTTTCCAATAATTTCAAAAAAAAAAAAAAAACAATAATGGATTGAAGTCCAATAATCGATTTACAAAACGAATTGTGATTTCAAGTGTATGTTAAAAAGCTATTTATATGTAGATGTGTGTGTATTGTGTATCTGTGTGTATGTACATCGTGTATATGTGTGTGTATTGTGTATCTGTGCATACATTGTGTATGTATGCGTATATTGTGTATTATGTATTGTGTATCTGTGTGTGTTTTGTGTATCTGTGCATACATTGTGTATCTGTGTGTGTATGTGTCTCTGTGTGTACATGTATGTGTGTGTGTGTGCGTGTGCGTGTGTGTGCGTGTGTGTAATAGAGAGAGAGGCACCTGAGAGAGATCGCAGAGAGAAAGAGAGAGAGAGATCGTAGAGAGAGTGAGAAAGGTCTGTGTATGTGTGTGTGTGTGTGTGAGAGAGAGAGAGAGAGAGGGGTCTGTGAGAGAGAGAGACTGAGAGAGAGCGTATTTTGGTATTGTGAAGGAAGAAGAAGAAGTAGATGCGGGTTAAACTGAAATCGCTACTTTGAGTAGCGATTTATACTTTAATGAAATCACTATTTAAAGTAGCGACTTCTATATTTACTGAAGTCGTTAGTTCAAATAGCGATTTTAGGTTGGATTACTTTAGTATGAAGTCGCTATTTGAAGTAGCGAGTTCTAAGAAAGTGATGGGTTTAGGAAATAAGTTGAAACAGTGATGAGTCAGGGACATATTTACCCATTTTTGAAGCTTCGGGTAAAAAAATTCCAAATTTGATATATCGTACGAAAGTTGCATGCAATAGTTGTCTGTGGTTGTATGTGCCAAAAATATATGGTTAATTAGTATGCTGACACATGGAATATTGTTTACACCCTCGTATAAAAAAGATATTTTTTAGATTTGTGACCGGTTTAATTTCATGCAAGTGGGGAAGTTAACCACATTAGTGGGGAAGTTACCAACTTAGTGGGAGTAGTGGTGAAGCTACCAAATTAGTGGGGAAGTTACATTCAACATCTCTATATACACTATGACAACCACCATGAAGATTGGCTCACACACGGCTAAACATGTAATACCCTGAATTTCTGGAGAGTACTAATAAATAAAACTTCGTTCTATATACTTATATCAACTTTTCCTACTTTTGATGAAATTTGGTTACCAATCGATTGACAAGTTTCCCAATCGATTGTCACTTTTCAGATACCAATTGATTGACATTATTCCTAATCGATTGCCATTATACTGACTAAAAGTTATGATGTGGTAGCATACCAATCGATTATCATATATTCTAATCGATTGCCTTTAAATATTTGTTACCAATCGATTGGCATAAGCTGAGACAAGTTTTCTTCTTTTCTTAAGCTTTAGACATGTGGCACTCTCAAACCTCTCTATATATGTATCCCTTTCAGGCCTTGGGTCTGTTTGGTTGGTTTTTGGTTGAGAGAGAGAGAAAGTGTTGTTATATATATACATACATCCATATATCTATATCTATATCTATATAGATACACACCCTCACACACACTCACTGCCCTTGGCAGAGGAGAGAAGAAGAAGAAGAAGCAGAAGAAGAAGAGAAGAACAAGAAGAAGAAAGAGAGAGCTGGATAGAGGAGAAGAGAAAGAGAAGGAAGAGAGAGAGGAGCGTGGGTTTTCAAAGCTCACAAGCCAAACACACCCTTGGTGAGTTCCTAACTCACTTGGTCCCTATATATGAAGTTTGTACAAGTTATTATGAAGCTTGGATGTAGAATATGCATGAGCATTATGTTTATATATGTTGTTTTATTAATCTGCTGGTGAATACGAAGTGCCAATTGATTGGCATAATTACCAATTGATTGCCATCAGTCTGGACCCAATCGATTGGATAGAATTCCAATCGATTGCCATCCCAATCAATTGCCAATGTTAGCAATCGATTGACATTATTTTAGACCCAATTTCTTCTTCAAGTGTTCTTCAAGCTCTTCAAGCATTCATCCATGGAAGTTAATGGAGGCAATTGATGTCTAATTCCTCTAATCTAATTATCTAGAGATTAGTTTAGAAATCTCTTAATTATAATTCACTTCATCTCTCTAGAAATCTCTCTTGAATTCTAAGTATATTATTATATCTTGTAAGTATATGAACTAGTATTCTAGTATATTCCAAGATTACTCAAGATGATCTCCTATGAGATGCATGAGATCTATATATAGAGTTTTGAAAACTTAACTCTTAAGTTTTAGAGTTAAAACAGTGATTTCAAAGAGCAGAAAAGTGCTAAAATGGCCACTTCGGTGTCTAAACGCAGTTTCCAGGCAATTTCCTCACAGTGGGAGGCTTCTAGAAGGGTTTGGAACTCAAAAAGCTCTATGGAGGGAACACATGTTGGGTGGAGGCTTAGGTGGGACCCGACACCTACTTTTTGTGATCCCTTGGTTGCCCTTAAGCTCTATTTAAAATATTACGTTCATTGCTTTCCAGATTTTTGTAAAAATGTTTTTTTGTGTTCGAAATCGTCCGTTTATGTACCATTGGAAAGCTGTCAAGTTGAATTTCAGTATAAGAATATTCCAGGAGGATTTGAAATGAAAATTGAAGTCCAATTGAAGTTCGGAAGTCCTCCGAAACTTTCGTCGTCTTTTTGTAATCAAACGACGTCTTTTCCAAAATTGCTTTTCAATGCGCGTTAATTTCGAACTTTTCTTTGAAATTGAATCTCTGGATACCTAGAATACTGCATTTAGAACACTTCATGTTCATAGAGTGAATATGAATTATGAGAGACGATTTTGACAAAATCGGGATTTATGCATGGAAAAGGGCTTTTCTGAGCTTGAAGTCACTTTCTGAAGTTTGATCTTTCAATTGTGTGGAATCCAGTACCTTCCACGGTGTACTTTTCATCATCGAATCCTCCAAGACGTTGTCCACCCTAAATCCTATCAGTGTGGTCAACATTGGGTAGTTACTTTGGTTGAAGGCTTTCATGAAATCATTGGGAGTACACCATATATACAAGCCAATGCGGTTGTATTATGATAAACAAGCGGCTTTGCATATTGCTAAAAATCCAGTATTCCACGAGAGGACGAAACACATAGAGATAGATTGTCATTTTGTGCGACAACATTTGGTTCGAGGAGAAATAGTGACAGCATATGTTGCGTTGCGGAATCAATTACCAGATTTGTTCACAAAGGCATTGGGAAGAAGATAGTTTGAAGAGTTGGCGAGCAAGTTGGGCATTGTGGTTGCTCCAACTTGAGGGGGAGTGTTGAATATCTTCCAAGAATATCTCGTAAACACTATTTGTGATATATTATGTTTCTAGAATTTGTCATTGATAGTTGTAGTTTACTATGTTATTAGGAGCTGATTGTGGGGCATGATTATAGGGAAAGGTTAGGGTTCATCATGTATAGCTTTTGGTATATATATAGATCATTTAGGATGTATTTCAATATAGAATAACACAGGAAAAATTCTTTTCCAAAATCTGCTCCAGCTTTCAGGAAGCTGTAGCTATGTCAAATGGGTATAGAACTTCGACAGATCCATTGGTGCATTTGTGGGAGCTACAACAATAGCAAATGAGTTTATATAGAAGTAAACTCTGGAAGCCATGTCCTCTCATATTTCCAAACGGTAAATGGTTGAAAGTCTATAGGTCCATTGAAGAGGTGCGAAGTGATACAACTTTTTTAACACAGAGAGGAGAGGCGACTGTCTAGTTCCAAATGGTAAATGGTTGAAAGTCCATAGGTCCATTGAAGAGGTGCGAAGTGATACTTCTTTAACACAGAGAGGAGAGGCGACTGTCTAGTTCTTCAATTAAAGAAATGTTTTCATTTTATGGAGGAAAATGAATTCTATAGAGAGTATTAGAAGCAGGGAAGAGAAACACTCTCATTTATTGAATGTAGATATAAATAAGGGTAAAGAGAAAGATTGCTCATTGGTTAGTGGAGAAGAATTGGAGAGGCTTCCACGAATGACGCAAGTTTTAATTCCCTCTCCATGTAGCAGGCTCATAGAGCATATCAAGCAACCCTCTCTGCTTTTAGTATTTAGAATATATATATATATATAATAAATCACAAAAAATAACTCTTGGATAACCACCCACTTCACAAGAAGTTGCATATATCTTGGGTAATCACTTTCCATTATTTGTAAATAATATAAAATAGAAGTCCACCTTTAATCCACATCCAAAAGCTGCTTAATAAAATCGGTCATATGATATGATTAATTTCATATGCAAACAACTTGCAATATAAAAAGAATAGATATCCGAATCCGATTTGTTAAGGAAATCCGTTAACTGAATCTGATCCGATAATCCAATGGATTTGCTTGTGCAAAATTCGAATTCGAATTTGTTAGAATTCGGATATCTGTTAAGCACAAAATGAGCCTCTGTTAAGGATATCAGTGGTTTTTTTTTTCCTCTACCCAAAAAAAAAAGAAAAAAAAAAAAAGGTACAAGCCAAACACAATAGAAGTAGGATCAACTATTATATATTCCAACAAACACAATTCCACAAAATCACAACTAGATTATCCGAATCCTAAAAATAAACAATTTACATCAAACGTAATCATACGTAAGTGTTCTCCACATGTAAATCCTTCCATTAGAAAGTACTTATCCAAAACTCCAAACTATCTTCTCCTCCGAATGACAGCATGTAGTAACCCATAAAATTTGGATTTATTTATTATACATTATAGGGTGGGACCTACCCTATCAATCCTAGCAGAATTTGTTGAATTTCTCCTTATTAAGCTGCTCCCCGTTGGCTTGTCGTCGATATTGTTCTCGTTAGAAATTCCTTTTGAATATTATACAGAGTTCGCTCAATCGAACTCTTTGTGCTTGATCCAACTTCTGTAGAGGGAATTCTCTGCCCAGAGTTCGCTCAAGCGAACTTTTCTCTGATTGATCCAACTTCTGTGGGGTGAACTCTCTGCCCAGAGTTCGTTCAAGTGAACTTTTCTCTACTCAATCCAACTTCTGTAGAGGGAATTCTCTGCCCAGAGTTTGCTCAATCGAACTTTCTTTGCTTAATCCAACTCTCATCTAAATGCATAGATTAAAAGCATAAGACCCCTATGCGATATCAAGGTTTAAATGAGTATTCCTCCATATATTTTAAGACATTGTTTTCAAAGTAATTATTTTACCAAAAAAATTTCCCGTGGAGTAAATACATGTAGGTATATTTAAGAGAGTTTAATTTGACCAAATAGGGTTCATTTAGAATAACAGTTGGATACACATATGTGTGTATATGAGTGGGTTGTGTACTTTTATACATAACCACACCCTAGAGAAATGAGTAGGGGTGGGACCCAATACCACCCCCTCCCCCCTATATCTCCCACGTTTCTCTCCCTCTCCCTCATTCTTTTTTTTTCTTCTTCTCTCTCTATATCTCTCTTTCTCTCTCTAATGGAAGCCAAACTTCCATGGAAGCTCTAAGCTTTGAGCTACATTTGGGGGACCTTCGAGCCATTTTCGGAGCAAGCCCGTAAGAGCAAAAGTGATCACCTCGACAAGGGCTACGTTTGGGTGCCATTTATTTTGGCATCCATGATCATCTCAGGATTTCTCTCTGTAACAACCTGCATTTCATGTAAATTTAGTTTGCATTTCCATATTTAATTTGTATTATCTGTGTTCATTTTATTTCCATGGTCATGTTTTATAACCTTATGGCCTATTTTGCTGTACATTGTAATTCTTCTGGGGTCAAAATGCGATTTTACAAAATTAGCAATACCTATGTTGGATTTCAAAACTGTATTTCAAAACGGTGGAAATAATTTATTTTGACTAAAACAGTATTTTTATAAAACCAGAAAAGTATTTCTTTCGTTAAAATGAATTTTCTGTATTTTTGGGGTGACCACCGCGCCACAAAAATACCAATTTATGTTTTAATCTGCGTCTCTACCGCGTTTTGGGCATGGGAGCACGTGAGCTCAACCACATCGGGTGGAACCCACTTGTTTCTTGGAGCCCAAAACAAACTCAGTGTATATATATGTGTGTTTTACTCTCACAGTCTCACAATTCCTCTCTACGGATTCAATTTCTCTCTTTGATCTCTCTCAAGACCAATACACACCCACATAGATTTCAATATATCTATATATACATACTCACAAATACACATAGACATAGATACTTATTTATATGTACATCAAGATCAAGAGAAAGCTTCATCCCCAAAAGCTTGTAAATTTCAATTGGATTTCTATTTGGGTTTCTTTCTCAACCAATTTCTTCTACCTTCAATCTGTGAGTATTATTAACTCACTATGAATGCAATTACATGCTTAATTTCTGTGTGTGTAGAACCTCCATGGAAATTTTACGTTAGTGATCATAGCTTGAAAATTCATGGCTTCCAAAACTTAACCAAAATCAGTTTGTATAGATAAAAATGATAGATTACTTGTCATATATGCTATACCCAAAGTTTTAGAAACCAATTTGTTCATATGAAAAAGTATATAAGAAAATTAGTTTTGAGATCTTTTAGTTTTTCATAAAATTCTTGAGTTATAGATTGATTCATGTAAAATTAGTTATGGATTCTTAATCCTCATTGAAAAACAAAGAGATTCATATATAATAAGGCCTAGTAACTTCCGGAATTGAAAATGGGTCAATTTAGATCCTTAAAACTGAAACAGAGCAGTTTCAGTGAAGAAGACGAAACCTCTGCTTCATCTCGCGCGCGCAAGCGGCCCGCGCGAGCGACCCCTCGCGCGGGATCTGTGTATTTCCAGGCAGACAGAAATGTTTTATAAAAGAAAAATAAAAATTGGGCAGATCGCGCGAGCGATCCGCGCGCGCGATCCTTGCGTCCCCAGACAGACAGAAGAATTTATATAAGAAAAAGGAAAAATGGGCAGGTCGCGCGAGCGGCCCGCGCGCGCGACTTCTGGTAGTTTCAAATTGTGCATGTTTTGTGATAAGGAACTGTTTGGGTGGTATTTTATGAACTGTTAAAGCTCTGTTTGGGAATTTACTAAAGCAGAATCCTATTTGGTTATGTTTAGATGATCAAAACAATGTATTACGACTTATAAATCCCCGTACGTACGTTGTTCCTTTAATTCAACGAATTCCTTTATGTTTAAGGTTCATGACATACATGTGGAGTCAGTGGTACATGCATGTGGGTTTCAGTCAGTGTGGAAAAGAGTAATGGTCAGTGTGGAAAAGAGTATGAGATTGAAATTGTGTTATGGACACACCCTGGTTATTGTGTACCAAAGTATGACGTGTTGAGATTGCGGTGAGAGTGTCTTTGAAATGCGACGGTGGCAAAATTGGACACTCCCTGACGCCCATGGTAGCGTTAAAGTGTGTGACGCCAAACTTGGACATTCCCTGGCACCCATGGTAGTGCTAAAGTGTAGCCTATGGACACTCCCTGATACCCAAGTCTGGACACTGCGTGAGGGTTCCTCCGGTATTTGCATGGCGGATTAGGTATTCAAAGTGTGAGGCATTGGACACTCCCTGGTACCCCGGACCAAAGTGTGAGGCAAACTGAACATTCCCTGGCACCCCGTTGCTAAAGTGTGGCTACCTTAGTGTTTCAAAGATACTGGAGTGAGATAGTGGGTTGTTGTGTTTGTCGAGAAAAAAGAGTCGATAAGATGAGTGTGGTGCATTGTCTCATACACGATCATATGTTTTAATGAATGAACGACTTTTAATTACTTTCCCCGTTGTTTTATAATTGAATTCTTTCTATGGTGAAACCGTTGATTTTACAAAACTTAAAAAGAGAAAACTTGTAAATGGGTATGTTTTACATTCCAAGTTATGTTTTTAATACTCACCAGTTTCTTGAAGCTGACGACGTTGATGCGTCCTGGACATTCGTATTCAGGCTTTTCAGGTTACGACTATGCTGAGCCTTATGACTATGCTAATTGAGAGCGGCTGCTTTTGGAAGAGAAACTGTTATTGTCATTGCATATTTTAAGTTATATGTTTTAAGTTATGAACCGCTTGTAATAAGGATGATTGTAATAGACATTAAGTTATTGTTTTGTTTTCAAGGCGGTCTGTGCCTTTAGACGACCCATTGCTGTAATATGTAATAAGTTAGAAAAATTTTATAAGCCTTGATTGCTCTGCTCTGCTCTGATTATTATGTTTGTTGTTCGACGTTTGGGACGGAATCGATCCTTCAAACTGTCGCGACCTACGGGTCCATAAAGGAAATTAAACACTTTTCTTATTTATACTACGTCGGGGCGTGACACTCTCCTCTCTCCATAGGGCTTGTTTGGATGCTTCGTTCTCAAGGACACTAAGGGAAGCTTATGGATCTCGGTGAGGGCTCTCTAATGGCATTCTTGGAGTTTTATTTAGAGGTATTTTTGGATAGTGTGATTTCCTCAAATCCACTAAGGTGGGGTTTACTTCCTTTCTAGTACCCTTGCTTGGATTATTGCCTAAATTTATGATTTATAGAAATGCTAAAAAATCAAGAATGCAATGATATACTTGTTTAAGTGGTTGGTTTCTTTGTGGTTAACTATATGAGAAATAAGTATAATTGTGCTTATGAGGCTAGTTATGGCATACCATGAGTGGTTATTTTGTGATATGATTTAAGTGCAATTTTTTTTTTTTTTGAGGTTTTGGCTATTTAAGGTCTTTTGGATCTTAAATTGGTTGGTTTGTGATTAGGGATTTCTTTCGTGTAGTATTTCTACAGAGGATTGTTTGGTGGTGTAACTTGAATGTAAATTTACATTACTTAGTAGTTTAGCATCTTTGCTTGGTTTGTTGCTTAGATGATGATATATGTGCCTTGAGTATAGTTGTGCTACTCGTTTGATTCATGTGCGTGTATATATATATACAATGTGTCTATATATCTTTTCTTGCATAGTGTTGAATAGCTTTGGAGCTATGGATTTGAATTAAGAGTTTGGTTGGGCAAAAGTCCTTTGTGGATTGAAAACTAGTTGTAAATCGTGTGAATCCCCTAGGGTAGGTATTGAACCGTTAGAGCGAGTTTTGAAATCTGAAGGGGGTTATATGGTGCAACGATGCTAGGTGTCCCAGAAATTTAATTAACAAAGATTTTGATTAAACATTATTATCAATGGATAATTCTATGCTTTGTTATTTAGGCTTCGGTATGACTTCCAGGTTATTTTCACCCAGATACTACCCGTTTAAGATTATGGTCCGAACTTCAATATTTTAGCTCTTTGAGTTATCTTACTGTAGCCGCAAACGGTGCATGGTTTGAAGTTTCGAGCGTAGAGAAAGGTCTATTCTTGTTAAGACAATATATGTCTGAAAACTGTTATAGATCTGTGTTGATGGTCAGACTTGGGGTACAGTTATGACTTGGAATAACTGGTTCTCCTTAAATAGATCGAACTAGAAAGCTATATCCCTTTAGGTCTTTTTTCTATATTTGGAAACGGTGTATCTTTTGGATGTGTGAGTCAAGACTTATGACCGATATACTGAAGAGTGTGAAAGGGATTTTGATTAAGCGTTCTTTTAATGGTTAATTAGGCGTTGTTGTTGGCTTTGGTCCGACTTTTGGTTTAGTATTTATGTCCACATTTTCTAGTTTAATGTGGATAGTCAGTGATTTTGTTACGGTTTGTGATGCTACACTTTGGCTTACAGCTATAAATTGTGTTATGGTTTTGGTGCTACGCACTTTGGTTAATAGCTATCAATTAGACTTCGTTGTTAAAGGTGTACTGACATGTCTTGAGCGGGATTCTAGATTGGTAGTAGTGGGCACTTGTAGAATATATGTATATAGAGATCTATATATATGTGTTAGCTCACCCCCACACAGTCTTTGCAGGTTCCGTCACCGGATTTTGGAGCCTGAAGAACGTGATCATGAGGTGGTCTACTTCGAAAGCTAGAATTTACTTTTGTTCTTTCTTTCAGTCAATTGTAATCATTCATATTTCTTTCTTTTGATAGATTGAAACGATAAAACGTTTTATTTGACTAATTAGTCTTTCGGGCATTTGTTTAGCCCTTTCTTAAATTTGTGTAATGGACTTGGGATCCTTTTTGAAAACTTGTTATTTTGCGGCCTCGAGTTACCATTTTTGTAAAGAGACATTTTAATGTAAATGGATATAACTTGGTTTTGATTTGAACACTTTGAAAATCATACTTGCGTTCTTTTAAAACTACTTGTCGTGCTTGAGTGCTCGTTCTGCGACTTGACCTCTTTGGTGTGTTGATCACCTTTGTTTTATTCGGAATCCACGTAGGATTTCTTGTTGCTTCCGCTTTGTTGGTCTGGTCCACGTAAGACCTTTGCCTTGCATTTGACTCTTGGACCTTGCCCTCGTGTATTTGACTCTTCACATGGAGTTACTGTGGATAAACAGTGTTCTATCTGTTACTGTTTAATCACGCGGAATCTGGAAAAGGTTGTCGTTTACTGTGGCCGAAAGGATGATTTGACTTGTCCTTTTTACTGTAGTTTTAACCAGTGTTAATGGGAGTTTCACCGAGAAACTTTTGCATTAACCATGGTTAATACTGTCCTTTTTACCCAAAAACATTGGATGCTCAATTATTCCTGACTCTCCTCATAGGGGTTTTGAGCATCTTGGAATGCTGAACTGAAATAGGGATCAAAATGTTGTGCAACAGAGCATGATCCTTCTGAACTGTAACTGTTGTTATCTTGGTCATTTTGACTGACTTGAGCTAGTATCTGTTGGGCCATAGCCATTAACTGTGCATATGATGGCTTGGAACTTGACTTGGATTTGGAGCTTGACTTATCTTTGCGACCTGTAATTGTGCACTTGGCCATGGGGCCTGTGATTGGAGCAGGGGGACTGCTTACTGGTGGGAATTCAAGATTTACTTGTTTAATAATTCGGTGGTGACCAAATTTATCCCACCATTTGACTGAATACTGTCTCTAGACAGTGTTACTCTGAATTTGATACTGCCATTTCAAAATCCATGGCACTTTATATTTACTTGTGAATATGAGTAGAATGGGAAACTGGGTATTGTGTTCACTCATTGTATACTTAGTGGAAAAGTATTTGACCATATCTTGGAGATAGACTTGACCTTCAAAATCCGTTTGAGTAGGAGAATTTGGAAAACTATCTTCACTTGGTATTTTGTAACAAGGATTACTAACTTGGGCTATGGTTTTAATACCTTTTAACTTAGTATCAATTTCATTGAGGAGATCTTTATCTTTTCGAATTGTTGTAGTCCTATCAAGAATACAAGATGTACTTGTGACATGTGATTTATAGGATTGGTTTATTCTTTTTAATTCTAAATCAGCAAACTGTGCTTTTATTAAACTTATATTATCACTAAAATCTTCTTTCATGGGAATACCAGTTTTACTAATGGTACTGAGGTTTTGGGATAAACTATCCTCAACCACCTCTGTAACTTCAGGTCTTTTGCCTAAGGATTTTTCCATATCCTTTAGCATTTTTTCTATTTTATCAACATTTTTACTAGTGTCCGATTTAAGAGATGTACTAATGGGTTTAACTTCTGGTAATTTTATTAAGGGTTCTTCTATCTTGACAGATTTAGAATTTCCTATTTTTGTTTCTATATTTTTTAACTGTTTTCCTAAAACACTTAAACATTGATTAGTATAATTATTCTGTTCTACAATTTTTTTTAATCTCAGTATCAGTAGATATCTTAAAGGGTGAGACAACTATATATGTTCCTATATGATTGATGACTATAGATTCTAAGGGTGGATTTACCGCAGAAATTTTACTATTGTCTTCCTTTTTAGTCCATATGGTTTTAGTGATTACATTAACTTTAGACTGTTCTAATGTTGACTCTTTGGTAGATTCTTTAACAGTATCTATAGGTCTTTGTCCATGGGGTAATCCTAGGCTAGATTCTTCTACATTTTTAGGGGTTGATTTTTTGGTAGATTCCTTTTTTCTTTTCTTGTCATGATGAATGTGTTGCGTACTATTATCTTTTGTTTCTTTAGATTTGTGAGGTTTACTACGAGATGGTTTTTGGGATTCACTTTGAGGTGGGTCACAATCTTTTTTAGACTTAGACCTACTATTTTCTTTGTCATCTCTTCCTAGGCTTTCTGTTTTTTTTTTTATTCTTCTTTTCTTAACAGTAAAATCTATAGTATCATAGTAATGTTCCAAATATTCAAAGAAATATATATTTCTTTTAACTAACTTCATGTATTTTTTCCAAGCTTTTACAATTGATTTTCTCTCATCTACATCATAAATAGCTCGATAATTGGTTCTATAATTTTCATAAATAGGTGAATTAACTGTGGCTCAATACAAGTTGATCTTTAAATCTAGGGTAAATTACACAAACCTACCCTGAGGTTTGCCTTAATTACACGGACCTCCCCCCTAGTTGCAGAAATTACACGGACCTCCCTCGAGGTTTGTAATTAGGTAACAAAATGCCCCCTCCCCTAACAGCCCGTTAGTTTTTTTACATTAGCCTCCCCTGAAAATTACAATTAGCTCCGCTAATATTATAAAACTAGATATTGCCCGTGCCCGAGGGCACTACTGAAAGGAAAAAAAAACTTCTAAAAAAAAAGAGTATAAACTTTTTTAACTCAAAAAATATAGGCACTACTATCGAATTTGACCCAAAAAAAAAAAACTAACGAACAAATCTAACCATGCATGTGTTCGACCAAATCTTTTTCTTCTTTTTCAAATTTTGGTTCACTAAAAAACTCAAAAATCTTAAACAAAGGGGTTTAAACATTCAAACGGAAAAAAAAAATGAATTAAAAAGAAGCCACATACTTTTAACAAAACAATTTGCAGTTAACAAACAGTGAACTTAACATTAAGGGACTGTCTATTAAGCTAAATGGGTCTATTTTTCTTATTCTTTTTCTGATGTTTTTTTTCCTTCCAAGACAAATCTAAAAAATTTGATTACAGAGCATGAAACACCTAGAGTGAGTTGTTAGCTTGATAACAGATCACTCACTCGCATCAATCTCAAACGACTGGGTAATTGTACCTGCAGCCAAACACATCGAAATCAGAAAGAAGACAGCAGAATAAGAAAATCATATTAAAAACTTCATTGCTAACTTGTTATGTATGCAATAAGTCCTTTTGTTCTTAATGGTTAACCGTGGAATTTTGAATCCCAAATTGATTTCCAAATGCTTTGTCAATTGTATGTATGAGGAGTTGGTTTGACTGCCCAAACTATGGCTTAATATTTTTGAGATGTTAATGAATTGCAATTCCTGTTCCTTGGAAGGTACCAAATAGATAGCTACTTTTTTGGGTCAAATAGATGACTACATGAATCGGGGGTTTTTATGCGCATTTTCATATTTTGTGCATGTGGTCATCTTTCTTTAATCCAATGGATTTATTTCATCTTTTAAAAAAAAATTGAAAATAAAATGGATTTGAATCTTTAGCACAATCCATATATTCGGAATAGATTTTGAATGAAATGTAATAGTTGTAAAGGGAGAATTCAACTTAATTGGTATACAATTGACCAAGCATTTGGGAACAAATTTGGGATTCAACATTTGGGAAGCATAGCAATACCCTACTAATATATAGCAAAGAGTGGAAAATCAAGCAAACCAAGAACCAATGGTCATTGCAGATGGAATTGCATATTAAAGCAAAAGAACGAACTGATATAAAGAATATGATCCCACCATCCCAAAATGTTGTGTAGCTTACACTACAACGATACTTGATAAAGGCGGTGCAATGTACCTAACTCTTTGGAATCCTAAACTCACCCATATGCTTAAATCTGATTTATTTAGATCAAGAACCTGTTGTTTGCCAATTTGAAGAGGAAAAAAAAAGGCCTCGACCTGAATGCAAGCATGAAATCAAACATGAGAATTACTGCAACTTTACGTGAAAATCTATTACTGATATTTCGAAGCTTCTAAGGACCCGGGTAACTCCTCAAAGTAGGATTTCATACAATTAAATATTTGATTTAAGTAAAAATCATCAAGAAAATAGTAAGTAAATTGTCGAGTAGCGGGAAATTACCACTTATAAATCATTGTTTGGAAGTGGCTCTTCGAAATCTCTCCATTTGTCCAAATGCTTCCTAGCTTTCTCCACCTGAAAATCGAATAAATCACACATCTTAATCCCAATTACCAAATATGGCACTGGATCATAGCCAAGTGAGATTTTCAAATCATTACAACAATAAATCAAACAATGTCTTGGATTGAATGTTAATTTAAATATTGATATTATGGAGTTATACCCCCAAAAGGCAAACTGCTGAAAAAAAAATGTTAAGAAATAACTACCATACATACGCACACACTCATGTACAATGATAATTAAATAGTGTTCAAAATGTATTGGGCATGTGTCATAAAGCATTTGATAAGTATTCAGTATGCATTCAAAAAGAATCGGCAGATGCACTTGCATTCGTAGCCATTGTGTTGATTCAACAAACTTAGTACCCATTCTGCAATTTCAAGTTCTAGAACATTAAGAAGAAAATTAGTGTGCTGGCAGAGAAATTTAAGATGCACATTTCTCAAACAAACCCCAGATTGAAATCCAAAGATGTTTCGATAATACATACAGAGCAGTGAAACAAACCCATAGCAGAAATACTAACCGTGAAGACTGAATCATCTCCATCTGTTGGATTTTCCCAGTAAGCCAAACAGAGAGATAGAGCCATCTAATATTTTCTTTTTCTTTTTCTTTTTTTTCTTTTTTCTTTTTTTAAGAGTGCAAACAGAGAAATAGAGCCATAAAGTTGAAGAAAGATCAAATTGCAGATGTAGTAAAAGAGAAGATTTTGGCTATGAAGTAAAGCAAACCCCTTCATGAGGTCACCTATGTTCCTCTCTCATGTTTTTCCACTCATCAGCTGAGATTTTTAAAACCTGCAAAAATTTTAAGCCCACAAATTAGAACGGTTTCAATGGTAAAATGTTGAAAAACTAAAGAACTTGAATGTGAAATGGGAAGAATGCTGACATTGGGTGCTTTAGTTTCAATGGATCCCTTTCTTTCATATAAGTCCTACAATATAATATAGATATAGATAGGCAAATGAAGAATATTGTTACCAGTTCTTTGCCCAACTCAGAAAGCAAGAAGTAGAAAAACTAAAAATGTTGAAATAATTTAAGAATTATCAGAATTCAAGTTGCAAAGGGTGAATTCGGAAAAAAGTAAAAAAAGAAAAAGAAAAGATGAATGAGATAGGAATATAATAAGCGCCCACTATTCCACCAATATTCAATGATAAATATAACCTCCCAATTCAGAAATATACTAAGACCCATACAAAAAAAATTCAAAAAATACAGGTTGTAAATGAAAAAATTACCGAAATACCCTTATCTCAAATTCGAGTTTCCAAAAAAAAAAAAAAAAAAAAAACAAACATACAAACAACCAAAATCTGGAAAATCACATTGTCATATCAATATGTCATTGATCTCTGTCCTCCTAGTAGATATGGGGTTCTTAGAATTTTGTTTAACACAGAATACAAAAGAGCCAAATGTTCAATTGTTACACACAAACACACATATGAGAGACTAAAATAGGAAAGATTATGAAACTTGAATGTGACCCCACAACCAATGAAAGAATTAGGTTGAACAATAAGCATGAAATAACAACGAATGTGATATAAGAAAACACATGAAAAAGTAGGAAGAATTTATATAGTAAATCAATGCAACACATACCTCTTAAATTATGCGGCACAAAAACTTGTGGTAATTGATTGAGAGAGAGAGAGAGAGAGAGAGAGAGAGAGAGAAAGAGAAAGTGTGTGTATGTGTGTATGTGTGTGTGTGTAAGTGACTACAAAATGGAGATTCTGAAGTGTGTAGAATATAAGGAGAGTCTGAGGTGTGTTTGACCCTTTACTGAAAAAAAAAGGAAATCATAATTGATTTCGAAATTGATTTTAGGAAGAGGCAATTAATTTGACTAAAATATGATTCCAAATTAAGATCAAAATGTGCAACCAGTGAGAATTGACCACTGAGCTCAAATTAAAAATTTTTAATCCCACAATTATCTCTCCGCGTGTTTTTCCTTTCCATGTATACAATTAGAATTGAGAGACAATTTCATTACTGAAAAAGGAGAGAGTAACGAAATTTTAAAAGGGAAAGCAAAATTAAAGGGGGTGTGTGTGCAAGCAATAAAGACAATCAAATCAAAATTTCAATCCAGAACATATCAAATCAAATTTCAAAATAGACAATCCATCTCTAAATTGGACATGCAAGCAAGAGGAAATTGATGTGTATGCAAGCAAATGCAAACCCTATAGTCAAAATGGTGAAGTAGAAAATTGATATGGTTCTTTTAAAAAAAATCTCTCTCTCCGCATGTTTTTCCTTTCCATGTTGTAATACCTATAAATTCTGCTTTATTTTATTAATGAACTTTGAATTTACTGGACTGTACTTGTATTATAAATTCTATTTTAAGTTGCTACCTGATATTTATACGCCTTTTATAATTTTTAAATATCGTTGATTTTATTAATGTTAGTAATATTTATATTTATATTAAGTTTTATTTCTATCACACGTTAATTATACTCGGACTGCATTTAGAACCCGGACTGGGTTAGCACGCAAGCCCATAACAATACCAGTGTTTCACATAATTTCGTGCACGCGCGCTTAACGAGACGCGTCGCGTCAATCACATCGGTCACAATCCCCTGAATTGTGAAAAAGTACCCAAACACCCCTTACACTCCCTTACCTTGACTACCCACCACCTTACACACCCTAACAACTAAACCCCTTCCACACTCAACCTCCATACCCCCTAACCACCCCCAACCTACTATCCTTACACACTCAAGTGAGTAGTGTGCATGTGAGTATAGTGTAGTGTGTTAAGAGAGCGAAAGGGAAAATGCATAGTGTGTGTGTGTATGTGTGTGTGTGTGTGTGTGTGTGTACAAGTGCAGTGTGTGTTGCGTGTGTATGTGTTGGGTGGTAGTGAGTGGTATGGTGTTGTGTATGTTGTGTGCTTGTGTTTAGTGTGTATGCATGTGTGTGTGTGAGTTGTGTACAGTGTGTGTGTCATGTGAGTGTGTAAGTGTTGAGTGATGTGTTGTGTGTTGCATTTGTGTGTATGTGTACATGTGCAGTGTATGTATGTGTGTTTGTGTGGCAGTGTGTGGTGTGTTGTGTTAATATATATACATATATATATATATATATATTTTATGTGTTGTGTTAGTATGTATATGCTATTTGTATTTAATTACGCTGACCCGTATATATTTACATTCACAATCTGTCCCGTACACAAAATATCAGTTTGCACGCATTACGGTGCAATGCACGAGGACCTAAGGTGACATCATTGTACCGACACATCCCATGAATCATGGAAAACCAACCAACCACTACCATGTTTTGACCAACCACTCCCATCACCTTTTCAACTACCCCAACCACTCCCCTCACATCACTTCACCACTTCCACACTCCATCTCCCCTCCACCACACATTTAATATATATGTATATGCATATATATATATATACATATATATATATATATGTACACTCCACCTTTCCACTCTCCTCTATAAATAGCCCCAATCCCCTCTCATTAGTTTGTTTAGAAAACTTAGAGAGAAGAGAAGAGTAAGAAAGAAAGAGAGAGGAGGCCGAGAGAGAGAGAGAGAGAGAGAGAGAGAGAGAGAGAGAGAAGGAAGACCTTCATTGGAGTTTGGAGGTCAAGCTCACCACCACCACCCCGCGACCACCTTGCCACCACCACCACCACCCCGGAGTTAAGGTGAGTTCCTAACTCACTCAGTATACTAAGATAATGCTCGTATTATTTTCCGTTTATTATTCTTGGAGAAATATTGTGCTTAATATGTGGTGTCCCTAACCTAGGCCCGTATTATCAGTTCGTTTTTATTATCATTATCTTATTCTTATTTTGTGGTTGATACCATTCTTAAATCAGTTGTACTGAGCTAATGCCCGTATTATGTGTTCCGTTATTATTATTATTATTACTGTTATTATTATTCCCTATTATTGCTATTTTATTAGTTAACCGTTAAACCTTGTGCTCAATATTTGGTATCCCTAATCTAGGTCCATATTATGATTGCTGTTAATATTATAATTATTATTGTTGTTATTTTTTTTTTTTATTATAGTCTAGTAAATCTCATGTTTAACATATATACCCCGAAGATTTATGTCCATGTTATTATTCCTTGAATAATAACAAAAATATTATTATCTTTAGTATTATTATTAATATTAATATTAGTATTATTATCAAATGAACCTTGCTTTAATATGTTGTACCTCGAACATATTAATACCCGTATTAGCATTCCGTTAATAAAGTTGTTATTTTTAATATCATTATTATTATTATTACTATTATTTATTCTGAATAAACCTCTTGCTTTATTATGTTGTCCCCCGAGCATATTATCTTGTTATTATTATTAGTATTATTATTCCGTTAATATTATTATTTATTCCGGTTTTAGCCTTTTGTAATATGTTGTCCCCCGAGCATAATATCCTGTTATTATTATTATTATTATTATTATTATTATTATTATTATTATTATTATTATTATTATTTCTGTTGGTTATTATTATTCCACTTAAAACCATGTGTTAACATGTGATACTATGAGCTTAAAGCCCGTACTATATTTCAAGAATAGCACCTGTTTAATTAACTTGTACCTCGTGCATGTCACATGATACACCTCACGTAGGAGTCAGTGTCGTAACGTCAAGTCGACGTGTACGGGTATAGAGTCGAAGTCGGACGGTCGCGGAGACCAAGTCCGTATGCATTTGGAAATATGTGTAGTTGACCGTGGAGGTTCGAAAGTTGAGATGTAGTGAGTCGGTACTATCAAATGGAATTACAGGATCGCACGTTGGCGATGATTGCTACTATGGCCACTGAGAGGCAAACACGATAGCAAAGTAACCATGTTGATAAGCACAAATCAAGAAATGAATAAACACGGTTAGCTTATAAGGCGAGATTACTGTTGCGGTCGCGACGACCAACGATAGTAAAGTAACCGTTTCGCAAATCGGCGACGATATTCATAAGGCAAGGTCCCGGGGACCTAGAGTGCTTGGTTAGCTTGTAAAGCGAGATTACTACTGTGGCCACGGAGAGGCAAACAACGATAGTAAAGTAACCATAGCTCGACCCACTGGGCGAGGACTCTAAGCCAATGGCGTTACACTGGTAATGTAACAAAGTCAAGTGATTCGGATGTTAAGTCGAGTGAAGTCGAATATATCGATGATGCATAGTTCACGTACGGTCTCATTATAATTCATCCAACTGTCGTAACTAGTCGATGTGTACTTTCAATTATGTATTTTTATATTAGGAGTGTTCGGTTAGGACGCTCACTTAGCTTTTATTAAAGCTAACGGCATACTACGCCCTGGACATTCCCACGTCTAGACTACACAGGATATGACTACCTGGAGGAGGACTATCAAGAAGAAGCCTTTAAAGAGGAAACCTACGATGGGGAAACCGACAATGATGAAGGCTACGGCTATACCAGCTAGAGGCGCGGTTCAAGAAAGAAGATTTAATTGTTCTTTATAGATTGTTGTCCATTCATACTAAGATGTAAACGGCGTCAAGCGCCTTAATCTCTTTTGTTCCTTTGTTATTTTGAGAACTACAAACTATGATGTAATAGCTATAAATCTTTTGATGTATTTTCAGTTACACTTTCTCTTAAGCTACTCTATTGTTATCTAGTGTATTTGTGGACAATCAGTTATTGTAACTAGTCATGGCTTACGGACCCAGAAAGGAAAATCTTATTTCCTCCTAATTTCTGCTACTCCGTGGCGTGACACATGTATACAATTAGAATTGAGAGACAATTTCATTATTGAAAAGGAGAGAGTAATGTAATATTAAAAGGGAAAGCAAAATTAAAGGGGGAGTGTGCAAGCAATAAAGACAATGAAATCAAAATTTCAATATAGAACAAATCAAATCAAGTCAAATTTCAAAATAAACAATCCATCTCCGAATTGGACATGCAAGCAAGAGGAAATTGATGTGTGTGCAAGCAAATGCAAACCCTAAAGTCAAAATTGTGAAGTAGAAAATTGATGTTCTTTTAAAAAATAAAAAAATATCTACAGAAGTCTTACTGAAAAATATTCATGTTCCTACCCAAAAAAAAATGTGTGTGTGCAAGCAAGAGGAAAAGAAAATTGATGTTTCTTAGCAAAAAAAATTTTGTAGAGTACTATTACTGAAAAAATTTTAGAGTACAATTACCGAACTCTTACAGATCAAACAAACCCTTAAAGGTAATCGTCGCCACCACCGTTGGATTCTCCCAAGTCCTCAGTCCAAGGACTCCAAGCTTTCTTCATTCATTGCAAAGGATCCTTAAAAGCCCTAAATCGATAGAATCCCTAAATACAAAAATCAATACAGAGAGAGGGTTAAATAAGAAGAAGCCGAAGCCGAAGCCAAAGCCGGAGTCAGTGGAGTCAGATCTTTGACAGAGAGAGCGATCTGGCCAAATGGCGCTGTGGTGGCCTGCGGTGGTCTGAGTCAGTGGAGTCAAATCTTCCACAGAGAGAGCAATCGGTGGTGGTCGTGTTCGGTTGGGAATGAAGGGGGAGAAAGAGAGGTCGGTGGCCGTGTGGTAGGGATGGAGAGATAGAGCGATGATGAGAGAGGAGAGAGACAGAGAGACGGGTTGGCCTTGGAGGAGCCAAATTTTTTTTTGGTTAGTAAAACTGATTGAGAATGAGGAGGCCCATCCTATGATCCTATTCAATCTTAGTCATCCTTCCTTCTATGATCCTATCCAATCCTAGTCATCCTTCCTTCCCCAGTCAGCATCAATGACCTCCAATACTTAATCCTAGTCATATATTTGTTTGTCCTAGTCATAAGTTAGATGGCCCACACCGACCTACAATATTATATAGATATATATATATATATGCATTTCTGAAAGATAAATTGGTGAACCAGAACACAAATCTACAAAATGGGAATAAAGTAATAGCCAAATAAAATATTCAAAATCCAAATTAACGGTACTACAAAGTTTGGACGGTTCTTAATTTAAAACTGCGGGAACTGTTCAACCGGCCGAGTCTCGCGGGCCAACACAGGTCTCTTCCTTCTCTGAACAGTTATTAAACCCAAATCAATTTAGTGTCCGGTTCACGGATATTCCGATTAGACCACTGGACCTAGCCGGTTTTGATAACTATGCATACAGATATCATTACTTCCGAAAGAACTTTGTGACCTGTATATATTGAATAAAGCTATGCTATATTAGTTGTTTACACAAAGATAAAATAAAAAATAAAGCTGTGATTTCCTAATTTCAATCTCCATTTTGGCTTTTAAATTAATATTTTGTTAGTTGTACCATATACAGTAATATTTTACTTTTTTAAAAAAATATTTGACAAATTTGGAATTTAAATTTAAGAAGCATAACATTAGTCATATTTATCACAAATATGTTTAGAGTAATGCTATATATACTTCCCAAATTTGTATCATAAATGTAGTCTCCAACATCTATAATAGTGACTCGGCTTTTTTTTTTTTTGGAGGATGTTGAAGTTGTCTCACCATTATTGAAAGTGATCCCACTGTCACATGTGTTGGAGACCATATTTGAAACACAAAATTGAGGATGCATTGCATTACTCATATATATATATATATATATATACTAGAAACTGCCCGTGCCTGAGGGCACTACTCGAATAAAGAGAGAGGTTTTTCTAAGTCTAAAATGAGCCGTAAAAATTGGTTTTAGCTCTAAAATTGTATAGCGTGTACAACAATGCAAGCTTTCGGCCGGTAACCTACTCCACATGACTTTGGCACTTGAAAAATTCAACCTGTGTTTTATTTAACAAAGGGAGAAGAACATGTTGTACTAATATGCAAAAATACCATAAGCAAAAAATGCAATAGAAAGAAAACACTACAGGCTCACATACTAAGTAGAATAAAAAAAAAAGATTTTTCTAATCTCAAGTGTGCCATAAAATTCGATTTTGACTCAAATCACAATTGAACTACATTACCTCTGTCATAACTTGACAAACTTATAGTAGTTCTGTAGTTTAACCGAACTGGAATAATGACTTAAAAAGGATTCAATCATTCATATGTGCAAAGTATCAATTACATAGACAAAAAAAAAGGAAGGGGAAAAAAGCCCAGTTTGAATTCATATACACAATTTCTCTATCAAATCAATCGCCATGTAATTCCCTAACTGAACCACAAAGTAAATGGTGTCTCCCACTTGAACTGTTTAAATACAATCTGGGTACATTCAACAATCATAATAAACATAAACTATCAAAATCACTCAACCAACCACAATAATAATGATGACAATTACAGTAATAGTAAAAAAAAAAAGAACTGCTTCGTCTTTCAAGCTAACTTCCAAATTATTCCCAAGCACTTTCAAACCAATACTCAAGCTCCTCACATCCCACTCATAATCTGAAGCACTTTCACATATTTAGTGAGTTAAAAGAAAACAAAACATTTAAGAAAACACTCTTTTGGATGCAAGCTAACTTTATTCCTTTGTTCTCTATCATTTTCTTTCCTCTATTGTTATATCACAATCTGAAAACCAAAACAATTTCAAGTGTCACAACTTATAATTCCAGAGAATCATGTTACTCATCTGAAAATTTTAATAAAGGCATATGCCCAAATGCTGTAACAACTTTTTGTGTATTTCTAAATTAATGGAAATTTTTAGGGAGCTCTCCTGATAACATGCTGACCACCATTATGAACAGCTTTGTGCCCCCAAAAAGTGCTTTTAACTCTAGAAATATCAGTGTATAAAAAAAATGACAAAATCTACTTTGTTAATTCAACATTAGACAATATTAATGTGCAGTTGAATAAGTGGTTGCCTGCCACATGCTCATCCCAAATTCCCCCTTTTTAATACGCAGTAGTGAAGCCAATATAAGTTGCTTCCTCTCTTCTTGCACATCAGCTGGCATATGCAACACCGAAAAATTTAATAGAAAGCATTAGATAAATTTTGGAAGTTGCAAATATACCTCAGGCAATCAGCTGAAAAATTGTTGCTTCATCCTATCATTGCCTTGAAAATACTGCAAAGAGAATAGCATGGCCATTTTATATTGCAGTCAAAAGCTTATCTTGCTTCATAAAAAAAAAGTTCTATTGCAGAAACCACAACATAAAAGGCAAGCAAAGCATTTGGAACCAATTTGGGAGTGCATGTAGAAAATAACTCACAGTCTACGTATGGATAAAACTTCTATACAAAATTTGGAAGTGCATATAGTAGAACTAACAAAGGAGGTGACTCACAAAATTGGCAAAGCATTTGGAACCAATTTGGGAAGCATAGCATTACTCTAACCATATTGCACAAAATGGAGTGTTTGGAAATTAGCAAAAGCATTTGGGACTAATCTTTTTCTCCAAACCCGGTATCTCAAAACAAAACTCAATGAAAGGGGCTGTCTTCTATTTAGGTATAAATTAACTATTAAAAAAACAATAAACAATTTGAAACATTGATTTTTTTCCTTCATCACAAAGAAAGTAAAATGAACAAATGCAACATTCCCTCCAAGTTGCCTGTTTCATCGACAATGAAAGGAACCTTAAGGAAAGACAACAATTATAGGAAGAAAATGTTTTCCCACAACATTTTTCCTTTCGAATTCGCTGAACCTATAAATAGAAACAGTTTCCTAAAACATATAAATATCCCCTAAACATGTTTCAAATTTTTGGAAAGAAGGGATGAAACGGAAATTAGGGAAAATATTGGATAGGTAAAAAATTTAAAATCAACCAAAAGTCAATCATGCACAAAAAATTAATGCAAACAAAAAATCATACACAAAAATATGGGTTATCCTTGATAAGGAAAGGAACAATCATGCACAAAAAATGTTGAAAAGAAAATTCCAGTAGATTGGGGACTACAATTGGAAAGTATTAAAACGTAAAAGAATGAATCAATGCAATTTGACTTGGCAAAGTATTGGGTGTTAAATTATGGAAAGATCAAAATTTGGGGACTACAATTGGGCGACGTAGCAAATTTTAAGAATACGAAAGGAACCAATACCAATCACATGCAAATTGCAAATGCAGTCATGAAGGAAACTAATGGACTCAATATCAATCACATGCAGACATCTAAATCAAATTAGAAGAGATCTAAATTGATTGGGGACACATTTTAAAAGTAAAAAATAAATAAATGCAATTGAAGTTATGAAGAAAACTAAAAAGAAAAGAAAATCAAGTGAGAAATGAAAAAATGGGCAGACATAGAAAATGAAAAAGAAAAAACAACATAACAAATGGGTTAAAAATATAGAAAAAGAAAAAGAAAAAGAAAAAGAAAGGAAACTAAAAAGAAAAGAAAATCAAGCTAGAAAATAAAAAAATAAAAAATAAAACAAAAAAAAAAGGTTAAAAAGTAGAAAAAGAATAGACATGTTTATACTAACAATCAAGCAAGAAAAAATGGGCAAAGCCAAAATTTGGGTGACATGCAAACATATTTAAAGTTTTGAAATATGGAATTTATTCATAATCTAGAATAATCAAGCAAGAAAAAAAAAAAACCCTAGCAAAATTTTTTTTTTTGTTGAAGTTTTGAAAACCCTTATTTGAAGTTTTGAAAACCCTTATCTGAAGATCTGAAAACCCTTATTTGGATATCAGTGAACTCGATCGAGCCTTTGACCGGAGCTTGAAACCGAAACTTGACCGGAGCTTGAACTTGAGGCTGTGACCAGATTCTCTAGCAAAGTGGCGGCGACGGGTGGTGGGTTTGAGAGAGAGAAGGGCGGATCAAACTCTAATTTTACCACACCTGATTTTCGTCGAATTTTCGACACCTTTGATTTGTTTGGACCACCAATTTTTGGAGTTGACCCCAATTCTCCCGACCTGTGAGAGAGAGAGATATGGTGGGGGTGTGTGAGAGAGAGAAAGAGAGACGAATGTGGTGGGGATGTGAGATAGAGAGATGGATCGGGCGATGGGGCTTTGACAGTGGCGGTGGGGATTCAGCAGAAGGAGAGGGGAGTTGAGAGAGAGGCAGTGGGGGATATGAAAGAGAGTGTGTGTGTGTGTGTGTGTGTGTGTGTGTGTTTGGGGTGGGGGGGGGGGGGGGGGGGGGGGGGGTGTTGTGTGAGCTCATCTTAGACTTTTTTAATGGATACCCATAGCCAAGTCATCCATTCTAATCACACAAAGTTGTCCATGTCATATTTTTAGTGTGTCCTAGTCAGCACCGTTCTACAATATAATATAGATTGTCATACTAAGCCCCATTTCTCTTATATTTTTGTGCTAATTATAAAATCCCTCCTCTCTCTTATATTTTTGGGTTAATTTTTTTAGCATTAATTTATATTATCTACACAAAATACATATAAATAGGTCCAAATTTTTTTTTTCCCCAAACAAACCTCTATCAAGAGTGGACACTTAACCCCCTGTGATTGTGGACTAAAATAGAAGTGTTATGATTTCACTCAAAGAGCGTTAATCCCAAAATTAACATCACAAAAGGGGTTAAGTGTTTATATTTTTAACCAATTTTAGAATTTTCATCAATTTTCGTCACTTTTGAAGCATAGGGGCAGGGGCGGATCTAGAAAATTAATACATGGGGGGTTGACAGAGGTTTGTTCGGGGAAATTTTTTTTTGGACCTATTTATATGTATTTTGTGCAGATGATATAAATTAATGCTAAAAAAATTAATCCAAAAACATACGAGGGAGGAGGGATTTTATAATTAGCACAAAAATGTAAGAGAAAGGAGATTTAGTATGACAATTTTATAATATTAGGGGGGCTAATTGTAATTTTCAAGGGAGACTAATGTAAAAAAAATTAACGGACCATTAGGGAAGGGGACGTTTTGTTACCTAATTACAAATCTCGAGGGAGGTCCGTGTAATTTCTGCAACTAGAGGGAGGTCCGTATAATTAAGGCAAACCTCAAAAGAAGTTCGTGTAATTTACCCTTAAATCTAAATCCGATCCACTAACTAAATAACTATTTGAATTCGAATTCAGATTCAGATTTTAATATCCAAATTCAACTATTAAGATCAGATCTAGATCAAAATCCAACCCATTTACTTGCCTATATATACTACCGGACACGATCTAATTTTTCACCAAAACTTTGAATATGTAGACTAGTCCACTTAAAGAACCACAACTAATATAGTTAGAATTCCAAAACGGTGTCTAAATATTTGAAAATATAATAACGTAATAATAAGCTGGGCCAAGAGGGACGCAATTGGCTAGGTCCAGGCCCTTGCCGATTATTAGAAGCGGTGGCCCAAGTGAATTTCGAAGTCCAGCAGAGGACATATTGGTCATATGGTTCATTGAGGTGGGCATTTTCAGTCATTTGCTTACTGAAACTGGGGCGTTAGGGTTTGGCTATTTATTTATATATATCAAGTAAAAATCGCCAACACTCTCCTTTGTGCAAAAAGACGTAGTAGCGTCGGAGAGAGAGAGAGAGAGAGACTCGGAGAGAGAGAGGGGTCATCCATCTCTTCAGCACCTCTTCAACAACAAACAATGGTGAGATCAATCGTATTCGATTGTTTTTTTTTTTTTTTTTTTTTTTTGTTTCTCTGTGTTATACAAACATGTTTATTGTTTCTATAGCTCTATATAATGCATGTGTGCGAAATGCATTTCAAGCTGTTTACCCTTTTTGTTTCTCATACTACTTCTGTTGTTTGTTGTTTGTTTCCTGAGAAAATTTACTAATCTAAGTGAATTAAAAAAAAAAAAACAGAAGAAGAGGGAATTGGCAGAACTGGGTATAAGACATTTCTTTTGTTTTGTTCCCATTCCTAGTTTACTCGCGACTGATACTAAACAGAGGATGTAGTATTTTCTTACCAATTTTTTCTGGGTCGATTTTTTTCACCATTGTAAATGTAAAAGTGGTTTTATCTGTTTCTCTTCCTGTTACTAGATCTCGATGTTTATTCCGTTATCACACTCGTATGTTATCTAAGCATTCTGGGTGAGCTATTTCTTTTTGTGTGATTGTCAATTTATATATATATATATATATATATAAATCTTTGTTTGTTTATATTCCTTTGCGTTGACTGAAAATTTCTGTAGTTCTAGCACCTTATTTATATTTATTTGGTTACTGATCTTTACAACATTTTAGTTGCCTTATTGGTTTTTTATCCAGCTTGTGGTAGACTTGTAAAACTGTGTTGAGTAGTAAAGTTTCCTCTTCCTTTGTCTGTGGTTGGGTGGATGTGTGTGCATATTTGTCTCTGTGGATTTAGTGAAACATGTTTAGATGAGCCTACAATTTCCAACATTTTGGTTTACACTAGTTAATTTCAATATGTATTGTAGCCTTGTTGGGTTAGTTAATTGTCCGCATATTGCATGTTGAGTTTTTTTTTTTTTTTTTCCTTCCTTTTTTCCATCTGTATTATTTTCTTATAATTTAGTCACTCTTTTTCATGTATCTTTAAAATTAATGCTCTATCTACTTTGCTCTTCATTTCAGCCTTTTATCAAGGCTCAGAAGTCAAGGGCATACTTTAAGCGGTTTCAGGTGAAGTTTAAGAGAAGGAGAGGTATTGTAGCCATTCTTCCCCGTTAATTTGAAATGAGTTTTGAATGTTCATTAGTTTTATCTGATTGTATCTTTTCCTTGAATTATTTTCAGAGGGAAAGACTGATTACCGGGCCAGGATTCGCCTGATCAATCAAGACAAGAACAAGTACAACACTCCCAAGTATCGCTTTGTTGTGCGATTTGTATCCTATTAGGATGTCGTACTATGATGTGCCGTCTTAAACTCTCTCCCTGAGAGGCTTGTAGTTGAGGATTACAATGTTGACTCGCATGCAAGTTATAAGTTCATTTTTTAAATTAATATGGCTTGTTAATCTGTGTTGAAAATCTAGTTTCTCCCTAGGAAGCACCGGCGCAGGTGCGGGGAATCTGACAATTTCCTAAAATCAAGGGCGCGGGGCAGTTTATGAAGAGAAATGCTAGATGCACAAAAAAAAATGCACAACTAAATGCACAACCTGCTTAAAATTGTTGGACTTCGTGTTGAAAAAGCTGTACACCTCTTTTTTTTTGTCTTTTTGTGCGTACAGACTTTTCAGCATAAAGTCCAACAATTTTAAGCAAGTTGTGCATTTTTTTTGTGCATCTAGCATTTCTGTTATTAAAAAAAATACTTTTATATACTCTGATAAAGTACATTGTCTTTTTTTCTTTTTTTTTGATGTAATTAAGACGAATAACATAATTAAGCAATGCTAGCCTTTTCAAGTCTAATCAAACTCCCAACGTCCTTAAGTTGTCTCCAAAGTTTTTTGAAATTATGTTAGTCCCATATTTTTTTTTTAAAAGAATAATTTAAAAATTTTGAGAAGAATCTACGTCTTTTACTTGTGCTAGTGTGAATTCTTTGACCTTTTGGAAGAGTCCGTGCTTCCTTGGTATCACCACTAAAATATATCATTTTTAGATAATTATTTCTTTTGTTTTTGAAATGAGTGCCAGAATTCTCATCCCTGGACATTTTTATCTTGAATGTACTTAGCATTGTATATGAATCATTTCATTTCCATGGTGAGCTTAGTTTAATTTATCGTTTGTTCTCTGTGTTGCAACCTTAATCTTGTTATCAGACTAACAAGGATATTATTGCACAAATAATATCTGCTAGTATTGCTGGTGATATGATTCTTGCAGCCGCATATGCCCATGAGCTACCTCGCTACGGGCTTGAAGTAGGTCTTACTAACTATGCTGCGGGTATGTCAATACATATTGTTCCTTCTCTCTCTAACTGTTGCTCTGTGTATTTTGGCATAATTGGTTGTACCTATTGTGATCAGCATACTGCACTGGGCTTCTCTTGGCCCGACGCGTGTTGAAAACACTTGAGATGGATGATGAGTATGAAGGCAATGTTGAGGTATTCTTTTCTAATATTTGTTTAGTTTTAATGTCATTTACTTTTCTTTTTGTTGCCTTGTCCATCATAATTTATACCCATGTTTGAATTCTTTTATTGTTAGGCAACAGGAGAGGATTACTCAGTTGAACCAGCTGACAGCAGGAGGCCCTTCCGTGCTCTGCTTGATGTGGGCCTTCTTAGAACAACAACTGGGAACCGTGTCTTTGGTGCTCTCAAGGTATTGTGCACTGTGAATAGTGATGACTAATCATATATTACAGTCAACTGATACTTAAGTTTATGTTGGGTTGCAGTTGTACATTCAAATTTGGGGATTGCCGTGTCCTTGTTCCAATTCAAATCATTGTTCTGCCTTGCGGGATCAAAAGATTTGTTGTGTGGATTTGATTCATAAATTGTTACCTGAAAAGCAATTTTCCTTAAAAATGCGGACTGCCCAACTGTTATAATCTCCAATCTTATGTTGGTGACTGTTTGGGTTGGGTCTCTCCCTAATATAAATTTTTTACACAGTTAATAATGTTGGCCTTTTTTTAGGCTAAAACTTAAGATGTCTCTCCTTGGTGGGTTTTCTTAACGTGTATATAAGAGAATGAGTTTATTCATCATGAGACATAATTTTTTGATTGACCAAGTTCGTTCAAAAATTAAAACACCCCTGTAGGAAACATCGGAGAATGCAGTGTTTTAAGTTTATTTTGAATAGGAGAGATTGGCCTGTGTTGTGGCACAATAGAGTCTGATTTCTACAATTGAACTTGCTATGGGAAATTGCTGACATTGATTATTTTTGGGATCCATATCTGTAGTCAAAAGTACAAGTCTACAAGTTTAATTCATTATTTTTATTTGGTGGTTGATTCGTTGCCACCTGATGGTCTTGGCCTTGTTTAATTCTCCATCATTTGTGAGCTGCTTACCCAATTTGAGTTTGTGTGTGAATGAATGCTAAGGATGTTGTTGTTCCCTCTCTTGGTTGATTTGGCATTTTCTATTGCTCAACTAGTGCCTATAGTTGCTTTGTTGGAACCATTTATGCTAATTTATATGTTTGTGAATGTAAGCAGTTATACAATTGTTACTTTTACAGGGAGCATTGGATGGTGGTCTGGATATTCCTCACGGTGAGAAGAGGTTTGCTGGCTTCTCAAAGGATTCTAAACAACTTGATGCGGAAGTTCACCGCAAGTATATTTATGGGGGCCATGTTGCTGCATATATGAGGGTAAGACTCTCGATTTAAGGTTGTGACACTCTCACTAAGGATTAGAGATAGAGCTCATGTATAGTTTACGGCCCTCTTTGTTGTGCTTGTTCCAGACTTTGATGGAAGATGAGCCAGAGAAGTATCAATCTCACTTCAGCGAGTTTACAAAGAGAGGAATTGAGCCAGATAGCATGGAGGAGTTGTACAAGAAAGTTCATGCTGCCATCCGTGCGGACCCCAACTTGAAGAAGTCTGAGAAACAGCAGCCGAAGGAGCACAAGAGGTGAGGATTTTTCCTATTTCTGTTTATGCTGCATTAATTTAAGTCTTGTTGGTGGAAGATCATTTGCAACGGTTCTGTTTTTTCCATTTAAAGTTGGAAGCACATAGGTGGTAATTTTAATTTAGCTTGGAAAAAAGTGTCATTTTGCATCATTATTTTGCTTTTCGACACCTCCTGCCTACTGAGAACAAGACTATATGTATATATATTGGGCTTGGGTAGGACATGTTCTCCCGGAAGTATAGATATATCAGATTTATGCCATTTTGTGACCACTACTTTCTTGATCAATTTTTTCATGTCTAGCAGAATGCTTTTATTTATTTATTTATTTAAACCAAAGAAATATCTTACATCCAACTGATCCAAGCCACACTCGTTCAAACTCAACCTAAACAAATCCCCCCAATACCCCTCGCTAAGGGGTAAAGAAAGATCTCAAATCTTTCATGAATCACAAGTTTTTCTCTTTATTCTGTTGATGAACTTTACATACAGTGATTGACTTGGCCCATTATTGAAGGCATCTGTGGTAAATGATTGTTCGATCGTCCTTGTGATGTGAGAGGAAATTGTTGGTGTTTACTTGTTCCCTTTGTCTGCAATTTTTAATATTTTGCTTGGGTGTCAATTTTGGTGATTTCTTTTTTCTTAAAATATATTTTTTATATTGTAGATACAACTTGAAGAAGCTTACATACGAGGAAAGGAAGGCCAAGTTGATTGAACGCTTGAATGCCCTCAACTCCGCTGCTGCTGATGACGAAGATGATGAAGACGACGAGTGAAAGTATGGGCACAAGATCTAAGAAAAATATATTTGTGTTCACTACCTGTTTTTGCAGTTCAGATTGAAACCTTTTAATTTTATTGGCATTTGTTATTTGGCCCCTTTTTGGCTTTTGTTTTTCTGTTTTAGATGTTTACATTACTTGGATATTTAAACGTTATGAGATGCAATTTCATTTTTGACTCAAAAGTATGATCTCCGGAAAGTTTGTCACGTTGTTCTTCATTTCTCGATCGATTTCATTTCTATGGGAATTTGGAAGGAGTGTTTTTATAGGCTTTGAGTTGGGATTATAATTTGTACAGGACAGGACCAAAAGAGATAGGAATGGATGGTACGTCTTTACTGAGTGATATAAGCTATGTTTTCCTCTACAATACTACGGTTATGTGTTTCATTGCATGTCATCTTGTGTGGTTCCATAACTTCCATTATTAGAGAATTAATTTACTGTTAATATAGCTATTTTGTTTTCATTTTCCTTTTCCTTTTAGTTTGTCCTAGTAGTTTTAAATGTCATTGGTATTCCTTGTAATTTGGACTAATGTGCAATCCGTGGTAGAACTGCTAATTTTATGGGATAGAAGCTTGTATAGTTGTTTTATTGTTGGATTATTTATAGATACATACTTTAATTGAACTGGCATGAGGTATGCTCGATGTTTTGGGAAAACTGATTCATAAAATAAGATGAAAATCATTCAGGGGGATCCTTATTAATGTGCTATGAAGAATTCCTTCAGGTGAAAAAGGCGAATATCTGGGATACCAACTCACTTTAGCCTCCGACTATCTAGCTTTTTATGTAATTTGTGCGCTTTCTCCTTGGTTCAAGTTGGTTCCTCGAGCTCTAATGTTTTCTCATAATTAGTGCTTTTATCGTACACTCCCACCATGTATGGGCGATCAACATTGGCCTACAACCCGTCTCACTCGACCGACCCGAATCACCGGAGTGATTTTTTACAGGTTCCAAAGACTGGGGTTCGGGTCGGCGGGTCACGGGTCTGGGAGGTTGAAATTTTCAGGGTTCGGTTCGGTAATCAGTTTTTAATTCTCCAGATCCGGTACACTTGAGCTGATCCGATGATAGCTTAAATTATTATTAATAATATAATATGTATATACACACATATGCTACAAACTGAAGATTATATAAACTATTTAAAGTATTTTAGGGTTATAGAGAGTTAGAAACCAATTTTAGGGTTATAGAGAGTTAGAAACCCATTCTCTCTCTCTCTCTCTCTCTCTCTCTCTCTCTCTCTCTCTCTCTCTCTCTCTCTCTCTCTCTCAGTGTGGCGCCAGCCTACACACCACCTACCTCTTCCCTGTCGGTCGTCGCCTTCCCCCTTGTCGTCGCCGCCGCCGCCTAGGGGTGTAAATGTGCTGAGCTGCTCGACAAGGGCTTGAAGTTCAACTCGTTATAGGCCCGGATTGGCTCGCTCATTTGAGCTCGTGCACACGATCGATTAAGGCTCGTGAGCAGACTAATGAAAAAGCTCGTTAATAGGCAGGGGCGGCCCTGCGTATAGGCAGGGTAGGCGGTCGTTTAAGGCCTCCAAATTTTGTTCATTTTTTTGCTCTTCAATAGGGCCCGAAAAATACTGAGTCGGCCCAAAATAATTTTTTTTTATTTATAATATATTGAACAAATTGTAATGGAGTCCAAGAAAATATTGAAAACCTCTGAATTCAATGCATGCAATAAGGATTACACTTAGAGAACCTCTAAATTCTCGATGGAAGAAAACTCGTCAATCAACACTGTAATATACTTAATTATACCCACAAATACATATAAATAGACCCAAAAATTTCACTTCGGGGGCGCTGTCCCGAACCCCCGTTGTTCAAAAGGCTCGTCTTAATGTTCGCCTAAGGCCCCAATTTGTAAGGGCCGGCTCTGTTAATAGGCTTGATAAAGAGCTTATATATATATATATATACTATAAAATTATATAATTTCAGAGAAAATATGATATCTTGTAAATAAGCTTGATAAATGATTATTTAATTATTAAACTATATTGTTTGAAAGGGCGTGTGAAAAAGCTCACAAACACTTAAAACCTCAGCTTATTTGAACTCGCTAGTAAGCTCGACTCGGCTCGTATACAGCCCGCCGCCTGAACAGAGACTGATCTTCATATGCTTTGATTCATATGCTTTCTAAGAAGTTATGGTCTTCTCTTAATTTCTTCTTCCACATAGGGGTGTCCACGGGTCGGGTGAGTCGGGTTTAGCCCTCACCCGATCATCCACCCGAATAGCAGTCGGGTTAGACCTTCTCCACCCGTGATCCACTCATCATCCATCGGGTTCGGGTGAGTTCGGGTTCGGGTGGTTTCGGGTTGGGTCGGGTGAAACCCGACTAAAAAACAACAAAGTGAAGAAAAATTGTACAATGTAAAGAACAACTAAAATTCTGAGGAACAACAATTATAGATCTGTAAAATAAAAATAATTATACATTCAGTTAAGTAAAAACAACAATGTGTAGATGATAGATCTTTAAACCAAAAAAAAAAAAAAAACACACAAATTGTAGATATGAAGAAAAACTTAAGAACAATCGCTATAGAGCTGTAAAACACACACAAATTATATACATACATATATATACATGCACATTCGAAGTTTTATTGCATAGTCTGTAATTAAAAAATATATATTTTTAATCATGTTGTGTACAGTCGGGTCGGGTCGGATGTAGTCGGGTGTTTGAAGGGAGAAACCGACATCCATCCGAAACATGTTCGGGTTTGACTTGTAAAACCCGTGACTCAACCAAACAGTCACGGATGGGGTCGGGTGGGGTCGGGTTTGGTCGGGTTCGATTTTTGTTGGACAGCCCTACTTCCACATATGCATTTTTCGGAAATTATACCACGCACTAATCAAGTAGGGGGACTGACATGTGAATAAAAATAAAAATAAAAATAAATAAAAGATCGATATGGGAAGTGAGAAGAGTAAGAAGAGGGGTCCACGTTTGCGAGACCTTATCTGAAAGACTGAAACCAACCAATAGATTTGCTACTCTAATTACATCCAACCCTCCAAATACTATCCACTCTTAGGAGTAGTTTGTTTTCTTCGTCTCCCAAGTATAATGAACTTCAAAAATTGTCATTTCATTTGAAAAACAAAAACCCCCCCCACACACACACTAGAGAATTATGGCCCATTTACTAACTCCAGCACCACCTACTGCTGCAATACCCATCTCAACAAGGTGTACAAAGAAGACTCAATTTCAAATTCAGAGAGTGTTGGCTTCCCAAAAAGGTTCTGATCAAGCCATAGATCATGGGCATGTCCCTCGCAGGTTTGTATATCCTCCTTCTATGTTTACACTGTCTTTGCTCTTTATATACTTTGCAATTTGTGTCTATATTTTGATAAATATGCGTAAATTAAGCCTCTCTCTCTCTCTCTCTCTCTCTCTCTCTCTCTCTCTCTCTCTCTCTCAACCCAAAAATGCGAGGATGTAGCCTCAAACCCATGATTTCTCGACTTCAATGAAGGCGGAATTCAATCATAGGCGTATAAAATTATTGTACAACATGTTACATTGCTACATTGTAGTGGTGAGCTTAAATGTAATATTGCTTCAAAAATAATAAACCGATGGGTACGTAATGCCCCCTTTGGCTTCAAAAAAAAAAAAAGAAAAATCCATAATTAGACAAAGGCGCTGTGGCTTGAATACTTGGGGCTACATCTAGTTTGATTAGTGGGAGGCAAAGAAAAGTAAATTGAGAAGAAAAACCATTTTGCTAATACTTTCCCACTGTTTTCCTTCTTACACGTTTTTGCATATTTGATCACTCCTAACTATAAAATCAGTAGAATTCTTTTCTGTCATTTGTGAATTCTGATTTTTGTTTGACCAAAAAAAAATTGTAGTGTGATTTTGGTCTGTAAGTCTATCTGCAGTGTAAAGAAGTTAGCTTTTTTCACCCCATTTTCTGACAATTTTTTTTAATTGTTAACCAATCAAAAAACAATAATGTTAGGCACACGTCACAACCACAACACCAATCACAAAGTACCACATTTAAAGCACAAGGCCCCATATTTAAAGCACATGGTACATAGCATTATTAAGGTACCTTGTCCTTGAATGTGGTGCCTTTAATGTTGTGCCATGTGATTTAAATGTTGTACTTGTGTGATTGTTGTTGTGGTTTGTGATGTGTGCATAGCATTACTCATCAGATAATATTGTTTTCTTTGGGCATATATGGTCCAGTTTTCACTTTTCTATATTATGAAAAACATAAATTAGTTATTGCTTTCTCCAGTTTCGTTGCCGTAGAGAGAGGATTACCAAATAGGTTTTCGTTTCCCTTTTAAAAAGAAAATGGGTTAGCAAACAAGTTTTCGGTTTTCGGTTTCCGTTTTTCTTTTTTACAAAAAGGAAAATAAAAACGTTAACTGCAACATTACCTAAAGTGCTCTTAGTGGTATCATTTCTTTTTTACTCACTAAAATCTGCGTACCGAGACATGCCATTGTACTACTTATAATTTTAATGGAATCCATGATGCAGGGCTATCGTCTTTGGCTTGACTGGTGCAGTGGCGGGCTTGAACGTCGGCGACCACGGTGCAATGGCGGCCAGAAGGCCTCCGCCGCCACCACCGGAGGAGAAAAAGGATCCAAATGTGAGTGGTGTTCTGGCCAAAGTTCTAGCTAGCAAGAAGAGGAAGGAAGCCATGAAAGAATCTATGGCCAAACTAAGAGAGAAAGGAAAGGCTATTAATGAGCCTTCTGAATAGTTTCTCAAAAATAACATTACACCTCAAGATTTTCTCCACGTTTTGAATATCTTATATTTGTGGAGAGGGATTATTATATCATTATTATGGTGACACTTTTAGAGATTGTTAATTGATTCACTTGATTGTGACATTTGAGGATTGTTACGTTTGTAGAGTACAATGCAATATATTCGATCAGTTTCAAGAACTCAATCCATGTTTGATTAACATATAATATGCACAAAAATATTCAGTGGAAGCTCCTCTCCTACATAACCCGAGCGGTATGCCCAGTATCATCAGAACCCGACCAACAGATCGAGATGTCGTATGGGCTCGACAGCCCAACCACGTTCCATGACGTGATCCAGACAGTTTCCTACACGAGCTAGAAGACTAACAAAAATAGTAGATTGTTTCCTAATCCGATTAGGAAACCTCCACGATTTGTGCTAATCAATCTCAATCAGATTGTATTACCTTATCAGTTTACTTGCCATGTACGAGTAGGTCTCTTGTATCTATAAAAGAGACTATTCACCTCCTTTAAGGGCATCACATTCTTCTTTTGCACACACGCATATACCTGGTTGGTCTCTGGTATTTTCGTCTCCTTTGTTGGTTCACCAAAGACCCCCGGTGATTTGATAGTGTACGTGCTCTGACACACACGTGGGCGTAGATCTCTTCATTAACAGTACCGAACCACATACAACTTCTCGTCTCATTCTTCTTTTATTCTCTAATCCAATATTTGGCATCATCAGTTTGGCACCATTTGTGAAAAACGACTGTTTTTCCTCCAAAACAAATCTCTAACTGATAGTCATGCCTTCGAAGAAGAATAAGAAAACTGCTCTACCAACGGGTCAGGCGGATTTGCCGGTTACGGAACTGGTGGTTTCCATGACCCCAGAGCAGATCACTGTGGCTCTTGCACAACTTCTAGAGGGTCAGCATTAAGCCCAGCTACAAATCGAAGCTCTGCTGGCCAGAATAAACCCCCCGCAGGCTGCGATACAGTTCAGGAATGAATTGCGTGGTCAGATCCCTGTACAGATCCAACGACGTGCCCGAACTGCACCAGTGTCCCCCCAAGCTGTGGGACAGTCCTGGAACGATGAGCGTGACCGGGGTTCCATACGAACCTGACAACGTGCCCGGGCCAACCCTAACTGCATGGGGGATGCTAGAGAGATTATCAATAAAAGGCGCGCGGCCAGAGGAGATGGGCAAGAGCGATTGACCCAGGAATCAGTCCTGGATCGCCCGACCAGGAATCGAAGCGACCCTCGGCATACGATTGACCGGAGTCAAAGCCGAACCCTATCCCCGAGGACAACGCACTTTGAAGAAGAAGCATCTTCCTCCAACCCGAACTACCATACTAATATCGGACGAGCCACCGGTTGAGAGAACTTGGAAAAACAGTCGAGACATTAAGCCGAAGACTAAGTCACTATTATGCCGATACAAAGACTGAGTCACCGTTCACCAACCGGGTTACAGGATTTGCCGTTTTGCATAAATTCAAACAGCCTCATCTCAACTCTTATGACGGGTTCGGAAGTCCAATTGACCATGTTTGGACCTACAAGGCTCAGATGGCGCTGGCGACCAATGTTGATGAGCTACTTTGTTTGGCCTTTTCCAGTACTCTTAAAGGGCCTTCCGTACAGTGGTTTCATTCGCTAAAGCCCCGATCAGTTGGTGACTTCAAGGAACTCAGCAAGCTTTTCGTCAGCCAGTTCGTGGGTATGCTTGGCCGACCATAGCCAGATATCCAGCTGCTAAATGTCAAGCAACGAAAAGGGGAGTCCCTGAAGGATTACGTCGACCGGTTAAACCAACAAAAGCTTCAGATCCACGATCTAAATGAGATGGTCGCAATCACAACCTTCTGCTCGGGGGTACAGAACACGAAGATTGCCACGTCGTTCCACCATCAACGACCGACAACCTTGTTGAACTCTCGGAGAGGGTCGGGAAATACATTGACACTGAGGAGTTCTTGAAGTCCAAACGTTCAAACATCATGGAAGATAATTCCCCAAGAGTCAAACAGAAGCGGGAGACCTCTGAAAAGAACTTGGGAAAGAAACAAATATAGAGTCAGCAACGGGGTGGTTGGGATCAGAACCCAATCGCCTTCACGTCACTTTTCTGGCCCATCCAAGAGGTCATGGTAGCCACTGAAGCTTAGAAGCTGCTTAAGAAGCCCACCAAGTTGAAGAGCCCTCCCAAGAAGAAAAATCGGGACAAATACTGCCGGTACCACAAAGATCATGGTCATAATACCAAGGACTATTTTAAGCTCAAAATTGCCATTGAAAAGCTCATCGAGCAGGCTCATCTAGCCGAGTTCATCACTATAGACAGATGACCACAGCAAGATACCCGGGCTCCCGATCAGCAATAACCCCTTGGCCACATTAACGTGGTCTCTGGAGGAACATCGGACGGGGAAGACTCTCAGTCGACAAGGAAGAGGCATGCTTGGGCATCCCGAGCGGATGTCCTGCAAGTCCAACCAGCTAACTCCCCACCGACCGATATCCTAACTTTCTCATCTGACGATGTTTAGGACCTACATTACCCCATGACGATCCACCGGTGGTAATGCTCTCTTTAGCCAATTACACGGTGAAGAGGGTGCTCGTGGACACGGGTAGCTCCTTGAACATACTATTCGCCTTAGCTTTCGATTAGTTCAGGATATCAAGGGATCGTCTCTGACCAGTGACCACTTCCTTCGTAGGATTCAACGGATCTAGCACACAACTGTTAGGGATGATCGAGCTCCCAATTCTAATGGGGACCTACCCAGAGTTGTTGTGGTGGAGACCCCGTTTGCTTACAATGACATCATTGGGAGACCAACACTCAACAAGGCCAGAGCGGTTGTATCAACTTACAACCTGATCATCAAGTTTCTGGCCTCAAAGGGACCGGAAAGTCTGAGAGGAGATCAAGACACCACTCAGAGATGTTTTGTCAGTTCCTTGTGCAAAGAAGCGATTTCAGAAGTGCTAAACATTCAGGAGATAGACCCAAGGGACTCTAGGGACAGAGTCACCCCGGTTGAAGAACTCAGTCAAGTGGTGTTGGACCCCCAGTTTTCTGACCGGTCCGTCAACATCAGCACTCTCCTGGTACTGGATCTCAGAGAAAAGCTAGTATAGTTACTGAGAGAGAGCCAAGATGTCTTCTCCTGGAGCCATGAGGACATGCCTGGGATTGACCCCTGGGTTATGTCCCACTGACTCAACATCAAGCAAAAGAGGAAGGGGATAGCCCTTGAATGATAGGAAGCAGTGCGTGAGGAGGTCGGGAAACTTCTCAAAGCAAAGTCTGTCTGTGAAGTTCATTATCCCGACTGGTTGGCAAATGTCGTTCTGGTCAAGAAAAGCAATAAAAAGTGGAGACTGTGCGTGGACTTTACCGACCTGAATAAGGCATGTCCTAAGGATTGCTATCCACTACCCAGGATAGACCTACTTGTAGACTCAATGGTCGGTCACTCACTCCTCTCATTCATGGATGCCTACTCGGGGTACAACTAGATCTGCATGTATCCCGGTGACAAAGAAAAGACCTCCTTCATCACTGACCAAGGAACATACTGCTACAGCGTGATGCACTTCGGCCTCAAGAACGCCGGGGTAACTTATAAATGCTTGGTCAACTATATGTTTAGAGATCTGATCGGGAAAATAATAGAGGTATACGTTGACGACCTCCTGGTTAAAAGTCAGGATGAGCCGGAGCATCTTAAGAAAGTTTCGAATGAAGTTGAACCTGGCTAAGTGTGCGTTTGGAGTCTCATCCGGGAAGTTATTACGACACCTAGTTAGCAGGTAGGCGATTGAAGCGAACCCAGAGAAGATCCAACCAATCATCAACATGCGGTCAAACAGATCAACCAAGGAGGTTCAGAGTCTGGTAGGGTGGGTGGCAGCATTAAATAGGTTCGTATCCCGATCAACCGACCGGTACCTGCCTTTCTTCAAGATCCTTTGCAAAGCCTTTGAGTGGTCAGAGGAGTATGAAGAGGCATTTCAGGAACTCAAGAAGTATGTGGCATCGCCTCCTTTTCTCTCAATGCCTGTACCAAAGGAAGAGTTGTTTCTCTACTTGGCGGTATCACCTTCGGTGGTAAGCTTAATACTGATCAGAGAGGAGCACGAGATATAGTACCCGGTCTACTACATAAGCTGGTCACTCCAGGGTACAGAAAGTCGGTATTCCCACTTAGAAAAGCTCGCCTTTGCGCTCATCATCTGAGCTCGGAGGCTCCGTCTGTACTTCCAAGCCCATGTTATAGTTGTCCTCACAGATCAGCCTCTGCGCAGGATTTTGTCCCAGCCTGAAACATCCAGAAGACTTATGAAGTGGGCATTGGAATTGGAAGAGTTCGAGGTAGTTTATAGACCTCGGACAACAATCAAGGGGCAGGCAGTAGCAGATTTTATTGTGGAGTTCACCTATCCGGAAGACCCCTTCGAAGAGTTCAATCCACCCGAGCTGCCGACCGAGCTATAACCTGGCATCCCGACCTAGATACTTTATGTGGATGGGTCCTCTAACAAGCAAGGTAGTGGGGTAGGGATCATCTTGACCACGCCTAATGGGATCCAGCTCGAGTACTCCCTAAGGTTTGGGTTCTAGGCCTCCAACAATGAAGCCGAGTATGAAGCCTTGTTGGTCGGGCTGCAGTTGGTTACCTCAGTGGGTATGCAGCAAGTTCAAGTGTACAGTGACTCCCAGCTAGTTGTCGAGTCAATCAAGAGTATGAAGCTTGGGAAGCCAATGTAGTGTCCTACCTAACCCTTGTTAGGGGGGTTACCAGCAAGCTCAAAGGGTTCTCCATCACATAGATCCCGAGGGAAGAAAACACACGAACCGGCCGGTTAGCACGCCTTGCGTCACCCTCTGAGTCGAACTTTCCCGAGATAAGGGTAGAATACCTACCCGAATCCAATGTGTCCAACTCGGAAGGCATGGAGATAGACCCAATCGATTTAGGCCCCAGCTGGATTGACCCTATCATGATGTTCCTTACAACCGGAAGCCTACTGCCGGGGAAGTATAAAGCCCGACGGGTTAAATACTAATCCCCTACCTCCGATGCATCCATCCTACCAAGATACAGGCACTCTCTCGCAGGGCCCTGCTACAAGGCTACTACTGCCCTACAATGGCTCGGGACTCCTGGGATTATGTCAAGCGGTGTGACAAGTTCCAGAGACATGCAAACATGATCAACGGCCCCGTAGAGCCCCAAACTCCAATCCTCAGTCCCTTGCTGTTTGCTCAGTGGGGCATCGACATAGTCAGGTCGCTTCCCATAGAAAATGATCAGGTTAAGTTTACCGTCATAACAGTGGACTACTTTACCTAGTGGGCCGAAGCCGAGCCCTTGGCTACAATAACCAAGAAAAAAATGGAAAGTTTTGTTGAAAAGAACATCCTCAGCAGTTTCTGTGTGCCCCGGGTACTAGTCATACAATGGAAGACAGTTTGACACACAGGTATTTAGGCAGTCCTACTCGGGCTATGGGATATCGAATAACTACTCTTCTCCTAAGCATCCTCAAGCCAATGGACAAGCTGAGGTAATAAATCGAACAATTTTACAGTCTATTAAAACTAGGCTTGAACAAGCCAAGGGACTCTGGGCAGAGGAACTACCGACCCTTCTGTGGGCCTATCGTACCATTCCCTGAGCAGCAATAGAAGACACCCGTTCTCACTCACCTACGACTTGAGGCAGTGGTCCCCATAGAATTGGGACTACCAACTTACCGGGTGGCAAACTACAGCTAGCAAGGCAACGAGGAAGCCCTCAGAGGAGAGCTCGATCTGATAGAAGAAAAAAGGGATCATGCATACCTAAAAGTGGCAGCATACAAGCAGAGGGTCTCGCGATACTTCAACAGCAAGGTAAAGCACCACAGTTTCCAGGTGCCAGACCTCGTCCTCAAGGCAGTAAATCATTCTACCAAAATCCCGATCCATGGGAAGTTGGACCAAACTGGGAAGGGCCCCATAGGGTTACCCGGGTCAACCGACCAAGAACCTACTAGTTGTAGATGCTAGAAGGATAGGACCTGTCACATCTGTGAAACGTGGAGAATCTACAGAAGTACTTTCAGTAAAACTGGGGATTAATATTGGTTAGGGACTTATGTTTTCTTTAAACAAGTTGTACCTATCCATAGTAGTTTTTTAGATTGAATAAAGATTCTTTCTTGCAAACAGTGTTCTGTAGTAGTATTTCACCATTAAAAGACCTCAGGAACACACCCGAGGCACCAGAAGACCTCAGGATCACACCCGAGGCACTAGTTCTACTTAGGTCCATAACCTACAATGGGGGCAAATCGCCCTAGGTGGCTGATAATAGCGAACTCAAAAAGACCCTGAAACTACCAATGTTTTAGGTCGGCTACCTACAGTCATCATCTCTATTAATACCCGCCTTAGCATAAGCTTGGGGGAGAGGGGGGGGGGGGGGCAGGGAGGGATAATGGACTAACTAGGAAGTCATACCGAACATCACGAGACTTGGAATTAACTATGTAAAAACCCTTAGACATCCAAGCACCCACAATGTTCTGAGTCCACATCGGGATTGTTACAAGGAGCTTGGTTAATCTTAAGCACTTACAGTTCCCCGACCGGGTTCTACAAGCCTGGAAGATTTTAAGTACAATTGCTCAAAATTTTTTAAGGTTTTACAGATCCCCTGAAGACCAAGTGTCTCCAATCAGTCACAGTTTTAAACCTTTTGCTAAGGCAGGGTTGTAATAAAGCTAAACAATTGGTTAGGCACGGGCAAACAAAAATAAGCAGAAATACACGAATACAAATAGTATGCAAAAAGTGACCTCAAGGGGCCTTTTTTCATTACTAATTACAAAGGTACACTACCTGGGGGGCAATTATAATAGCCTCCCCATAATATATATATATATATATAAATCCTCACTGCTAGTCATCTACTACGATTATAGTATCTTCAGTCTCCCCGACCTCTCCACCAGTAGTTGCAGCAGCTGCATCTCCATCAGCAGGGCTTCCTTCCTTCCAAAAATCATATTCTGCCCATGAGTAGACCGAGAGGTCCCACTTAGGGTGGTCCAAAACTGCCCTCTAAGTCAGGTAGCATAGCCCTGGAAGAAGTCGGCCTCGAACTCTTCCTCCACATCCTTCGCCGTCGCCTCTCGAGCGACAACAGCATTAGCCAGGGCCTTCTTCTCGGCCTCTGCAGCCCTTCGGGCCTCCTGCTCGGTTGCTAACTCCTCTTGAGCAGCTCACAAGTCTAAGGCCAATGCCTCCGTCTTCTCTCTCTCCACGACCAGAGCAAAGTCTAAAGCATTCCACGCTACCTTTGTCGTGGAAAGGGCGACCTTAGCAGTGGCTAGCTTCTCAGCCATCCTGGGCAAGTAGACCTCGGCCCCGACCTCTAAATAACTGGTCTGGAAAAAGAAACAGAATCCAATTAATCACCGTAAATAGAGAAATGGGAATAGAGAAAGACGAGTAACCTACCTTATGGGAGATGTTGTAAAGCCACTCGATCAGAACCTCAGGGCCCAACCCTGAATACCTCTCGACCTGACTTAGTTTCAACTCGAGTCGAACTCTCGCCTAGACGTCATTCGCAGCTTCCACTAACAGCATCTCGGTTGAGATATTGTCCAAAGGTCGTTCGGTGGTCGCAACAACCTCAACCTGGGGAGTTGACGTACCACCGGGTCCATACGGGGCCCTCAGTGGATCTGTTTGACCTGTTAGGTAGCAGTAGGGTCTTGCCTTTTCCTCCTTTTGCTAGCCCACGTAGCCAAGGCGCAGCCGCATCCATGGGAGCCATCTCTATGAGAGACAATGAAAAGATGAGTCAAAGATTGGGTAAAATACATGCAACAACGACTAGGCAAAAAGGGAATTTGGAGAACCCAAAAACTTACCAGCAATAATTGAAGGAAAGACGGTGCTTCAAAGGGCTGGCTAGGCTTGTTGCTGATTTTTTCAGCTCTCGTCTGGGTCAATAGGTCGACAATGTTGGTCGGCTCTTGCGCCAAGGCCCTAATCTAGTCTTGGCACTCATCGAGAATGCTCGGCAGATCAGTCAACCCCACTACAACAAGAACACAGATCGGTTAGTTCGACAATAACAAAAAAATGAGTAGGAAAACACTCAAGGCTGGAGCTTACTCCTCAACTGTCCTGCCTAGGATGTCCTCAGCTGAATCCTCAGAGCATCTTCACAAAGCCCAAGGGTGGATATGTGGAAGAATTTCTTCTTCCACCCTTTATTATTACTCGGGCATTGGTCTATTATCTTCCTTCCCTGTCGGGCTCCCAGAGAGAAGAAGTCGGCCTCCCCGTGCAATGGAAATGGTCGATGGGTCCACAAGAACTCTTGAAGGGTAAGCTCATACCCCAGGACTTGGGGCCAGAGGTGTATGGCCCCTATCAGAAATCTCCACCCATTCGGGGCAAGTTATCCAGGAACAATCCTGAGGTAGATCAACATGTCCTTGCAAGCAGGTGGAGAAGAAGGCGAAGACCTGCCATAAGGCATCCTTATAGAGGGTGACAAAACCCGACTAGTGCAGATGAGCCCCACCGATGGGAATTGCCAAAGAGTAGTGACCAGGAATGTCATATCTATCACTAATCCGTCCCAGGTCGAAGATAAGCAGACTGCTGGGAGTCCACTCACAAGAAAAGGTTACATCGGGACTACCAGAGACCGAGGCTTCATCACCTGACTCCCGCGACACTGAGGCTACCTAGAGCCCTTGGCTCATCTCATCGTCAGACACCCGAATGGGAATCCTACCTTCACTATGGTGGTCTGACGAAGTCAGTGAAGGAGAGGGTCCAAGCTTGTGTTCGGGGTCCCCGACCTTGATTGCTCATCTTTTGATTGGGAAGATGAGTTAAAATTAGAATGACACATTTCTAAGGTACCTACGACGGGACGAGGAAGCAGCTAGCGGCCTAAGTAGGGGTCGGTAACCCTAAATCTAAGATACCGGGGTGGAAGGATCAAGAGCCTATATGGTAAGGCGTATAAGGTCTTCACGATTAGGTAACACTAAGACATAATGGTTCTAGGCCACCCCGATCGGAATGACTGCTCTACTAAGGAAAGGGAATCACCTAACCTTAGGAAGAAGCTAAACCTAAGGAAAAAGAAATCCCACTCCCTCACGAGTCCAAACAGGTTCCTATTCTCCAGCCTCGTTCGAGAATAATAATAAATGAAGAGAATGAAAATGCAATGAATTTTAAGGTTGGAGGGACAAAGACTTATAAGAACGACGTGCAGGAAAGAGCTCAGAAATATTGACCGGACGCTTTTTCTTTAATACCGCTTGGTAGACTCTTTCTATGGGTAGCAGAAGTAGCATAAATGCTCAAGTGCTGCTTTTATAGATTGCATGGACAGTACAGATGAGCTTAAATCCAACAGTCTAATAGAACTACCACCTATATGCATGACAACTGACACCTCGGTCATCCCAATTGGTGCCTCAAAAGGCATGCACATTAATGGCATAACGTGACGGTTCAATTAGGATGTGACTGTCCGATTGCCCTTATACCGATCTCGTTGAATCCTGACCAGAACAACCACTCCTTGACACATGGCAGGTACCTCAAGTCCCTGAGGTAGCCGATCGGTCTAGCCCTGGGTAACCATGGTGACCGGCCGGTCTCGAGCAATTTCCTGAGTTATATCCCAGACGGTTTACCGAAGCTATGCAAATTTCCAATCCTTATATGATGAAGCATCACATTAGCCTTGGAAATGGGGCAGCTGATATGTACAAAAATATTCAGTGAAAGATCTGCTCCTACATAACCTGAGCACTATGCCCAGTATCATTAGGACCAGACCAACAGGTCGGGATTGCGGTACGAGCTCGGCTCGACATGGTCATAACCCAGCTGCGTCCCATGACGTGATCCAGAAAGATCTAGACATGTTTCTACATGATCTAGAAGACTAACGGAAAGAGTAAATTGTTTTCTAATCCGATAAGGAAACCTCCACGATTTGTGCTAATCAATCCCTTGTATCACCTTATCAGTTTACTTGCCATGTACGAGTAGGTCTCTTGTATCTATAAAAGAGACTATTCACCTCCTTTAAGGGCATCACATTCTTATTTTGCACACACGCATATACCTGGTTGGTCTTTGGTAGTTCCGTCCCCTTTGTTGGTTCACCAAAGACCCCCGGTGATTTGATAGTGTACGTGCTCTAACACACACGTGGATGTAGGTCTCTTCATTAACAGGGCCGAAGCACATGCAACTTCTCGTCTCATTCTTCTTTTCTTCTCTAACCCAATATTTGACATCATCAACATATATATATATATATATATTTGCTAAAAAATTTGATGAACATAAATAACGAAGGAAAAGAAAAATGCAGGAATGTTTTCTCTCTTATCTAGATAAGATGGAATTTTGAAAGTAAATCATATATGATATAAGACACAGGGTGCCCATTATACCCGACCTAGGGGTCGGTAGGTAGTACTCAAGTAGATATCCTCCAGCATAATAGTCCTAGTCCAGTTCAGTCAGTCCAATGACAAGACTCACATGCCTTGGACTCAGCGACTCATTGATCAATTGGTAATTAAGGCGACCTAATCTAGAACTGTTAGGATAAGGCAGCAATTATCCAAGCAGTCTCTTAAATCTGCTATGATACCATACTTGTATTAGGAAATCCTTTGTGCTATAAAAAAAAAGGTTCTACTCCTCCTCCTCCTCCTAAATAGGGACCCCCAATTTTGAGATCTCAAAACCTAATCTTTCATAACTGGTTTCTTCCCCTCTCCTTATGTCTGCAAAACCCTAGTTAGTCCAAAGCTCCTCTTAGATGACTAGAAACAGTCGTGTAAGGCAGCCCCTTGATATTTTCAGTTCAATTGTTGGATCATCAAGGTCTCCTACACTAACTAATGTAAATATTTTTCTATTTAGTGGAAGCACTGACACATAAACACGCATGGACGTAGACTGCTTCATTAACATCGATGAACCACCTACAAATCTTCTTTTTCCTTTATATTATTCCATCCTAAATATTACATCCGACCTAAACACCAAAATTTGGCATCATCAGTTTGGAGCCGTCTGTGGGAACATCAAATCTCCTTCAGCAAAACAAATCTTTGATAGATCAATGGCTAGAAAGCATGTTCGACAAACCAAATAGACCGTCGTCGTAGCTACTGCAGTCCTTGAAGGCCTACCGACCACGACAGCCGAGCTGATCTCCTCAGCTCTAGCGTAGCTTATCGAAGGACAATGCCAGACGCAACAACAAATCAATACTCTAATGGTAAATCAGTCCCCCACTACGCCAGCCCATGTAGCTCGGGTGTACGCGGGTAGGCTCCAAACACCTATCAGGGAGGACGAAGGCTAGAACCAAGCACCTGCCAGGCCCAGGCACCATACTCAAGCAAACCTGATCAACGATATAGATGCTCGAGAGGTGATTGATACTAGGAGAGCAGACCGCCATGAGAAAATAGAGTGCTCGACTAGTGAATCTGTCCAGTATACCCCGGTCATGAGCCAGGGCAATTATTGAAACCAAATCAACAACAGTCGAGCATCAGTTCACGACGAACCACTCAGTTTAGTCAGGATGAAACCTCGTCTGCTGATTCAACCTACTACCCTAATATTGAACTAATCGGGGTCCAGTCCCGAATCTAAGACCTAGAGAAGAAGCTTGGGGACATGGCTAAAAACATTGCCACGAAGCCTATCTATGACATTAACAACACAGACATAGAGTCCCCTTTTGTCACAAGCATCAACGAAATCCTTATTCCTAACAAATTCAAATTACCCTAGATGGAGACTTATTTGGGAACATGGATCCCGATGGTTCACATCTGGGCCTACAAGGCTTGGCTTAAGCTTAGCACTAAGTCTGACGAGTTGTGGTGCTTGGCCTTTTCTAGCATGCTAAGAGGACCGACGACTCACTAGTTTTATCTACTTAAAACCAGGGATGATCAATACCTTTAGCTAGCTCAACAAGCTATTCATCAGCCAATTTACAAGGATGCATGAGCAATCGAAGTCGGACACTCAACTACTTACAGTTAAGTAGAAGAGGGGAGGGAGACAATCTAGGGTTTTCTAGATCGATTCAACAAAGAAAAACTCAGAATCTATGACCTAGATGAAATTGTTGCTATTACTTTCTTCTGTTCAAGGGTTCACAATCAAAAGTATGTTGCATCATTCCACCAGAATCGATCGAAACTTAGGTTGAGCTTAGTGAAAGGGCTGGAAAATATGTCGACACCGAATAATTTCTCAAGACCAAAGACTCATAGTATGGTGATGACGACCGTTTTAGAGCCTAGAGAAACCCGATCCCTCAAAAAATGAAAAAGGCAAGAAGACCAGAAAAGATAAGCCTAATGAAGGTTGGGAACAAGATTTGATGGTCTTCACTCCTCTCTCTCGATTGATCTAGGAGGTTATGGCTGCGGTAGATGCACAGAACCTCCTCAAAAATCCTCTAAAGGTCAGAACCCCACCAGAGAAGAGGAGTCATCACAAGTACTGCCGATATCAAAACGATCACTACCACAATACTAACGAATGCTTCAAGCTCAAGATCGATGTCGAGAGGCTGATAGAAAGAAGTCACCAATAATAATAACAAGAATCAGGCCAAACTTGAAAATTGCTCTCCTAAGCCCCGCCACTCGAGAATATCAATGTCATCTCAAGGGGATCCTCAGGTGGTGTAGATTTACGATTAACTCACAAGAGATATGCACGGGCTTATCGATTTTTGGGTGAATTAGAAGTCGCCTCTGTCTAAACAGCAGCCCACCAATAGGGTGGGTGCTAATCAAAATTGGAAGCTTTTTGGACATACTCATTGCTGACATGTTCGACCAGCTAGGTATCTCCCGTGATAGGCTCCGGGCATTCGCACGCCTCTAGTCGGATTCAATGGCTCCAGCTGTCGCGTCCAGAACAACAAAAATAGGGAAAATAAAAATTAAAATAAAAAAGTGTGGAGGTCTACTTTCCATAAAAAAAAAAAATTAATTAAAAAAAAGGCATTTCGGAGTCAGGCCAAATTGGAAAATTTTGCACTATTTGTAATAAAAGCTGATTTGATTGCCTTTTTCAACTTTGGAAATTCATAACAAAATCATTTTAAGTCTAAAAATTATTTGTGATATACCGTTGGAAATCTATAGACCTCTAGTATTTATAAAAAATTTAAACATTGCAACGGTGTATTGATTTCCTGGTCAAAATCTTAGGCCAGATGGGTTATACTAGGAATCTCCAGAAAATTCCAGGAACTTCTAGGAGCTGATCGTCTGATTTTCTAAAATACTTTTTAGGACTTTTTATATGACATAGTATGAATTCAAAGCTTTTGGATCAAATCTGAGAGTTTTGGGCTTTCAGGGGCATTTTGGCCATTTTTACTAATTTTTGAGCATTCTGAGAGATAAAGTGGATCTCTAGGAATCCTTCTTGCATCTTTCAATCATCGTGAACGACCAAGCTAGCAGTCTCCAAATTTTGATAGTCGAAAAATTGGGGTGTCTACGCTTGGGTTTCTGCAAGATAGAGAAAGGAAGGTTCAAGAAGGCAACTAGAATTCTTTGTGTTGGTAAAAGATGAATGGAAGTTGGATTCAAGATAGGATGAGTGTGCTCGAACTCATGACCACCTCTACACAATTGTTCTAGTAGCTTGATTATATCATTAGTGAATTCCTCAGTGGTATCTAAGGCTTTAACTTTGCTTGAAGGAAGACCTAACTTGGTACAGTCAAAGGTTAATACTTTGTCTTCATATTCCTTTGCGAAAAGAGTGCACTTTGCAAGGAATTGAGCAGAATAATGTTCAGCCGAAAATTTCTCATGAGTTTCTCACCAAGGTATGAATAAGATGTCTACCTTGAGGAATCAAATCTTCTCCTGTCTAAATCGAATGCCAAGAGGGCTAGTTGAGGAAATGAGCCAACCATTGAGAAGATTTTGCTCAGGAGTAAGATTGTTCGTGTAAGGGTAGTAAGGTTTAATTATCATGCTTCAAACAACATCCTCAGCAGCCTCAGAATAATCAAAATCTAGGTATAACATTGAAGGAGAGGTAATAGGGGTTTCGAGCTTCACCTCATTGTAGAATCCCAGTATTTCACCTTTAGAGATAGGCATTTCCCAAACAGGAAGGAATTTGTAGTTCCCATATGCAGGACTTGAAGAGGAAGAAGCTCCTTGAGGATTTTGTAGGTCTGGTAAAATGAGTAGCCCACTTTTTCCATCCAGAAAGAGTATAATGGCCAGAAGGAGGCTCAGCAAGGGTTAATTCATCCCCTGTCGTAGGAGGTTCATGAGGAACAATGTTGGTAGCAATTCTAACTTCTTCTAGGAGGTCAAGAGGAAAATTATCTGGATCCCATTCTTGGTATGCGATTAGAGAAGGTTGAAAGATTGAATATGTCAAAATTGGTAAGGTTACTATCTTCTTAAAGAGGAAGAAGATAGCAGTTGGAATTTAAAATTGAAGCTTGCCAAAAACCATTGATATGAGATATCGTGGGAAGGGTTTGTAATCGTTGGTAGTTAAGTTTCCACCAATTACACTCTCATTCAAAAGACAATTGGCGCAGGGGGCATGTTTGCGCCAAAAATATTTGGCTAATAACATACATCACGTGGAATGTGCATAGTGATTGGGTTTGTCACGCCCCAGAATAGCAAAAATAGAGAAAAATAAAATTTTCTTTTTAGGTCCATAGGGAGTGACTGGTAAAGTCACTGAATTGTTCACACCATGCAGTTCTAACTAACAATAATTAGAAAGGACAGTAATGTAATCTACTGAGTATAATACAACACACTAACTTATTATATCAGAGTTTGAAATAGAAATATAAAAGGTCTTAGGGCAACATATGTTGGGATTGTGCCATCAAACCTGGTCTTTGTGTATGTGACATTTGGCCTTTTACATATGGATATCATTTATACATTTAATTATGTGTGATTCATGAGATGATTGTTTGTAATCCTTAAGTATCATAATTGGTAATTCGTGTATGCATGAGATACATATAAGTGAGATACGAATTACTATTCTTTGATACAAGAACTTGTCACAGTGGATGATGAGACTGGAAATCTCTTTAAGAAAATACTGTAGCATGATTAACTACCATTGGATGGAGTGATGAATCTTAATCACTAGAGTGCGACTCTTAGTTAATATACTAGTGCTTATAGTGCATTGACGAACCATGAGCTTTCCTATTGACATTTAAAACTGTCAGTAGTCGATAGGAACCCATAACTTGTATAAGGTACATATTCTCAATCTTGAGATGATTATGGACAAAAACTAAGAATATGATTGCTTTGACTTACCAATCAGTGAGGTCTTCAAGATCAACACTTGGGTATCTTGGGTAAGTCATGTTCAGGTTGTTGTGAACATATATTGTTAAGATAGAATCTACCCTTTGGTAAAGAGTAAGCATTCCCTTAAGATTGTCACCAAGTTGATTACTGAGAACTGCAGTCTTGTTGATAAGTAGTTATCAACATGTTTGGTAATCATGAGAGGTGAATGGAACTCAAGGAACGGAAGAAGTAATCATCATTCAGGTTGATAGCAACAGTTATCTGACTACCTGAATTTGATTATGAATGCTAATGGTAGAGGGACATTAGTACAACATACACGTCTAGTTATCTCTTCAAATATGTTCTTTTGAGTTGGAGTGCAGTTATCGTTATATAGTAGAGTTAACGTTAACTGATCAGTTGGTTAATTAGCTGATTGAAGAGTTTGATCATAGTGATTAACAATTGATCTAAGCCAATAATAAAGAACCTAGGAGGTCCCACTCTTAGCTCCGCAAGAATACTTAGAAAGGCAGGGAGAGGGAGTTCGATCGATCGAAGGTGGTTTAATCGATTGAAGACTGGTCACTTTCGATCGATTGAAAATGCTTCAATTGATTGAAAGTGTTTTGATTGATTGAAACCAAAAGGTCAGTTTGAAAACCTATAAATAAGAGGGCTGCATGCAGAATAAAGTTGAACATCGTTTTTATTATTCCAGCTCTATAAAAACTATTTTTGTGATGCAACGCATAAATAAAGTGTATGTATTTCCATTGAATTAAATTCAATGGAAATACGCTTTATTTTTGCGGGGTGTCATAATTTTAGGGTTTCTCCAAACATTCATCCCCTCTTTATTAGGGTTCCCACAAGCCCTAGCTTCTCTTGTAAGTGTTCATAAGAGACATAGGGTGAAGATTTCCTAAGGAAGCTACTGCACATCAAAGGGAAAGGACATATTCAGAATTGGGTTCAAGACCACAAGGTAATATTCTTGTCCCTCTCTTCCCTACGCATTTATTGAGTTAGTAAGTAGTAGATCCGGGCATACCAATAAAATTTTGAACTTGATTTTTCATTGTGCATGATTTAAAATTTTCCGAAACCTAATCCTACAATTGGTATCAGAGCCACTCTTATTTAGATCTATAGATGCATTTTTGGAACCCTAGTTTGATTTGCATGATGGTTTTAGGACTGTTTTTTGAAACTGTATCACCACATATCTATTTCTGCAGCAGCTTTGCAGTAGAAAATAAATCTGTGAGCGCTTTGGATGCATGATAATTTCGATCGATTGAAAGTGTTTCTATCGATCGAAACCTTCTGAGTTTGATCGATTGAACTAGTTTCGATCGATTGAAAGTTTTCAATCGATTGATCTATGTTTGATCGATTGAAAAGTTTTCTCTGACCAAAAGTCTTCCACGGTTTTATAAGTTTTAAAAAGTATCTAATTTAATGTTTTATACTATTCTAAAAAAAATTAAATCAAGCTGTGAACTTTCTGTTTCAATTGATTGAACTAGTTTCGATCTTCAATCAATTGAAACGAGTTCAACTGATTGAACCTTATTTCAATCAATTGAATAGGGACAAAGAGAATATGATGTTGTTTTAAAGTTCTAACCTTTTCATAAAGTGTCTTATGAAGTATGTGAATAAACTAGGAGTTTTAATGAACATATATTTTGTTATACGTACGTGGATGTGTGTATGTCTAACCCTTTTGTAGCAAGGAATAGTCCGCTGTCTCCCATGGCACCAAGTTTTCAAATTTTGTTGTACTTTGTGATTAGTGATTGTTTTATTTTGGTTTGGCTTGAAGGCATGTGTAAAGGGCGCTGCGACTTCAATCCTACGAAAAGGAAAGGTGTACCGGTTTCCCTAGCCTATTTATTGCTATTTTTCTTTTTAGATAAATTGTAAGCTTCAAAAGAAGCATAGTGGCCAATGTAATAGAATAGAATATTTCATGAAGATGGAGAAGCAAGCCAAAGTCCATGAAGATGGAGCCGGAGGTGATCAAGCCAAGAGATGGATCTATGAAGATAGATCCATGTGAGATAGAGGCATTGTTGAATGTCTTTATTTCAATTTTAGTTTTTGTTTTAAGTGCTTGTTTGTGATTGGCATTTTTAATATTGTTGCTATATCCATATAAAACATGTTTTCTAAAATAAAAATACAAAATTAGTTTCAACACATTAGTAAACATTGGATGTTTATGGGTAATGTGAAGAAACAACTTTTTCAAAAGCAAAATCCTTAATTATCAAATCTAGTAGGAGAGGGACTTATTAATAACTCCTATGATCTTCCATTAACGGTTCACTATAAGATGACTAGACTATTCTGTGTTACCCAGTCATGGGTGATCATTCCATATGGAGGGTACAATACTCATTGGTTACTAGATGTGAACTTCTTATGAATAGAATCAATGAGACGTGTTAGAGGGTGACCAACGCACGGAGGCACTACTTGAGAGGGTTGTCATTGGATACTAGTTAATGGTGCACACTAGTTAAGCTATGAATAAGGAATCTCACACGGGGCATTATTCATAAACTTATAGATCAAATAGGTTCGGGAGTCATGACGTGTTTTGCAAGAGTTGCATAGCGGACAAGTCATGATTAATCGAAAGATCGAATATCGACCACCACACAGAGGCTTTGTTCTTTCGTTTTGATATGGGTAATACTTGGGACATACCCAAAGACACAACTTTTGGGATACAACCCAAGAGACGTGTCTATCTCTCTCCTGTGTCACTATGGGGTCCAGTGACATCACATGAGAGATATAGACACATCTTTTGGGTTGTGTCCCAAAAGTTGTGTCATTGGGTGTGTCCTAATCTTTACTCTTTTGATATTTTGGAGACTTTATCATTAAATAAGAGTGTTAAGGATTCTTTTATTTTATGCCGTCTAAATTCTGATATCCATATTTACTATATTTGTTTGTTTTTCAATAATTCATCATGTCTGGATCTACATTTAGTCCACTTGCCACCATACTCATGCAAAACAAACTAACTGGAAATAACGTAACTTGGACATCGTTTTAACTGTGGAGGATCACATTTATGTCCTTACTACCCCATGCCCTGTTGAACCTGCTACAAATGCTTCAGCAACTGCTAGATGTGAGTTCGAAAAATGGAAGAAGTTGAACGGGATGGCTCGTTGCTACATATTGGCCTCTATGGCTGGTGCGTTGCAACACCAGTTCCAATCGAACGGTTCCGCTAGTGCCATCATGACCTCCCTGAAAGGAATGTTTGGGGAACATGGTAAACCTGCTAGGCAGATCACCATGCAAAAGATCATGAGTGCGAAATTTTTGGAAGGAACTCCAGTCAGAGAGCATGTTTTAAATGGTTGATTATTTAACCAAACTAGAGACTCTGGGTGCCAACATCGACGCATAGACCTAAGTTGATATGATCCTCAACTCACTGCCTCAATCCTTCGCTCAGTTTAAATTAAACTACAATATTAATCAAATGAATTTTTCTATAAGTGAATTAATGAGCTCTCTCCATTCAGCGGAAGGGGTGATCAAGCATGGGGGCAACGTCATGAATATTAAAAAAGGATGTTCTTCTTCTCGATCTATATCGAAAGGCAAGAAAGGGAAGAAGAAAGCTAGAACTAGTGGTTTAAGTGTTGGACCATTCCCAAATATTGCAAAATCTAAGGCAAGGGGAAGGCTGGTGGTCAAGGCAATGGAAAGTGTTTCCAATTTAGAGAGAAAGGCCACTGGAAGAGGAACTGTCCGGAATTCTTAGCTACAAGAGTTCAACGTATGATCGAATCACATATGATTGAAGTAAGTTTTATAACAGATATTTCGAACACTTGGTGCATTAATTCTGGTGCGACTAACCATATCTATAATCCGTTGCAGGGGTTCAGATTAACCACGAGGTGCAATGATGGGGTGTGATCTTGTCAAAGTTAAGATAAAAATAATGATTTACTCATCAAGATTTGCAGTGTGGAAGTAAAGTTTGAACCCATAGAGACTGTTTATTTTTATCCTTTAATTAATAAATCCTAGATCTATTTAGTTATAAAAAACGGAAATTTGATTGAATTTCGATATAGCTACTTTTATAAACTAAACTACAGAACTATGGAAATACTGAAACAAAAACTAATTAAACGAGTGCAATATTCAAGGTTGTTTTAATATATGTGAATGTGATCTAGAGTCATAAATCCACCACTAACTATGCATTGGGGGGTCTATGCTTCCTACTTTAAGATTTATGATTAGATAGTTAAGATCTACCATAGCTACAATTCTAGTAGTATAGACAAGAGGATTTTACTAGTTCAATTTAAGCATAATTGATCTTTGGTTGGCATGGATTATCTACCTATAACTAGGGTGTAGCGCAACCCATCTTCCCTAGGCATGAATCATGAAAGATATAAACATCGCAATCATGTAAGCACTATTGTATGTAATTACTCTTGTCAATCCCAGAAATCAAGAAATATTGAGTTCAAAAAATACAAGGGAGAATCTAAGACAAGAGTAAACCCTAAATATTATTGATTACTAACATTAAAAACTGATTATATATTTATAATCCTCCAACATACAATCAACTATCCAAATACAAAAATCCTAAAGAAGAAAAGCAAAAAAAATCACCTTTACATGGCTAGGGTTTCATTGAAACCCTAAACTAGAAGTTTAGCTACACATGCTTGATGAAAACATGGCGATGGAGATGATTGTTGCCATTAGAAACCTTCTAACTAGATCTTCTCTTCTCTTTTGCCTTGATCTTCCAAGTTGCCTCCAAAATTGTATGCAAGGATGTGTGTATTGTTGTGTAACCCCCAAAATTTAATTAGAATGAAGTATATATATACAATAATGCTAGGTATACACACTATTCTACACACTTTTTGACACATTGGGCTTTAAATGCATGTACCTTGTACTGTTTGAAAATTTTACACTTTTTCTGTGCACCACTTACACAACACAGGATACATGCATTTAAAGCTGTGTGTCAAAAAGTGTGTATGCCTAGCATTACTCATATATAAATATATTTAGAGGGATTATGAAGCCTTTCATAAACCTAACCCAACTAAAACAACTGTTTTTTCTTTTCTGGACGCATGCAAGCAATTTCGTTCACGTTGGAGTCTTCAGCACATCAAAATACGCAACTTTGGTTTTTTCACATGTCGCGCGAGCGGGCTGGGCGAGCTCGATGTTGGTAAGTCGAGCGAGCGGGCTACGTCAATGAGAAGGCATTTTTAGCTTATTTTGCTCTATTTTTTCACCCCAAATGGCCTGGGATAGATGCTTTCTTCTAAAACCTAACAAAAAGTGAAAAATAAAGTAAAAGTACGAGAAAACAGGTTACTAAGTACTAACAGATGCAAATAAAGGACTATGATCAGGAACTATTCGTCCCTGATCACACCCCTAAACCTACATTTTGCTAGTCCTCGAGCAAAAAGAAACATACAAATAAAAACTAAACTACTCGTAAAAACCATACTCCATTATCGCATGGATCGCAATTGCATTTAGCACATGCAACAGGCCTTTTAAACCCCTAGGTGTCCCTAGTTGGAAGAGTGGGGACTCAAGAGGTCTCTCGTCAATAAGACACCCACAACCATCTTTATTAGAGTCAAACAAAAAGCTTTATTCAAAACTTCAACATTCAACATCCTTCTTGCTAAAACAGAGTCTTAAATAAAACCTTAAGCCACCAAAAGTATCACAATCATACGTCGACTTGAATCATGAAAATAGTTTCAAGCACATGTATTGAAAGAATCAATAGAATGTATCAAAAACTTGCACGTGCGTAAGTGGTAATCAAGTGGATATGCGTTTATCATTGTAACACATATTGTGGTCGGCCCATACGGGCACCCACATGTTATTGGACTGGGTCCAATAAGACCTAGCTTGGACACCAAGTTACGGGTTTTGGAGTCCCAAGCCTGTTAGGTTTTTGTTGTGCTTATATATATATATGTGTGTGTGTGTATTACACATTGAAAACCTAAGGGAGACATAAAATCTGAGCCTCTCTCTCTCTCTCTCTCTCTCTATCTCGCTCAGTCTCTCTCTCTCTCCCTACGGTTTCTCTCTCTAGCCAATCACCACAAGGGCTTGGGATCTAGCGCGTGACTGTCATGGGGATGGTTCAAGAAGCATCCTCTACGACCTAGGCGATGCATCAGAGAGTACACGGAGGCAACATGGAGCAGCAGTTCGTGGGTGAAGACGCCGGGCTCGTAACAACATCGTTCGGCGATCCGTCGGGCTATTCCGCTAGGTAACGAACCTATACCCGACTCGTATGCTTGCGTGCATATTAATTTACATTGGTATCAGAGCCTGTACGTGTTGATTAGCACCTAAATCTGCCCAAACCGAATCAGCCATTGTTGTGTTTTCAAGCTTTTATCAAAAACTTTGAAATTTTTTATTTTCAAGTGGGTCTAGTTCCAAACTCCAATAGGGGTCTAATTTTTTAACATGGATGTGTCCCATATGGTCCCTAGAGTCCCCCCCACAAAGTCTCATGGCTTGATTATCTCCGGTGAGGGAGAAATTACAAACCCTAAATTTCTGGGCATGTAAAAATCGATATTTTCCAACAACTTTGCCCCCATTTTATAGACGATTGAGTCGTGCAATCGGTGTGTTTTTTGGTTCAAAGTTCAAGTACTCCATGAGATCTTTCCAACCATATAAAATTTGTAAACTTTGGATCAATATTGAAGGAGATACGAGCTTACAAAGTCGGGGGGGGGGGGGGGCGCGCAGCTTTTGCTGCAGTTTTTTTAGGGTTTTAGGTGAAGAAGAAGACCCAGCAGGGCCCCGCCCACTCGCGCCGGGGAGAGTGGGTCCCACTCGCCTGCCTACGGTGGTCCAACGATAATGATTTCGGCGAGTGTGGGTCCCCCTCAGGGTCCCGGTCCTTAATATATTTTTTATTAAAATATTCCAAAAAATCATTTAATTATTTTATAATTAAAACTATTTCTGCACTTAAAATATATAGTTTTTAATAGTTTGAATATGTTTTAATTGCTTTAATATTCCGAAAAATGTGAAAATTTTATTTTTAATTTTTCTATGTTAAGGACACTATGTGGGATCAGAAATAATTTTGTGGTAAATTATTTCATTGAATTTTGGTATTTTGGTGCATAAGATATATGTTTTATATATGTTTTTAATTGCTTAAAATATCCAAAAATGAATATTAATTTTTGAAATTAATGTATAGTGTCTAGTACACTGTAAGGGACTCTAAGATAATTTTTGTGTAAATTATCATGTATTTATGATATTTTAGAGCATATAATTAATGTTTATGGACGTTTATTTAATTGCTTAAAATAGCCAAAATACACTATTAATTTTTTTAATTAATATGGAACATAAGGGACACTGTTTTAAGACCATGGAAAATTTTGTGGGACCCAAAGGTAATTTTTGGTAAATTATCTCAATCATATTAATATTTTAGAGCATATAATTGTGTGTTTTTGTACACATATTAAATTGCTTAAAATATTTTTTATTGATTATTAGTTCAGGGAATTAACACAATGTGTTTAGAACACAAGTGGTAGCTTGAGAAAATTATTTTAGTGTATTTTCTCGCTCTTTGGGACATATTTTAGAGCATATATATTGTGTTGAGTATGCAATATAAATTGCTTAAAATATAACCAATTAAAGTTGGTAATTCTTGAATTAAATGTCTAGTGTGTTTTGTACACTGATTGGAGGCTTGAGAAAATTTTATGAATTATCTCATTTTTTGTATTGGTATTTTAGAGCATAAAATTTATGCTTATGGGCATTTATTTAATTGCTTAAAATAGCCAAAATAGATTATTAATTTTTGAAATTAATATGGGGTGTTTGGAACACCATATTAGACCACTGAAAATCTTTGGAGATCAAATTCTTGAAAATTTTTGTATTTTTAGGAATTTTGTTGCTCATAGTTAATTTTGTTTAACTAAGATCAATTTATTATGTTAAATTGATTCAAAATGTTTTTGGGCCTAGGTGAAATTCCGGAAATTTTTATTTATAATGAAAATTTTGTTTTTCAATTAATTAAATTTTTCATAAGGTTTTAAATTAATTGTTAATTTAAAGGGCCCTTAATAAATTGGTTTTTAATTATGTTTTAAGACCTAAAATTAGGTTAAAATTAATGAAAAATTCAGGATCTTTTCATTGATTTTACTTAGCTTATGGGAGCTATCCGGGCTGTGCAATATTCATTTTATTGCACATTTAATTATTTTTTAGAGGCTCATTGCATTGTTGGTCACGTTTAATTACTGTTGTTTGTGATTGGTTGACCCTATGACCTCTAATTCCTCCTCAAGTGGAGTGACGGATGAGTCCATTCATTTTATAATAAGACCACATGAGTGCTTGATGTGTGTGATTAATATATTTTAATCTGGCTTAAATGAATGGACAATAATTGACAATTTATAGAACTTGTGTCCTCACGATGTATGTTTAAGGCTGTTCATGTATATGTTTATGAACAAAGCATCCCTATTTTTTATGGGCTATAAATATAATGTGAGTACGAGGGTTTTATTTCTTGTATTGGAAAAGCCTACTTGTAAAGGGATGATTTTCTTTGTTCATACAACATACACTTGAATTACCTTAACATGAGCTCTAAGTTGTCAATTCGGATCCACGTAGGGGTCCATGCGCACTTTTTGTTGTATGGCGCACTTTATATCTTGTGGATGATCTTAGATAGGTATTTGTACCATCTAATTGATGTTTGTTTAAAAAAATCAATTACAAAAGGTTTTTTTTTTATTTACAAAATTAAGATTTGATTCATGAGCAATAGCGAATTTTTTGGTCTTAAGTTATAGAAAGGGGAAAACTCATTTGTAATTGGATTTTAAAACAAACCTTATGAAATGTGCAAATAATAATGTCAATCCCTTGCGCATATTCTCAAATATTATTCTTCAAATTTTTTTTGGATTCACAAAAATAAATGTTTTCCAAACCACACTTTGTCGATCTTTATAAAAGTAACAAGTTTAAAAGGGACTAATTTTTTTGTAATATGGCACTGTAGACACCCCAATTTTGACCAAACGTCAAATCCAGGGATTGGTTACCTCTCAAAAGACCGATGATGACGATGACCGTGGCGTTCGAAGATTTTCCAAGAAATTCAAAATCTTCAAGATATTCTTCAAGTTAAAATTGCAAAATTCAATATGATAAAAATAAAAAAAGAGAGAGAGGATTTGGGTATTCGGGAGAAACCCGAACAATGAAGAACGTGTGAGAAACCCAGTCTGGGAACCAATTTGTAAGAGGATAAAATAAAAAAAAAAAGAGTTCTTTTGAAAGAGATAGGAGGACAAAATAAAAAAATAAAAATCTTGGAAAAGGAGAAAATACAAAAAGAGAGAGTAGTATATTTAGATATATACCATGCACATGTATGATACCATGTACATGGGGGATCTTAATGCAAATACATATATACATGGAATAAAAAAATTTTGGTTTACACCAACATATCTTTTTGAAAATTAAAAGTAGAGCAAAATTCAGTTAGCCCCGGCACCCGGAAAACCCGGCGGCACTCACTGAGTGCCTCCTGGCATTCAGCGAATGCCGCCCGGCACTCAGCGAGTGCCGCCGGATGCCGTCGTTTGCCGCTGGCTGTAACAGACTGCTTTTCTCACATGTTCTAGAAGAAATCTTTGCACATGGGTCTCCACCCGAATTTACCCATTTATCCTTGAGATAATGGTCTATATAAACAAACTTTCATCTTCATTTGGGATAGACTTGGAATATACTTGAATCAATACACACACATACACTTGAATTTAGAGAGAGATACAAGAATCATATAGAGAGAATTGAGAAGAAGAGAAGAATTTCTTGAAGAATTTGAAAAGTTTTTAGAAGAATTTGAAGATCTTGGAAGAACTTCACAAGAAAGTTGAAGAAATTCTTGAGGTCATAGAGGTAACCTCTTAATCCTTGATAGAATTAGGATAATTCAATCACAAGTTCATAGATCTAGGAACTTTTCACATTTTCAAAACCTCTCTTCTTACCCCATTTCATCACACACCACCAAGAACTTGTGATTGAATCTCATGACATTTCATCAATTTGGATCTAATTAATGCTTTGGGTTTAAGACAAATTCAACTTTGAAGAGTTTGTATTCTTAGTTTTCTAAGTAATCCTTGATTTTCCTCTTTTCTATTTCATTCAAAAGGTGCATAAGGTCTTCCATATCTCATTGAACCTCTTTGAGTTTGATTCCTTAATTTCCTATGATCTTATGATCCATATGGAGATTAGAATGAATCATAGTCTTAATCTACATATAATTAGTGAGATTCAAGTTTTAATCCATAACTTGAACCTCTTCATTAAGAAATCTTATGGAATCCTCACCATATTCCAATGAGGTTTTAGTAGATTTTTAACTTCATTTAAACTCCAATGACCATTAAGTGGTAGGAGTAGTGACTTGAATCCAAACTTTTATCCATGGATTTAAGTTTATTTTCTTTGGATCTTGTGAAATTCATGCTATTAAAATCTATGAGCATATATATGCCTTTTAGTCTTCAATGACCATCAAATGGTAGAAGAAATAGTTTGGTTTGAGCCCCAACTTCGTGTTTTAATAGTTGAGGCTAATCAACAAAGTTGAACTAGCAAGACAAAAACAGTGGGTTCACAAACTGTTTTTGATCAAATATTTTTAGTTCAAAATCTAACCGTTGAAATCAAGTGAAACCAACGGGAAAGTATCAATAACACATTGTTTTACCACTGTGATTTTTGTTTTAGTAAGATTTTGTGCTTAGAAGGGTTTGATCATGGTTTTTGTGAGCTAATTACAATCTGTCCAGAGTTCTAGAATACTTTCAGAATAATAAGTCTGTTTTAAAATTAATAAATCAGAACCCTAATAAAGTTTTTGGGGTCTCAAATAATTTTTTATAAGTACCTTAATGTGTTAGGAAGGTACCCTAAAAAGATCTAAGTGTTTCTCATTTTTTTACTATTTTTAGAAAATCATACAAGATCTCTGGACAGAGAGTTGCAAAATCCTGAGTGAGGTCTAGTATTTTCCATATTCCCGGAGATCTAACCGTTGAAACCTTGATTTTCTTTTTGGGTTAGAAACTAGACTCACAGAGGCATAACATATCCAAAAATCATTAAGATCTAACTGTTGACAGTATTTTATTCCTATTTTTGAATGTCTGGTCTGCTCTCTGTAAATCACAAAAAACTGCTACTGTTTTTGTCTAATCTTATTTATTTTAACTCAAATGGTCTCCTAATGTCTCGAGACCCAAACCATGTTTTGAATAATGATAATTTAGATTAAATCCAGAGGCTTAGTGATCCAAATTGGTGAATAAATTCACATCTCATTCTTGTTTATATTCGTGCATTCATTCATACATATTCATATTCATAAGTAGGACTTATCTCTTGTCTAAATTGTATCTAATTGAACATGACTTAGGATTAATTAATCTTTGATATTATTTTTTGTCTAAGGCATGTGTACTAACCTTTGTTTTGTAGCGCATTTGAGGTACAATTTCTCATCCTTTCCTTAATTTAATTCATTTCTTTGATTTATATTGATTTTCGACTCCATGTGCGACACCTTAGCCTAGGTTTTGCCTTATGTGTATATATGTGTTAGAGACCTTTTCTTAGATTTATTTTGTTCTTGCATGCATTGCACGTTTAATATTTGCGGCCGGATCCCGGGTATGTCTTCTAGTTCTCTATTGCATATCATGTTGCTTGCTACTTGAATTACGTGGCTTATGAATGATATTTTGTCGTTAGTAATTTTACACCCTTTTGACATGCTTTTGTGATGTATATGTATATATGTATTAGTTGAGGGCATGCTTATATTAATAAATTTGATTAAAAAAGGATGTTGAGTAGAGGCCTATCGTGAGATAGGATGAAAGGGGGTGTTTTAGTCTGTCGGGCTCCTTCCCCTTTCATTCCATAATCCCCGGACCCAGTTTATCTTTGGTTTCGCAAAAGATCAGTTTCCTTTAAAATGGTTTCTTAATTTTTCCTTAAAAAAATTAAGTGGCGACTCAAAATGTTTTAAAAGTGGATAAAAAAAAGTTAAAACTGCGATATCCACAATCTGGCGACTCTGCTGGGGATCGAACCCAGAATCTCTGGTTTCGCAGACCAGAATTTCTGATTTTGGGTTCACTCGAGGATTAGACTTGAAAGCATCCTTTTAATCAAGTTAATTAATTTTTGTATGCCTGTTGCATTGCACTTGCATGTCTCGCCAGTCGATTGCACGGAACTATGACCTTGGAGGCTCGGGGCAACCCGGTCGGTCAAGCCATCATGGGGCCGTGTGATCACCCTTGATCTCGTACCATGTTTTGGTATATAAAGCATCCTATCGGGTGTGTGTCAAGGGTCCCTTATTTGACCAAAACCCGGCCTTTGCATAGTAGTTTCCATAGAACCTTTCAAAATTAGGAATTCAATTCTTGATTAGGGTTATATGCTAGGGAGTTTTGTATGCCCGAAAGGGATTACTTGAGATGATGACGATGCTTACTTGATAAAAGATGTGTAACCTCTTAATCACTTTTGAGCAATTCCTCTTCATGTCCTATGACATTTGAGAATAAGCCGAATCTTGATTATAAAATTACACCTCTTGTATCATGTTTAGCTAAGCATCATTGACCTTGTATGCATCCGAATTCATGAAAAGTGCGATGATTATCTAATCGTGTGATACTCCTACCCAAGAATTCAAGTTTCATTGTTTATGACAAAACTTTTGATTAATCATCATCTTTTATCCGAAAATTGTTTTGAAAAATCACCCTTTCAAAGAAAAGATCCAAGGTTCATTTTCTTTAAATCAAGTAAAACCCATTCATCTTTTATTGAAAAATATTTTCACGCCCTCACTTTCGAAAGAAAAATCCAAAAATCTTGAGAATTATTTTTGGGAGAAATGCTTCTCAAATGAGTCTCAAAGCAAAATTTTAACCCAATCATCTTCTTTGAGCAATGGTTAACACCCTCATTTTCAAAAGAACTCCCAAGAATTGTTTTCAAAAGATTTCATCACCTAAGAAATACTTTCCCTATAAAATTCAAAATGTCAAAATACTTAAAAAGGGTAATAAGGATCGTAATGAAAGGAGAAATCGGCGCACTTAACATGGATGCGGATTTTATGTGCTTATGTGCTTATATGCTAGGACTAGGATTTTCTTTTCTTTGGCATATAGAATAGGCACGCACACACACACATGCATCACATCCGTGTGACATATAAGCCAGTCATAAAGAATTTTTACCAAAGCATTTTTTTCAAAAAATAAAGTTGTTTGAGAATTGATTAAAAAAAAAAATGGTTGTAGGCAAGATAGCATTGAACGCCGGGACAGTTTGGGTCAGGGATTCGAGTGCAAGGCTAGTACGAAGAGAGCCAGAGACAGAAGGAGAAATGGACCAGGATCAGCATGCTGCAGAGATAGCTCAGTTGAAAGAGAGAATGGACCAAATGATGGCCATGATGGAAGCACTGACCCGCCAAAGGACAGTAAATGATCCACCGATAGCCGACCCGCCTCCGCTTCAGGAAGATGAATGGTTTGAGGATCCGGAACCACCAAGAGTTGACGTACCTAGGGCAGAGAGAGAGAAGATTGAAAAAGCTGAGAAAGAGCGTATTGAGATGAAGGAGAAGGTGGAAAAGCTAGAGAAAGTTGTCCGCAAGTCTAATGGGGTTGATAGCTACATGTTAGAGTTAGAGGGTTTGTTTGAAGGAACTCAAGAAAAATTGCCAGCCGGTTTCAAAATGCCTGAGATCGATAAGTTTGATGGTTCTGGCAACCCCAGAAATCACGTGAGGATGTGCATCGGGGCCTTTCAGCCAAGTGGTCTGAGTCCTGCCATGATGGCCATGCTGTTTCAGCAAACTTTAACTGGGGCAGCTTTATCTTGGTATTTCACATTAGAGCCAAGCAAGAGTCGCATATGGGAGGAAGTGGTGAAGGCTTTTGTCACCCAGTATGAGTACAACCAAGAACTCGATGTAACTGTGAGGGATCTGGAAACAACCGTGCAAGAGAATAGAGAGTCATTTGCTGAGTTCTTGGCGCGATGGAGAGGGAAAGCTGCAAAAATGACCCAACGACCATCAGAGAAGGAACAAATCCGGATTAGAATAAAAAACCTCCAGAACATCTATCAGGAGAAACTCATGTACCAGTGCATTCATACCTTTGCTGAGTTGTTTGAAATTGGAACCAGGATCGAGGACGCAATTAAGGATGGAAGGATTAAGAAGGAGGAATCTCAGGGGAACCGCTCTAAAAGACCATTTTACGGAGGGAACACGGGAAATCAGGTAGCGACTGATGTCAATGTTTTGAGCAAGGAGGGTGCATCAAGACCGAGATTGGGGGGACAACCTCGTCAGTTCATTGATTTAGGGATCTCATTGACTACCATTCTCAAGCGATTAAAGGAAAAAGGATATCTAAAGCCGCTGGATCCAAAGCCAATGCCTGATCCACTCCCGCCAGGCTTCAATACAAACCTCTATTGTGAGTTTCATCAAACTCGCGGCCACGCAACTGACCGATGCAAGAGGTTGAGACATGAAGTACAAAATCTGATTGATAACAAGACTATTTCCCCTCCGCCTACAGATCGGCCGCATGTGACCCGAAACCCGCTCCCTAATCATCATGTTGTACCACCACCACCGAACATCAATCTCTTAGATATTGAGGAGGAAGTCTTCGATCCGTCTGTGTTGATTGTACCGGTAGGACAAGCTACCAAAGCTTATGAATTCCCAAAAGATCAGAGGATATGCCTTATAGTAGTAGAGGAAGAGGATTGGCTGATAGGAGGAGAAGAAGAACAAGCATTTGAGGAAGATATGGACAATGAAATCATCCAAATCAATTGGTGGGATCCAAGCAATCCTACTGATAACTCCATCTGGGAGGAGGAGGTATATAGTGACACGGATGGTCTGTGGTCTGAGGGAGAAGAAGGAAATGATGAGGAAGTGATCAATCATGCTAAGGAGAACGATCCAGAAAAGGAGAAAGGTAAGGATCTTGAAGAAAAAGAAGAAGGTCAGGCATCGCATGAATACTCCATCAAGAAAGGAGGAGATTTTCCCTACTATGGCTTTCCAGAGCCATGGGTAGACTGCACAGATAAGTACTTGGAGCAAAGGTCTGAGATCTCTTTCTTACATGAGTTCGTTGACTATGAAGATCCATACCTGCAAGCGCTCACAGAACCTATGTCCGTCCAAGATTGGATTTATGCACTGGATGACCTGGCCATGAGGAATCTCTTTAATGAAGCAAGCAGTAAGACCAATGAGAGTGGTCCAAAGAAGATCATGGAAGTGAGGATTGGGAAAGACCAGATGGGAGAAATACTGAAGGAAAAGGTCAAGGGAAATAAAGCAAGGAAGGAGGAGCCGGAGAATGGAGGAGAGATAGAATCAGGGAATTTGCCAAGAGGTCCTTGAGTCTAGTGATAGGATTCCCCAACCCCAGAAGTCTGTAATGGCCAAGTATGAGCCAAACTTTTCAATTTTCTGTTATCAATGAAAGTGACTGATTCTGCTTACTTGGTTGCGCTTAATGATTATAATAACGAAAAAAAAGGCAAATGAACCTGCATGCAAAATCATTGAGGAAACCTTGGCATTTGACTTAGAAAATTAAGAAGATTCTCAAAGTGATTCTTTTCATATTTCACTCAATAAAGATAAAAGCATAAAATTGATCTTATAGCTAAAAGAATACAAGGATGCCTTGCATGGTCCTATGATGATGTGCCAGAATGAATTCAGAAATTATTCCACATCACCCCCTTTATACCAAACCTAAAAGGTGAGCTCACAGTCCAAAGCCATGAACTTGTTCCTTAATGGTAGCTAGATATCTTAAATGAACTTCTTCTTCTTAAAAAAAAAAAAGAGAGCTCGCTAGGATGAAAACCCGAAAGGGCGCCTAGGCAAAAGTTAGAGCAAAATAAGATGCGTGTTGATTTCAAAATCCGAATCCTAGCCAGTCAAAATCATGAAGAGAATAAGAGATAGTGAGAAAAGAAAGGAAAGAAAGAAAGAAAAAAAAAAAAAAAGAAAGAAAGAAAGTAGAGAATAAATAAGATTGAGAATTCTTGAGTACTTCAAAGTACATGAATTATCCTAAGAAAAGAAATTGGAAATGAAAAGAAAGATTTGAGAGTATCAATTAAATTTTTTGTGAGAGACTTAATGGATAAGTGATAAGTGGACCAAAAGCAATGCAGAAATATCTTTGAGAAAGATAAAGAGTAATTTGGAGGGCTGGTATTACTATGTGAGTATGATAGAGTATGAGTAAAACATGATGTATTATGAAGAGTTGTAAAGATTGACTGGCTAGTGATAAGGTGAAAAGAATCAATCGCCACAAAAAAAAAAAAAAAAAAAAAAAGAAAAGAAAAAAAATGCATAAGAAGGAGAAGTAGTTCATCATCTTGTTCGAAATCTGCCATAAAGAATATGTTTCAGAAAGTCTGCCCAAAAAAAGGGGCACCCATTGAACCTTAATGAAAACATGGCCCGAAAAGCCCACCAATTCTTGAAGCCTTATTCTTTCAAGACCTCCAGAGTATATGAACTACGTTTTGACCTGATTCCCATTCGGGGATACGTAGGCAGCCTGCAAGGTTCGGTCACAATCTCATGCAGAGTCAATCATTAAACTTCTTTCAGGCCTCGACCGAACTACTATAGGACCTGATGCCCATTCGGGGATAAGTAAGCGGGTCTCCTAAGGCCCTCGGTCCAAAGAAGAAACCCAACCAATTCATGAAATTACCTTTGCTTGCCCAGAGGCCGCGTCACCTCCCTTAAACCAGGGGCAAACTTCGTTTGCCCAGCACTTCCAAATCCCCTGTCAAACTAGGGGCAAACTTTCGTTTGCTAAATAAAACATCTCTGTGTTTACTGGCTTTCAAGGACCAAGCTTAGGCATCCCGAGATTTCTTGAAGTAAGAAGTTGAAGTTTTCATGCATAAATCTGAAATTGATTTAAGATGGAAAGAAACATGAAAAGGAGAATTCTTTATCAAAAAGTCAATCGTAAAGGAAGATACAATGAAAGAATATTATAACAATTTTTTCTCAAGTTGGCCAAAGAAGCGCAAAGAAAAAAAAAAAAAAAAAAGAAGAAGCAGAATTGGTCACAAATTTGAAAAAAAATGTGTGCGTCTCAACTCAGTTTGAGTCTACCTTCCTGAAAATCGAAAGATACATTCCTCAGATGAATCAGTAAGAGTTGGAAACTTCGAAAGAAGGATAATAAGCACGAAGGACAGGAAGTCAGATTCTGCTCCGCCAAGGGAAGGGCGAGTAATACTCTCAGGAAGAACAAAATCAAGTGAATATCCTCAACAGATCATCAGATGTAACATAAAGCCTTTGAATTTGTCCATAGTCAAAAGGGGAATCCGTGAGTAGAAAAGTGGGGTTGTCATAAGGAACTGGCTCATACTTCTACCTCTTCTTGCTCGAATCACCTAAACTGCTGTCCATAGCAAACAATCTATCAAAGAAAATAATAATAAAATCGAAATAAGAAGCGCATGAACATCTCTTCGGATTAAATGGCCCCAAGGCAAATCTTTTTGAGCTGGACCAGCTCCGATCAAATCCTCGATCTTGGTATAAGTCGTCTATCGCATCCAATGAGTTACCAATCAAATCCTCGGTCTTGGTATAAGTCGTCTATCGCATCCTATGAGTCACCGATCAAATCCTCGGTCTTGGTATAAGTCGTCTATCGCATCCTATGAATTACCGATCAAATCCTCGGTCTTGGTATAAGTCGTCTATCGCATCCTATGAGTAACCGATCAAATCCTCGGTCTTGGTATAAGTCGTCTATCGCATCCTATGAGTTACCGATCAAATCCTCGGTCTTGGTATAAGTCGTCTATCGCATCCAATGAGTTACCGATCAAACCCTCGGTCTTGGTGTAAGTCGTCTATCACATCCTACCAGTCACCGATTAAATCCTCGGTCTTGGTCTAACTCGTCTATCGCAGCCTACCAGTCACCGATTAAATCCTCGGTCTTGGTCTAACTCGTCTATCGCAGCCTAGTAATCACCAATCAAAATTCCCAGCCTCAGGCATAAGACGTCAATCGCAGCCTATCTAAATTCGGGGTCATTGAATCTGAAACTATTCTGACTTTTCTGTGAACTCACATTTCCTGATTCGGCACCGGAGTCTAAGACGCAAAGCACATCTCAGCCAATCAGATGATCCTCGAGACACCGGAGTATAAGACGCAAAGCGCATCTCAGTCTTTCATCACATTTCCTGATTCGGCACCGGAGTCTAAGACGCAAAGCGCATCTCAGCCAATCAGATGATCTTCAAGACACCGGAGTATAAGACGCAAAGCGCATCTCAGTCTTTCATCACATTTCCTGATTCGGCACCGGAGTCTAAGACGCAAAGCGCATCTCAGCCAATCAGATGATCTTCAAGACACCGGAGTATAAGACGCAAAGCGCATCTCATTCTTTCATCACATTTCCTGATTCGGCACCGGAGTCTAAGACGCAAAGCGCATCTCAGCCAATCAGATGATCTTCAAGACACCAGAGTATAAGACGCAAAGCGCATCTCAGTCTTTCATCACATTTCCTGATTCGGCACCGGAGTCTAAGACGCAAAGCGCATCTCAGCCAATCAGATGATCTTCAAGACACCGGAGTATAAGACGCAAAGCGCATCTCAGTCTTTCATCACATTTCCTGATTCGGCACCGGAGTCTAAGACGCAAAGCGCATCTCAGCCAATCAGATGATCCTCGAGACACCGGAGTATAAGACGCAAAGCGCATCTCAGTCTTTCAGCACACTTCCTGATATTGCATCGGAGTATAAGACGTAAAGCGCATCTCAATCGATCAGTATGCTCATAAAAATGGCAGTCGTGACTTTTCCATGATAGGACGTCATCAGCATAGAAGGATTTCAAGACAAAGGCACGTTTTGGCTAACTCTAAAGAGTAGCCTTGTCCTAAGTCATTGAACCTGAAAACATAGAGCATAAATTTGCTTGAGCACGTACATCACGATAGGATAGGTGCATTCATCTGTGTGACTACCTGTGTTTGTGTTTTGTTGTCCCTTGCTCGAACTACGTCTTGGTCTGATTCCTGATGGGATACGTAGGCAGCTCACCGTTGAGCACGACCAACATTTGGCTATCTGCGCACCCGATTTTGCAACGCACTTTTTGTTTTTACCTAGATTCGACTGTTTGGTCAAAGGCTTGTCTTTCACACAGGCTTTGACATTCGTTTGTGATACGCGTTGCTTCACAAACTCTGTCAAAGAGGGGCAAACTGTAGACACCCCAATTTTGACCAAACGTCAAATCCAGGGATTGGTTACCTCTCAAAAGACCGATGATGACGATGACCGTGGCGTTCGAAGATTTTCCAAGAAATTCAAAATCTTCAAGATATTCTTCAAGTTAAAATTGCAAAATTCAATATGATAAAAATAAAAAAAGAGAGAGAGGATTTGGGTATTCGGGAGAAACCCGAACAATGAAGAACGTGTGAGAAACCCAGTCTGGGAACCAATTTGTAAGAGGATAAAATAAAAAAAAAGAGTTCTTTTGAAAGAGATAGGAGGACAAAATAAAAAAATAAAAATCTTGGAAAAGGAGAAAATACAAAAAGAGAGAGTAGTATATTTAGATATATACCATGCACATGTATGATACCATGCACATGGGGGATCTTAATGCAAATACATATATACATGGAATAAAAAAATTTTGGTTTACACCAACATATCTTTTGAAAATTAAAAATAGAGCAAAATTCAGTTAGCCCCGGCACCCGGAAAACCCGGCGGCACTCACTGAGTGCCTCCTGGCATTCAGCGAATGCCGCCCGGCACTCAGCGAGTGCCGCCGGATGCCGTCGTTTGCCGCTGGCTGTAACAGACTGCTTTTCTCACATGTTCTAGAAGAAATCTTTGCACATGGGTCTCCACCCGAATTTACCCATTTATCCTTGAGATAATGGTCTATATAAACAAACTTTCATCTTCATTTGGGATAGACTTAGAATATACTTGAATCAATACACACACATACACTTGAATTTAGAGAGTGATACAAGAATCATATAGAGAGAATTGAGAAGAAGAGAAGAATTTCTTGAAGAATTTGAAGAGTTTTTAGAAGAATTTGAAGATCTTGGAAGAACTTCACAAGAAAGTTGAAGAAATTCTTGAGGTCATAGAGGTAACCTCTTAATCCTTGATAGAATTAGGATAATTCAATCACAAGTTCATAGATCTAGGAACTTTTCACATTTTCAAAACCTCTCTTCTTACCCCATTTCATCACACACCACCAAGAACTTGTGATTGAATCTCATGACATTTCATCAATTTGGATCTAATTAATGCTTTGGGTTTAAGACAAATTCAACTTTGAAGAGTTTGTATTCTTAGTTTTCTAAGTAATCCTTGATTTTCCTCTTTTCTATTTCATTCAAAAAGTGCATAAGGTCTTCCATATCTCATTGAACCTCTTTGAGTTTGATTCCTTAATTTCCTATGATCTTATGATCCATATGGAGATTAGAATGAATCATAGTCTTAATCTACATATAATTAGTGAGATTCAAGTTTTAATCCATAACTTGAACCTCTTCATTAAGAAATCTTATGGAATCCTCACCATATTCCAATGAGGTTTTAGTAGATTTTTAACTTCATTTAAACTCCAATGACCATTAAGTGGTAGGAGTAGTGACTTGAATCCAAACTTTTATCCATGGATTTAAGTTTATTATTCTTTGGATCTTGTGAAATTCATGCTATTAAAATCTATGAGCATATATATGCCTTTTAGTCTTCAATGACCATCAAATGGTAGAAGAAATAGTTTGGTTTGAGCCCCAACTTCGTGTTTTAATAGTTGAGGCTAATCAACAAAGTTGAACTAGCAAGACAAAAACAGTGGGTTCACAAACTGTTTTTGATCAAATATTTTTAGTTCAAAATCTAACCGTTGAAATCAAGTGAAACCAACGGGAAAGTATCAATAACACATTGTTTTACCACTGTGATTTTTGTTTTAGTAAGATTTTGTGCTTAGAAGGGTTTGATCATGGTTTTTGTGAGCTAATTACAATCTGTCCAGAGTTCTAGAATACTTTCAGAATAATAAGTCTGTTTTAAAATTAATAAATCAGAACCCTAATAAAGTTTTTGGGGTCTCAAATAATTTTTTATAAGTACCTTAATGTGTTAGGAAGGTACCCTAAAAAGATCTAAGTGTTTCTCATTTTTTTACTATTTTTAGAAAATCATACAAGATCTCTGGACAGAGAGTTGCAAAATCCTGAGTGAGGTCTAGTATTTTCCATATTCCCGGAGATCTAACCGTTGAAACCTTGATTTTCTTTTTGGGTTAGAAACTAGACTCACAGAGGCATAACATATCCAAAAATCATTAAGATCTAACTGTTGACAGTATTTTATTCCTATTTTTGAATGTCTGGTCTGCTCTCTGTAAATCACAAAAAACTGCTACTGTTTTTGTCTAATCTTATTTATTTTAACTCAAATGGTCTCCTAATGTCTCGAGACCCAAACCATGTTTTGAATAATGATAATTTAGATTAAATCCAGAGGCTTAGTGATCCAAATTGGTGAATAAATTCACATCTCATTCTTGTTTATATTCGTGCATTCATTCATACATATTCATATTCATAAGTAGGACTTATCTCTTGTCTAAATTGTATCTAATTGAACATGACTTAGGATTAATTAATCTTTGATATTATTTTTTGTATAAGGCATGTGTACTAACCTTTTTTTTGTAGCGCATTTGAGGTACAATTTCTCATCCTTTCCTTAATTTAATTCATTTCTTTGATTTATATTGATTTTCGACTCCATGTGCGACACCTTAGCCTAGGTTTTGCCTTATGTGTATATATGTGTTAGAGACCTTTTCTTAGATTTATTTTGTTCTTGCATGCATTGCACGTTTAATATTTGCGGCCGGATCCCGGGTATGTCTTCTAGTTCTCTATTGCATATCATGTTGCTTGCTACTTGAATTACGTGGCTTATGAATGATATTTTGTCGTTAGTAATTTTACACCCTTTTGACATGCTTTTGTGACGCATATGTATATATGTATTAGTTGAGGGCATGCTTAGATTAATAAATTTGATTAAAAAAGGATGTTGAGTAGAGGCCTATCGTGAGATAGGATGAAAGGGGGTGTTTTAGTCCGTCGGGCTCCTTCCCCTTTCATTCCATAATCCCCGGACCCAGTTTATCTTTGGTTTCGCAAAAGATCAGTTTCCTGTAAAATGGTTTCTTAATTTTTCCTTAAAAAAATTAAGTGGCGACTCAAAATGTTTTAAAAGTGGATAAAAAAAAGATAAAACTGCGATATCCACAGGCACTGCAAAGTAACACACCGATAGAATGAGTAAGAGCTTATGGGCTTTATGCTTATTCTATGGTCTAACCCATTAAACCGAATAATGGGCCTCCGGTCCAATATCATAATAACCTTAATAGCCTATAATACTTGGCTCGAGAAGGATCATAGCACGCGCTTTGTGATAAGCAACATGCACCATGATCTTGTTGGAAAGTATATGTACTACCCAATAGCCAAAGTATTATGAGATAAGATCAAATTTGTTTTCGATGGTACATTCACTACTAGATTAAGCATCTAGTTATGATGTTCGGGAAATTAAAGGAAACGTTCCAAGTACACGATGACTGGTCATCTAAGGTCGATGGCAGGTATGATTCGTGATTTCAGAATACTCGGAATATCTTTACTGGCGAACTGCAGTTTCAGGTTATGATTAGTTCTTTGCCTAATTCGCGGGTCCATAGAAAACAAATCATGATCCACAACGGAAATGTTAATTTTTTTTTGTTGACATTTTCTGACATGTTGAGCTGAATACGAAGCGCCAAAAGGTAAGGCGAATCGTATTGCTACATTTATTGCCACAACTTTCATAAGTGAAACTAAGTGCAAGGCCAATGGGCCTAAACGTAATGGTAAGAGTAAACCCGCCTAGAGGCAGGGTGGGGCTAGCAAGTTTGCGCCCAAGGCTAACAAGGTGGAAGAGCGCAATCGAGGGCGTTCTCCAGTTCGGTATTAATAGGATGTATACTTTTTGGTGGTAGTGTTACTAGGACATGGTTATCTAGGGATAACTACTTAAGAGTTGTTTTATATAATTCTAGTTTCCTCTGTTATTCATTTATTCTGAGACATGACATACTGGACTTGAACGCATAGGATGTAATAGGATGACTTGATTAGCTCGAGAAGCCCTTTTGGGCCCACTTGCTGAGGTTGACCTGCCTATGTGTTAGTCTTGCTTAGTTGGCAAAGCATGTCGAAAGCCTTTTAGAGAGGCTATTAGAGCTACTCAAGCATAAGACCTAGTTCACTCAGATATCTGTGGACCTATGGTTGTAAAGGCACGTCATGGTGCCTCTTATTTTCTCACTTTTATAGATGATTTCGCGTGATGTGAGAATCGCGAGTATTTATCTAATCAGTTCTGGGAACTATGTGAGGAAAAAGGGGAAACACAGACAACTTTCTATTCCGAAAACTCCGTAACAATATGGTGTTGCAGAAATAAGGAATAGGACATTCCTAGATATGGCTAGGACTATGATGGCGCAAGTCAACCTCCCAAAGTTGTTTTGAGGGGATGTACTCTTGATTGTTGTCTACATACTAGAGTGCCTCTTCTCAGTCAATTCCCTCTACCCCCTTATGAGCTATGGAAAGGCGAAAAGCTCATTTTTGAGCATTTGTGCCCATGGAGCTCAGAAGGTTATGTTCACTATACCTCGCACAAGTGCGAGAAACTACGCTCGAGAGCTATAAAGTGTACCTTTATAAGGTATTGTAATAGCTCGACAGCATGTTACATATAATGAACAAATGGGTATAGGAATGACAGAAATGGTGCCACATGATATTGAGAATGACTTCCACAAATCTGTATTACTAAGAGATATCTTGACCTCTATAAGTTGGAGGATGTTGAAGACAACATACCGTCTTTAAGCGAGGGTGGGGAGATTGAGAATCCACATCCATTAATCGCTGTAAAATGGTACTAGTCTCCACCCGAGTGGGAGTACACCGCTAGATGCTAGTGGGAGTGTACCAGATAGTGGGAGTGAACCACTAGGCACTCAAGATTCTCAGGTAGTACACTGTATAGTGATGAGGAAAAAATTCCCTATCGCTGTTTTGAAATTGAGGAAGACATTTTTCATATGTGCATTTGTGTGCACAAGTGGATGAGGATGGGCCTGCTTCTTTTGGTGAAGCATTTTTCTTCGTTTGCTGAAGCTGAGTGGATAGTTGCTATGCTAGATGAGATGAGCTCTATGGACGCAAATAAAGTCTGGGAGTTAGTTGACATTCTGCCTGTGCATAAGACTATTGGAGACAATTATGTTTTTAAAATCTAACGCAAGGCAGATGGTTCAATTGACAAGTATTAGGCGCGCCTTGTGGTGATAGTTTGTAACCAGAGAGGGTATAGACCATGGAAACATGTTCTCCCAAAGGGTGAGATCTGACTCCATTCGCCTTATCCTAGTAATTGTCGCATATTTAGTTTTTGGACCTTTTTTAGTTAGATGTTTAAACTGTTCTTTTCTCAATAGAGAACAAGACGACGAGATAAATATAGATCATCCCATTGGTATTATGACCAAAGGGAATAAGCGTAAAAGTGTGCTGTCTTAAACGATTTGTTTATTATCTCTAGCTGGCAATCGGCTAGGCAGTGGTACAATGTGTGTACATTAAACGGTCCAAGAAAAGTGTTCTAATTTTTTATATGTTGATGACATCCTGAAAGCTGGGGATGAGATGAGTTCCATTGTCGCCACTTAAGAGTGGTTGTCCTCTCAGTTTGAGATTGAGGGCATGGGTGATTCCAACTATGTGTTGGAAGTTTAGACTGTGAGATATTGTTCTCAGAAGCTCCTCTGTTTGTCTCGAGGGACTTACAAGATGTAGGTTCTTGAACGTTTTCACATGAAAAACTGAAAACCCATAGACATCCAATTTTTTGGGGACTCTCCTCAACCTTAGATCAATGTCTTAAGAATAATGAGAAGAGGAAACAAATGTCCAGTTTGCCATATGTGTCCGCAATGGGAAATCTGAAGTTTACTAATGTGTGTACTCGGTCAGATGTCTCCTATGCGGTTTGTTTAATTAGTCATTGTCGTAGCAACCATAGTCCTATCACTAGAGAGTAGTGAAGAGTATCTTGCAATATGTTCACAGGAGTACTGTGGACCTTGCCTTATGCTCTCCACGATGGAAGCATAATAGTGGTGTGCTCTGTAGCTGTTAGAGAAGCTGTTTTGGTTGAAGAGTTTTTGCAGTGGCTAGGCTCTTTATCTCATAGTGATGAGGTTGTGCTCATCGAAGGTGATAGCACGTAAGCCTGAGCATATGCAAAAGATTTCAAAACCATTCTAGCACGTGTCACATTTGAGATGTGATTTGCGCAAAAGGAAGTTGTCTTAAGGCACATCTCCATTGGGGGATTTGATGTGCTTAGACATTTTATTGTGGTATTGACATTATTATTCAAGTTTTTTTTATAAACTAGTTGGTTTCCATATATATATTTGCTATAAATGGAATGAATGCACATTTCTTATATGTCACCGGGCTTGAATCGACCTGCTCACACGGGTGATTCACCTTGGCGCCGAGATAGCGAACTAGGACATGCGTGTCCATGGCGCTTAGATGGAGAGCAAGATGAGACATGTGTTCATGGCACTTAGATAGTTAGCTAGGACATGTGTGTCCATAGCGCTTAGAAAGCGAGCTTGAACACTTATATCTATGCAGTATAAGAACAACGAGCTAGATATAAACCCTATTATTTATATATGTCGCCTTAGATGGATCTAAGATGAGACCTTATACTTGGTCGAACATAGAGATATCCCACAACTCTATGTAGCCTGTTTATAGCCGAATGTGAGTTTTCAGACGGGCGCTAGGAGTGGCGACTGTGCTGGAAAACTCTGGTTAGACGTTTTGTGTAACGTCTAGACTAAGATTCGTATGTCGTTACTTGTTTTCCAAACATAGAGTGACATGCCCATTTTTATGGAAGAATGCCATAGCATACATTTTATACTGTATGTGCTTTTGCGATCGATTGTGGAGCAGTGAATGGATTCCTCTTCATTGCTGTGTGAGCCATGTAGCATATCCAAGACATTGGTTATCCTACAAATTGGTTGCCTTCACGACTTGAGACTATGTCATGAAGAGGACGCTTGATGACAGCTACTTTAGCATGCTATCCTAGGACGACGAGACAATTCCGTTCTATGGGGCGTGTCTGGGCAAGCGGTCAAGTTAGTTGAATTGACATGTGGGCTCAGGGAAGACCATTCAATAACACACCATGTTTTTGTGACTCATTAGCAGGCCTGCGATAATCGTAATTTGTTACTGATATGTCATGAGTACATTACATTGAGGTGGTGCAGTACTTCTTTTCACCGAGGGATTGAGAATGCTGTGTCTGGTGTGGTTGAATCATCTAAGGCATACACGAGAAGCTTCCGAGTGATGTGTCTTGCTGGTTTTGGTGATGATTTGGCATTACACTCCTGTCGCTGCACTTTCTTTTCGTAAGGTCGCACATTCTATTTCCCTGTATGAAGAGATGAGAAATTCCGTTGTGTTGAGAGATTAGTTTTAGAACTAACCCTATGTGGGTGAGTGGGAGATGTAACACATATTGTGGTCGGGCCATACGGGCACCCACATGTTATTGGACTGGGTCCAATAAGACCTGGCTTGGACACCAAGTTACGGGTTTTGGAGTCCCAAGCCTGTTAGGTTTTCGTTGTGCTTATATATATGTGTGTGTATTACACATTGAAAACCTAAGGGAGACATAAAATCTGAGCCTCTCTCTCTCTCTCTCTCTCTCTCTCTCTCTCTCTCTATCTCACGCAGTCTCTCTCTCTCTCTCTCCCCACGGTTTCTCTCTCTAGCCTATCACCACAAGGGCTTGGGATCTAGCGCGTGACTGTCATGGGGATGGCTCAAGAAGCGTCCTCTACGACCTAGGCGATGCATAAGAGAGTACATGGAGGCAACATGGAGCAGCAGTTCGTGGGTGAAGACGCCGGGCTCGTAACAACACCGTTCGGCGATCCATCGGACTATTCCGCTAGGTAACGAAACTATACCCGACTCGTATGCTTGCGTGCATATTAATTTACAATCATGAACTTGGAATATAACTTGGATGACTATTTAGCAATGCTTCTACTACAAATCCCACGTTGTTTTATCACACTCTAAAATGAAATCACTCAGAAACAGGTGTAATCGCTCTAGTGTATGTGACGATGATAAACGTTACAAAGCAAATAACTCTCGCATATGACTCAAAACAACGTATGACATGAAAGAATACTAGTCTCATGAATAGGATATCAAATGTCAAGTAAATATTGTCACTACCATGCTTTATTTTCCTCTTTATCATTTTCATATTAAAACATGCTCCCCTTGGATCAATTAGGACTTTAATTCGGGTTAAAATGTTGGTCAAGGGTTAAAGTTAAGAACGGAAGGTACAAGAATTCAAAAGGTCCTAAGTGAGTACGATGATCGTAACTTCTAGTTCAAGGGCTGTTACTACAATGACTATTTATTTCCTATTTTTCTTCTTTTTATTTTTTTTTCTTTTGCACTATTCATTTTATCTCCCCCCCCCCCCTTTTTTTTTGCTCCTCACTACTTCAATATATATTAGTCGCTATTAGCCTTATTCTCTTTTGGAAGACCATTTTCGACCACTCTCGGACTTGGGTAAAAGGATGTTATTCATCGGCAAACTCCATATTGGAGTGGGTAGGATAATGGGCGAACAAAGAAAAATGGCTTATTTTAAGGCTTAAGGGGTTGATGAAGGATACAAAATTATTGCAATGGGTAAGTCAAAGGCCAAAAGGGGTTAAATAAAAAGATGTCCTAATATCATCTCTTAAAGTCACATAGTTCTTCAATGTTAACAATATCAAGGGAAATTGTTTTTATCTTTTATTTTTATTTTTACTTAAACATGGTAATTACAATACTAACTCGGCTATCGATCAAAACAAAAATAATGAGACTAATCAACAAATTTATGTGCTATGTCGATGAAATTCGATAAAGTATATTTATAACCCTCAAAAAGGGAAGAAAGGCTCAAAAGCTTACCGAGCTTAGTCTCCACAACTGTGCTAGCCAAAAATCCAAACTATATTATAGTTCACTATAAATATGCATCCACATGACATTGTGTCCTACATAAGTAAATTTGCAAGTTAAAGATATAAAACTACAATTCCAACGATATACAGCTTTCAAAACATACCTTCATGACAATAGTAGACATTGGATTACGCACTCTCACGACTTCAATTTTCAATGAAATCATGTCAACAAAGACATTAAATGTTGCACATTATTTTTTTTTACAAGACTACTAAATCCGAAATCTAATCTAAACAAAAAGGAAAAGTACATAACAAAAGAAATACTAACATAACTACTAATGAACGAAACAAAATGTTAAAACTAACAATGGTAAACAAAAAGAGAATCCATAAAACTCCCCCAAACTAGGTCACCGCATGTCCCTATGTAGGTGAGAACATGACTATGAAATGAATGAACTCCACGGACAGGACCACGAGAATGTCAACTTCTTTGAAAACATCCAACAATGTTGGTGGCGACAAATCACGTCTATATGAATCATACAGTTCCCACTCAGGATGGTCGGCTAGATCAAAGAGAAGCAGCTCCATCTCCTCATCCTCATCGCCAATCTCTAGTGCCAAGATCACCTCATCAACCTCCAGATTGTCATACGGTACAAAAAATGAGGTTATGTCCTCCGGGGACCGATTGGGGTGCCCTGGACACTGTCTCACAATATCCAGAACATAGTCTGGCAAATCTCTATACGAATTTGTAATCTCTCGTGGTGCATTAGTATCTCAGTAGGCTCATCTGAAAGGTCATGTCCTAGACTCTATACATCAGCCTCCTCATCCTCGTCCTCATTCTCATCATCATCGTCATCATCATTGTCATCGAAAGAATCGTCTGAATTGGATGAAGATGAAGACTCAGAGGAAGTCGGGGGCACATCGTAGGGGCCATTGATAAGTGCGGGATCATCATTGAATAGCAAGTACCATCGTCATCATCGCGTCCCCATTCCTATTTGTTCTGATTCATTGGACGATTATAACCTGAAAACAAAAAAGAAGCAAACTACAAATTCATAAGTACTTGCTATTAAAAAAATAGAAAATAAAACTAACTACGATTAGTAATGAAAATGTGGATGATTGATAAGTATAAATGGTTGCAATAGTGAGAATGACAAAACATTATTATACTAGTTCCAATGCAAATTTGGTCAGCACCTCCCCCAAACCTGAGCGTTAGTGATTTCCAATATAACAAAAATTGGGGCAAGGTGCTATGCTTTTGATTAGCTAATGGAAATAATGTTTATGTAAAGTGTGGCACCTATTGAGACAGTTATAACAATCGACATTAAGAATAATCATCTAATTAATCATACACGTAAAATCATTAACCAAACTAAATCAGAAACAAATACACGAAAAAAAAAATAATAAGTACAGACCCAAAATAAAATAAAAGTGCAAAAAAGTAAACTAAACCGATTAAAGCCAGGTACAACATCATCCTAAAACAAGAAGTAAAATAAGAACAAAGAAAACAAAATGAAAGAATATACAAGCCAGAGTTTGATAATGTCTGAAACCACCCATCAAGTACATGAAAAGATAAAAAATAAAAGTCCCACTAACAACTCCTAATCCTCACCATTCTCCACTAACACCAACTCCAACCCAGAACCTCCATCACCATCACCTTCATCATCATCGTCACCATCACATCCATCATCATCATCACCATCTCCATCACCCTCTGCACCCTCCTCCTCACCAGCCTTTGAAGCAACCTATGGCTCAAGTCATGGAAATGCAGACTAGCACGTGACCTCGCCCTGCACCAAGATCTCCTCTAACTACTGGGGATGTGCTAGCTGGAAGTAAGACCGCGTATGACTGGAGCCTAAGGGTCTCGCCACAGAAAGAATAGACGTCACCATATGTCCAAGCATAAGGCGTATCCTCTAGCAAAGGTGGACGTTGTACCTGTCTCTCTCGGTGTGCCTGTGCCTGTACCTGGTCCCTAGCCTTCCCTACCTCTATCACTAGTCGCTCAAGGCTCAACTTCTAGTCACTGGAAGCGAACTCTAGAATATATCGGTCAATGGGCTCATCGGGAGGAATATGGAAGGATCTAGTTCTAAGGATTGCTGTGATGGTACGTGGATAAGGCAGGCATAGGGTGGACTCACTGGCGCGATCAATGGTGTATCCCGAGGAGCGTATACCCTCCATAATAATTAGGCCACAATGAAACCAGTCACTGTGATAGACGGCGTAGAGTGCATGGTGAATCTCTTTCATTTACTCCTGCTCGTGTCCAAAAGGATAAAGATTCCTCTTGAACACGTGGTCGACGAACCACATTTGTCAGGGTATGTGGGATCGACATATAGTAATCCTTGATCCAGTGCAGTCGCTGCATATATCCCGACTGATATGTGTGAGTGAGTGGTGTTAGGTCATGATAGTAAGCTTAGGGACTTGAGAGGAGTGAGATGGGAGTTGGAGGGCCTCAACAATGTCATTGGGGTTGTTGGTGATCGTGTTGCCATCAATGGTTGTGGAAAGGTACATGTGCTGGGCTAAGGATTCCTTGTGGTGGTAGAGGTTTTGGCAAAAAAGTCTGATGAGTCTCGGGTAGGTGATAAGGTCGGGGTTTCTAAAAATATGGGTGGGGCCAATTTTTGGGCAATTAGGGTATTGAAACCCCATCGGGTGTCTACATTTATCGCAAAGAAATCAGCGTCGATGGCGGCTTCATACTTGAAGCCTCGAGTGGTGTACTTGGGTGATAGGTCGTTCGGGTTGATTGTCGTTTTGGTCTGCCTTTCTTTTTCTTTTGAGGCGGTTGAGAGCTAGAGGCTATTTTTACAGGTCATTTGGTTATAGCTGTTAGGTGGGTGTAGGTGAAAAAGAAAAGGAAAAAAAATGAAAATACCCCCCCTAAAATGGTCTATCAACCCAGAAATAGACGAAAGAGCATGTGAATGGGTATTGGCAAATCAAACAAAATCCCAACAAGGGATACAATAAGCATTTAAGATACTCAACATTGCAACTAAAGTGGAGTCCACAGGGGGGGACACCAAGCAATTGTGAGAATAGTCAACCCCTTCCCACTCATCGTCCCAATAAGGATACACACTTTGCGGCAAGTCATGGGGGACAACAATTAAACTATTCATATAATAACCAACAGAAACTTTCCATATTCTGTAGCTTCCAATTGATTGGGATAGAGGTCCAATCGATTGGGATAAAAGTAGTAACAATTGATTAGAGAAAAGTCCAATTGATTGGATCTTAATCAATACCAATTGATTGCAAACTTTGGCAAACTATTGGGAGTCACACCATGACAATCAATTGGATATAAGTCCAATCGATTGGGAAAACCCCAATCAATTAGGACTTCGTCTTGTCCATAGAGACTGACAGTCCAGAATTAAAACGTATGAGGGACGTATTTTACTACATCCAGTTTATTAAAAAAAATGATGTATGCCCAGGCCGAAAGTCACTGTTCATGCAAATAGTGCACCAATAGTTGATTGAATTTTTGTTTATTTTAATCAAACTTAAATTCTTATGAGATTAGGATTACTCCCAAAATAATGTACTATATTAATAACTTATTATTTTTATTTGGATGAGATGTGAATGGTTAATGTAAAGGATGATTAGGGACTAGACCAAAATAATTAAGCTATGCGATTGATTTATTAATTAAATGCGATTGAATGGTTTATTATTTTGGGTTTGTAATTTTAAATGGGGCTTGCATGCCTTCCTCCCTTCTTCTCGATGTAATTTTTATCTCCCTCCTATGTACCTCTCCCTTGATCATGCATCAAGGTTTTCTTTTTTAAAGCCATGTAAAATTAGGTTTAGGGATGAAGATCAGAAGATTAAAAGGACGAAGAAAGTGAATCCTACTTGGAGAAGACAAGGTGTCAAAGGAAATAAAAAAGACTATTTATTATTATTATCTCAAGCTTAGAGCTTGAAAGCATGTGATATTTAATAATTATTACAACCCCATAGACCTAGATTCAACTTAAAGGCTCAAGTTGAATCAAATTCAAAGTCATAATCATCCATGACCCCCTTTTATGTGATAATTATTGGCGCGACGTCACGACATATTTTTATATGTCCATGTTTTAAAGTTGCTTTTAAAAATTTCGTCCAATTGTTGTATCTTGAGGATACTCCTTTATATTAAAATTTTTAAAATTATTTTCTAAATTTAATTAGTGGGAGCATCATATGGACATATTAAAATATAAATAGTGAAATATTTATTTTATTTATTTGATGTATAATTGATGATATCATAAAATTCCCTTCTTGTTATGATATTAAGTTGTAAGCGAAGAGACATTAAGAATGTCTTATCGTAGCCTTCCGCCATTATAGGGTACTAGGAGGGATTCAATACCTATTATGTGAGGGTTTCTCCTATTTACCCTTTTAAATACAAGACATTATATGGTGAGAAACTGGTGGAATTCAATACCTATTATGTGAGGGTCCCATTAGTGAACCTTGCACTTGTTGAAATGGCGGGATTGACTTAACAAAATATATGATTCAATACCTGTTATGTGAGGGTCATATATCTTTGAGGCTAAAGGATGATTGGAGCTTATTTAAGAAGAAATAGGTAACAGTTATTTTCCTATCAAAGTTAGTATAGCCAACAACTGTTAGGTGATGTTGTGCTATCTCTTGGTGGGACTGACACGACTAAAAAATTGTGCGCTCTTGTGCTACATTCAAGTGTAAACGATCATGCAAGTAATACTGGATAAGTCTAGGTTGATCCCACAGGGAAGGAATAGGAAGAATATATACTAAGTTACAAATTAAGAAAAAGAAAAGATGAATTGTAGGAGTGAAAGTTCTAACGAATCCTAATTAATTAAATTAAACTAAATAATAAACTAAAGCATAAAGAAACATAACTAAAGAAAAAAATAAATTAAAGGTGTTGGAAATAGTGAATCCACATTGATCCTGACTTTATGCCATGCATACTCATTAATGTTCTATGGAGTTCATTCCTTTTCAGCATTCCGTATTTTTCTAAGGATATAGAATCAACAGTCTTTACATGACCGGGACTACATCATCATAGTTGATTTAAAATACTTGAAAGAAGGTTTAAAAAAATGGTTATTACTTACTCTCTAAATGGTGTTAGCATTCAAAGTGGTTTTCAAAAGTCATTGAAGAAAATAGCCTTAAGGCTTTAAGTTCTAAAAACTTTTGTGACAAACTGAACTTACGGGAACAATTTGATGACAAATTTCTAAAACACAAAGCCATGGAATACTTAAAAGAATCATCTCAGGAATTAACAGTTTCGATCGATGGAAGCGCTCTCGATCGATCAAACTGCATCATCCTTCAATCGATCGAAAGACGCTTGACTGTTCTCTGGTTCGATCGCTCGAATTAACTTCGATTGATCGAGCCAAGGTTTTCTAATGATTTCATGACAGAGGCTGGGAATCAATGTTGCATCACATATTCCCAACATCTAAACAACTGAAACATATAAAACTAATGCAAAGATAGCAAAACAAAGCAATCATAACAACTAGATTAATAAACAATCAAATAAATAAAAGGAAAAGAAAAACCTGGAAATAATCTGAAATAAACTTGAAATAAACTTGAAATCTCCAATAATCTTCAATATAATAATGGAAAAAAGGAAGAAGAACGTGAATCTAACCTAATCTACTCCTAATCTAACCCTAAAACTGTTAGTTTTCGCGTTCTGTAGCGTCTTCCCTTCGTGTGCCATCAAAACGACTTATTTATAGGGTTCCTGCATACTGTACACAACTTTTGGAAAAAAAAGAGTTCAACCGATCGAACTTAGTTCAATCGACCATGATCTGACAAATATTGTTCAAAGCGCTCTCCAAGAGTTTTGGTGGTTTGATAGGGTACTGTTATGTGAGAATAGGGTGTTGAATTACCTCTTTCTTCACCTCTAATCAAGGATACAACTTTCGACTTTATCATGCAGATTTGAACTTTGGTTTAGAAAGAGATTATTCTAGGGGGCGGGGGCAAGCCTTCAAGACACGACTTCAAGCTGTTAGTATGACTAGATGGCTTCCTAGCTCGAGTGAATGCCGCATATTGCACTCTCCTCAACGGCTTGAACTTCTTTGATTTTGACAACTCTGCGCACCAATGGGAGAATGGCCATATCTCTTCACTCGGACGTTGAATTGACCTCCCGTTTGCGGCCACGCGATCGTAACTCATAGATCTACATTTTATTTTTTTAGGGAAATCTTCCAAATTTGAAGTCTTCTATGTTAAAAATGGCATTTTCTCAACTGCTTCCGTTATTCTCTTCACGAGAATCATTTTCCATCACCACTTCATTGATTTACATTCTAATACCTATAAAACAATGCATACACATACGTTGTAGCATTAACACAATAAAAGAACATTTTTATTAGAATGTACCTAAATCTAAGGACTTGGGGATAAAAGTATGCATAAAAGACCTTGTAATACGCTATGAATATGCACTTTTTACCTCGAATCAGGGACCCCAATCCCCACTAGGAATCTTTCTAAACACATATTCCCAAATTCCTTTAAAGGGATGAGGAATTGAAAAGAATAGTGGGAGGTACCATTATGATTTAAATGCCCAAATTCTAATGGATAATAAAATTGAATTTTATTTTAATCTCATATATTGCTATTTATCTTCTGTCGATCACTGCTAAAAATGTCAAACTTCAACCCCCTTGCTAAAATTCTGGATACCAACTGTTTGACTGGACCAAACTTTGATGATTGGTTAAGAAACCTGAAAATCATTATTACTTCTGAGAAAATTGCCTATGTCTTGGATGGGCCAATGTCGAAATCTCTTCTGGAAAGATCCTCAGAGGAAGAGTATGACACACTAAGAAAGTGACAGGAAGATGAAATAAAGTGGAGATACTACATGTCAGCATCCAGGAACAATGAGCTTTAGAAGCAACATGATTCATATAAAAGCTCAACCTCAATTCTTCTTCACCTACAAGAGTTGTATAGTGAGGTTTAATATTTCAAAAGAACTCTTCTAGGCCAAAATGACAGAGGGGTCATCTGTTCATATGTGCTTAAGATGATCGGTTCCATATATGTATGCATGGATATAAATTAGTAGATAGATTTGATCTTACAATCCTTGCCAGATTCATTTTCGCAGTTCGTTATGAACATTAACATGAGCAGGATGACAATTCCACTACATGAGTTGCTCAATATATTGACTACAGTGGAAGGCTCTATGAAAAAGACAAAGGGATTCGCTCTTGTCATTCATGAGGCTTCTACTTCCAAGTCCAAGTCCAAGTCCAAGTCCAAGCCCAAGCCCAAGGGTAAAGAAAAATGGAAGGGGAAGAATTCCAAGACGAAGGCAAAGGGTGGGATCAAGAAAGGCAAGCTTGCAAATGACAAGGGTAAAGGGAAGTGTTTCTTCTGTGACAAAGAAGGACATTGGAAGGATAATTACAAATAGTAACTTGATTCCATAAAAGACAAACCTTTTGAAGGTATGTTTGTTTCTTCTTGGGTATTAAATATTGGAGCTGGTTCTCATGTTTGTAATTCGTTGTAGGGATTAAGGGGAAGCAGAAGGGTGAGTAAGCAAAAGACAAGCTAATCTTCGAGTGGGAAATGGAACAAGTGTTGCAGCATTAGCTGTAGGGAGCTACTATTTAGCATTACCATCTAGTATGGTTTTAGAATAAAAGACCGTTTATTTATGCCAGATATTATTTCTGTTTCGACTTTATCTAGAGATGGTTATAAATTTGTTTTTGAGAAAAGTTAATGCTCATTTTATTTGAATGATGATTTAGTTAGTTCTGGCATATATTTGAATGACCTTTATTTCTTAAACTTGGATAATGGTATTAACTATATTGAGCAAGCAAAAGATGAAACACCATACCTAGAGATGAAGTTAATCTAAATTAGGTCATATTAGTGATGATAGAATCAACAAGTTGACTAAGGATGGAAATTTTGGTTCATTGGCTTACGAAGCTTATCCAACTTGTAAATCCTGTCTCATGGGCAAGATGACCAAATCACCCTTTGTGGGACATGGGGAAAGAGATGCCGACATACTAGGATTAATTCATACTGATGTGTGTGATCCTATGAATTCATTGCATGAGAAGGTTTTTCATACTTCATAACTGTCACCGATGATCACTCACAGTTAGAGTATGTGTATTGAATGAAATACAAATTTGAATCTTTTGAATAGTTTAAAGAATTCAGAAATGAAGTAGAAAAACAAACTACGAAAAACATTAAAGCTCTTCGATAAGATCAAGGAGGTGAATACTTAAGAAATGAATTCTTGGACCATCTCAAGGAAAATGGTATTTTATCACAATGGGCTCCTCCTAGAATGCCACAATTAAATGATGAGTCCAAAAGGAGCAATCATACCTTCTTGGATATGGTACGATCTATGATGTGCTATATAAATTTACCAATATCTTTTTTGGGATATGCACTTCAAACAACAGAACATTTAGTGAATAGGGTGCCATCCAAATCTGTTCCTGGGACACCGCATAAGATGTGACATGGGAAGAGACCTAGTCTTAATTACATTAAGATTTGGGGTTATCCAGCCTCTGTTAAGAAACTAGAAGCGGACAAATTGGAATTTAGGTCAGTAAAATGTAGATTTGTGGGTTACCCAAGAGAGTCTATGGGCTCCTATTTTTTCTCCCTGACGAACAAAAGGTGTTTGTTAGCAAGCATGGCATTTTTCTTGAGAAGTGGTTCATACAAGATAGTGTCAATGGTAAAAAGATGGAATTAGAGAAAATGTCCTCTAAATCACAAACCAACATTGATCAACCTAAGGAAGTGTCCGCAGACCCTATTATAGTAGAACCATCTATTACACAACCTCCACTTAAGTCTAGTAGGACTCCTATACCTAACAAGAGATACTTGGATCTCCGTCAAGGTGATGAGGAAATCTTTCATTGTGGAGACAATGATGACAAGAATGATACTACAAATTACAAAGAGGTGATATCAGACATCAATTCGAGTAAATGACAAGTTGCCATGAAATCAGAAATGGATTCTGTTGCACCTGTTTTTTCCTATATAGTTTCTCGAATATCTTTGTAATTCTCTCCATTATATATATGATCATAACCATCTTTCTGTTCTCACTCATTGTCTGGATTTAACTTATTTGTGTTTGGATATGTTTGAGGGTCCTTGGGGGAACTTTCTTTGAAAACCAACCCTGAGAGCTCGAGAAGAGTCTGAGCGCTCGAGCCATTATTTTAGGGAAATTGACTATTTTTCCCCTGGGCCTCCTAAATCTATAAATACCCAACACTTCTTAGCATTTTTACATTTTAAAACTTTGTTCTAAACAGAGAGCTTGTATAGAAAGAGATTTTAAGAAATCTTTATCTTTAATGCATAATTTCACTTACATGGCTTCTTAAATCTATATCTAGTCATCCATATACACGCAAGTACACTCACATTATACATAATCAAGACCTGGAGCTGAGCATTGAAGAATCAAGAAGAGAAGAAGAAGGTTCTAGCTTGGAACTACCTTGAAGTGCTTAGAAGTTCAAAGAATATCATATATACACACATATTCCTTCATCTATCCATACATGCACATACATATGCACACTTAGTTGCTGAATCAAGATTACGATCATGAAGAAGAAGTTCCAGAAGTTGATTTCCCTCATGATCAAGCTCTAGAGAAGAGGAGTTGAAGCTTTTGTTCACAATTTCAAGCTTTCTCAACATTTTCTTGCACATCTTCATCATCTAAAACACAACCTTAGTATTTGTGAGTATAAATTCTCACTTAGAAACCTGTAGCATCAGATTTTACATCTTATATCTAACATGTATTAAGATCCAATTAGTTTTCATACATGCATGTAAGTTTTGCTTAGAATCTATTTTCTGCTAAGTCCGAGCACTCGCGCTGGATTGGAGCACTCGAGCCCCTTGAGTGCTTGAGTACTACTATTTTGCTATGATCCTTGTTTTGTTATGCTTAGACAAGTATATTCATTTCTTGCATATACAAATTTATGCATTGAAATCTGTAACCAAGACTTACCTGTTGGCATCCTCATACGTGCATGTTAATCGACTTAATAAATTAATGATGTTCTTAAATCTACAATCACTTATGAGTATCTATGCACTTGAGAATCAGTCCTTGAACTTTGATACGATGATGTTTTCTGCAATGTGACAACTCTAATAATGGGAATAATCTACGCGTAATCATATTGAAACTCCTAAATTAACTTTATGTTTTGTCCGTACTACATGTAAACATATCCCTATACGTTGATTAAGTGTCTTGAGATTGGTGTAAGTATTGGCCGTGAGTCTACGGATTATCATTTGAGTTGTGGAAGTCCAGTTGGTTTTGATGTTAGTATTTGTATTAGTGATGAGAATGAGGATTGATGATGGAGATGGGATCGGTAGATGAACATATCTTGATTGAGTCGGCTATTAAAACACTTAACCATGATCTCGCAGCTATTAAGGCACAATGGTTCCTCATCACGCGGCCGTTAAGGCACTCTTATATTCATAAGTGAATAGGTCATTAATTAGAGGTGATAACATCATATTTATAGCACATTTTATGGTCTTTTATGCATACTTTTATCCCAGGTCCCTATATTTAGATGCATATCAATGATAAAGTGTTTTCTATGATGTTGAGACTCAAACATATGTTTTTACACTATTTCACAGGTCATGGAAAGCAGTTGTTGCATAAAAAGTAATTCTGATTGAGAGAGAGAACACTCTAGAACACAAAAATAGCAGTTTTAGGGTTAGTTTTAGGGTAGATTAGGAGTAGGTTAGGTTGGTTTATGTACTTCTTCTCCTTCCTTTCAATTTCTATAATCAAGACTTCAAGATTCAAGTTTATTACAGGTTAATTTCAGAATATTTCCAAGTTTTGTCTTTTCCTTTTCTTTATTTCATTGTTTATTATTTATGTATTTGGTTATTCATGTTTCCGTAGTATAAAAGTTGGGAATCTGTGATGAAATGTTGATTCCTAGTCTCTGCCATGCATTATATAGAAAACTTGTGCTCAATCCATCGAAGTTATTTCGCTCGATCGATCGAACCAGAGCCATAGTCAAGCGATTGAAGGCATTCGATCAATTGAAGGATATATGATGCAGTTCGATCGATCGAAACTGTGAATTCCTGAGATGATTCTTTTAAGTATTCCAAGACTTTCTGTTCAGTTTGTCACAACCGTTTTTAGAATCTTAAAGCTATTTTCTTCAATGACTTTTGCAAACCACCTTGAGTGCTAACACCATTGAGGGTGTAAGTCTTAACCATTGTTTTAAACTGTCTTCTAAGTATTTTAAATCACTTGTGATGATATAGTCCGGGTTATGTAAGGGTTATTGATTCTTTATCTTTAGAAAAATAAAGAATGCTGAAAAGGAATGAACTCCATAGAACGTTATTGAATGTGCATGGATCAATGCGGATTCACGTGTTCCCAACACCTTTAATTTATTTATTTCATTAGTTATGTTTCTTTATGCTTTAGTTTGTTATTTAGTTTAATTTAATTAGTTAGGATTTGTCCACTCCTAGATTGATCTTTTCTTTTTCTTTAGGTTGCAACTTAGTACGTATTCTCCATATTCCTTTCCAGTGGGTCCGACCTGGACTTATCCAGTATTACTTACACGATCACCTACACTTGGGTGTTGTACAAGAGTGCACAACTTTTTAGTTGTGTCAAGTTTTTGGCGTCGTTGTCAGGGAAGGCAACTAGGTTAGGATTTTACTAAGTTATTTCCAGTTTTATTACTTTTCTATAAAATAATAATAATGATAAAAATAGAATAAAATAAAATTAAAACTTTTGGACTTTTTCTCTCACAAGAAAAAAAAATAGAAATAATAATATCCTATTGTTTTAAAAATTTTGGGTGAACATGTTAAATCCATATTATCCTCCATATAACACAAACACCAAGAATATGTACACATTTGAAAATCAAAGTATTTACTCCCCAAGTTGGCAAGCACCCACCTATGATGCGCATTATCAACCCGAGTGCTACCAACCCCCGCAATGGGAAAACAATAGTATTAGTCCCCTACGTTATCAAACATATCAAGAACCTCTATATGGAGAGTTCCATCAATCACAATGGGGATATAACCAAAATAATAGTGTAGGATATAGTAGTATCTCCCACGATTACCAAATGCACCAAGACTTTCTTTCTGGGGAATCTTGCACACAAACACAATGGGTAGGGGACTATCATCAACAACAATGGGGGCAAAACTTTGCATAATTAAAATGAGGAGAATAACCAAGTTGAGGATAATGATATGTTAGAATTACTACTTAGTGAAATGAAAATGCTAGATAGTGCAATAATAAATTAGAAATTAGATATTAACAAGCACTTGGTAGCCAACCTATAGAAGACTACACCAGTTCTTCAACATTACAACCCGAATTTCAAGACACTAATAATGGAATGGAATTGAAGGATAATGACAGGTGTATAATTATGTCTGAACTTCAAACCAAACCATTGAGCATGAAGTCGTAGAACCATCTTCTCCTCAATATACACCCCCAAACATCAATTCAATCACTGCCTGGATAAAGTTGCACAATCTATTTGTCCAGAGCACCTCAATAGATGACATATATAGTGAGGAGAGTTACAAGGATGAGAATGAGGTTTTTAAAGATAATGAGGGTTTAGGCAATTACACAGAATTAGGAAAGGAGGAGTCCCCTGTTCACTCTACCCCTACCTTTGATAGTGACCCTAGGGAGTACGTAATTGAAAAATCTAAATCTGGTTTAGATTCTTATGATATTCATGAACCCTCATCTCTTTCAGCCGAAAAGGAGGTGTCACCAAGTTGCCCATCACCTATCCTTGCTATCAATTAAAGCTCTCATCCCGAGCTTGAAAGTCATGTGTACCCAACTCTTGAACAAAAAGAATGTGTTGTGGAAGAGGATGGTAAGGATTCTAACATATGCACTTAATAAATTTTTAAATTTCAAAATTCTTTGAGAGAGTACTTGGAAAATATCGGGCCCACATTGGATGATCTTCACCTTCCATAAGAAGCTAGTAATTTTCTTGACTGCTTGATCCTCTCAAGTGATAATGACATAGAAGCCCAAATAGATAGCTTTATCCAAGTCACATCCAAAACTATGTACATGGAACAGAAATCCAATTCTTATAATCATATTTTTGTAGATTATGTTCTAGAACAAGAGAGGGTATTAAAGCTTCATTAGATTATCACATTGACCCTGCCCCTTTTATTGAACCATAGCCTCTGCCTATTTTTAGTATTAAAATAGCGGCCGTTAGAGGAAATACCAAAACCAAAGATCATTTCTTAAGTATAATTCCTAAAAAGTGTGGTATACCTCTTATAACTGTCCCCAACAAATTTGGAAGCCATAGGTTTTGCATCATCTCCTCTGACCAGGAGCCTGACATTAGTTGGGGGGGGGGGGGGGGGGTGTTATATTTTTATGAGGATCCCCACATTCTTCTCACTACTAAATTATTTTATTGGGAAAATCCTCAAAATTATAGTTAATATTGTATGATAAAAATCTTGATTACCGAATTTATTTACTAAGTAGTAGTATTATAGTCTCTATTTTTTCTTGTTGCTAATAATGATTTTGCTGGTAACTTGAAAACAAATTTGGATATTAACGCCTCGAGGTAACATCCTTCCTTCTCTCGCTTTATTTTACATGTCCATGTGCTTAGTTTAGAACATTGAGTACAATGTTTAGTTTTAGTTGGGGGGGGGGGGGGGAGTGAGTCATTGCACGCATCACATCATTTTTGTTGTGCTTTAATGTCAATATACCTACTTAGCAATATGACTTAGTAAATTAAAAATTACAAAATTTTAAAATTTAATTATTTAATATAATAAAATGGTTCTTGTATTTCTCTATTAGTAAATGTAGTTAGTTATAATGCATTAGTGTTATTTTCTGTATGTCATTAGTATGCGATACACTATAGTAGTTTGTTTACTATCTTAGCTATATTTTTCCATTTCAGCTTTAAACTACAAAATATACAACGCGCTAATTACCGGTCTTATGTATTTTGAACTTTACTTTATTTTTCTCCTAATTCTTGCTACTATAATGTTGTGTTGCCCTTGTTTAATAAGAGAGAGAGAGAGAGAGAGAGAGAGAGAGAGAGAGAGAGAGAGAGAGAGAGAAATGTAGTTTTGTAGTTTTTTGTTTTTGGTTTTTGGTTTTTGGTTTTTTTTTTTTTTTAAGACTTAGATCCCTAGTTAAGGAATTCTACTAGTTTAGAGACAAGTAAATATTTGTATTTTTAGTTAGGTCTCTCATTAGAACAAATGTGTAATTTAAAGTCCCTTAGTGTCATTTTTATTTTATCTAATGACAATTATACCATGCACAACCTATTCCTAATCCCAACCTTAGCAGAGAGAACGACAAAGAGAGGTCCTCAGCGTTGGAAGAAGACGGCGATTCAATTTGTCTCCGGCGACGGGAGAAGACTGAGGCGACGGGAGGGCTGAGATCACTGTATGCGAAGGTTAATGTTTATGCATGCGTAAGTGTGTATATATATATGTATGTATGTGTGTGTGAGAGATCCAATCATGTATGTGTGTGGGGGGGGGGGGGTCTGATCTCTCTCTCTCTCTCTCTCTCTCTCTCTCTCTCTCTCTCTCATGATATAAACAAATTGCTTAAAACAATTCAAGATGATGGGGAACCGATCAAATGGATTTGATTACCAATTTAATTACCAGCCGAAGTTGCTCTTAGACAAGTGAATAGAAATTGAAGAATAAATCAAATCAAACCCTCAAAACAGAAAGGTTTTCTTGGCTTTAAACCAAATTCAATAGTTTGTCACTCATAAGTAGCATAGGCTTCAAGTAACTCTAGCAGCCAAATCACCCAAATTGAATCTGCATTTACATTCAAACCGATCTAAGCACATATTCATTTGTCTATACGAACTGATTCTGACACCCACAAAACAAATTTCATGTTCAATCAAAAACTCATTAATAGACTTAGGATATGAATCCAAGTTACGTAATTGAATGATCAAGCAATGGGTTTTCGCACAAAGTATCACTAATAAGGGGTAGATTGTTTTACCATGTAATAGGTTGTGCTTGATGTCCAGTCCAGTCCAACCAGAGGCCTATCGCCAATATGGGATTTTATTTCCTTAATTGCAATCTTAACCAAAGCTGCACGATCAACAACTCTAGCCTTAACATCAACACCATTTATTTCAACCTCATATACACCCATTTTTTAGAGTAAGGATGTGGGTATCATCCTTAAATTGTCTCTCTTTTGAACTTAGTTATCAAGGAAAGCTAACCAAAATAAGTATAACATTGGTTACACCAAGGGGGTGTTTGTACATGTGTGTATATAAAGTAGTATCTATTTGTGTGTGTATCTGTATGAATTTATGATATGATGGAAATGTTACTAACTTCTGCTCGGGAAGTATCAGAATGGTACAGTCGGAAGTTGAATCTAAAATTTAAGTTGAATTGAATACATTTATACAGATATTACCAATTCTTCTGTATGGAAAATAGAGGTTTTGGCTTCTACAATAGATTCTTGTGGTGTCACATATTTTAATCTGAGTCTTAGAAATGAAAAGTATTTCCACATCAATGGCTTTCAAGGGTTACATCACCCCTTTATACAATTACAAGATTTGAGTTGATTAGATCCAAAGAAATAACTCTCTTGAAGAGTAGATATGAAATATGAAGCTCACACTGATCCTATTTAGTGATTAAATAATACCAATGAAAGTTTACACAAGAAATACTAAAAGATTGAACAAATTTAGGCTCAAGACCTTAGTGTAATCATTTTTTGATTGAATGTGGATTTAGTCAAAGTTGTTTGTTGTAATTGCTTGTTGATTGAGTTTATTTATTTATTTATTTTTGTTTCTTCAGATCTTCTGTATAAGAGGACCCCTTCAAGTTGGCTGAAGATCTCTCCTCAGGATGTAAGAAAAGAACCTGATTTCAATGTTTAATGTCGTTTTTATTCTAGCAAATAATAGCCTTTAGTTGTATGAACTCTTGTTGTGTAAGTTTAGATCAGTTGGTGGAACAATAAGAAGTGTCAATGAATCTTAATTGTATATTTACAATCAATGATATAATCACAATGTGTCAAAAAAATATTTGTGATTGGCTACAAGCTTACCTCTTTTTTTCTCTTTTTTTTTTTTTGGTGATTGAATCGCGAAAGCAGAAACTGTGGCGAGTTGGCCCTAAGTTACTTGGAAGTAATAGAAAATAATAAAAGAAAATGTTAGCTCAACATTTTCTACTGTTCTCAGTGATTTCTAGATTCCCAAATCGAAAATGAATTGTCTTATGGTGTTATCAGTTGCATGAATACTCATATTATAGTATCATTCACACTCCAATTTTAATGGATATGCATTGAGTAGTGGGTCTAAACGGGGGTTTGGGGGCAGCGTCCCCCGATGAAATTTGTTTTTTGTTGCTCTTTTTAAATATTCTCTGGTGAAATAAACGTGGTAAAATTTGTGAAGTTGAGACATTGCTCTCGTGTATGAAATTTCTCCACTATTTTAAAAGGAAGTCAAAACGTGGTGAAATTTCACCACTCTTTTAAAGGGAGATCAAAGTGTGATTAATTTTCACCACTCTTTTAAAAGGCGGTCAAAACTGGTGAAATTTCACAACTTTTTTAAAAGGTGGTCAAAACATGGTGAAAATTCAAGTGTAATAACTTCTGTTAAAATTTGGTGAAATTTCTCCATTATTTTAAGAGGAGATCAAAACATGGTGGAATTTCACAAGTCTTTTAAAAGGCGGTCAAAACATGGTGAAATGTTACCATTCTTTTAAAAAGACGGACAAAACATGGTGAACTTTCAAGTATAAGAACTTGTGTTAAAACTTGGTGAAATTTTTCCACTATTTTAATGGGAGGTCAAAGCGTGGTGAAATTTCACCACTCTTTTAAAGGGAGGTCAAAATGTGGTGAAATTTCAAGTATAAGAACTTCTGTTAACACTTGGTGAAATTTCTCCACTGTTTTAAAGGGAGGTCAAAACGTGGTGAAATTTCACCAAGTATAAGAACTTTTGTTAAAATTTGGTAAAATTTCTCCACTGTTTTAAGAGAAGTCTGTTAAAATTTGGTGAAATTTCTCCACTGTTTTAAGAGGAGGTCAAAATGCGGTGAAATTGCACCACTCTTTTAAAAGGCGTTCAAAACATGGTGAAATGTCACCATTCTTTTAAAAAGACAGACAAAACATGGTGAACTTTCAAGTATTAGAACTTGCATTAAAACTTGGTGAAATTTCTCCACTGTTTTAACGGGAGGTCAAAACATGGTGAAATTTCACTACTCTTTTAAAGCGAGGTCAAAATGTGGTAAAATTTCAAGTATAAGACTTCTGTTAAAACTTGGTGAAATTTCTCCACTGTTTTAAAGGGAGATCAGAACGTGGTGAAATTTTACCACTCTTTTAAAAGGCAGTCAAAACATGGTGAAATATCACAACTGTTTTAAAAGTCAGTCAAAACATGGTTAATTTCAAGTATAAGAACTTGTCTTAAAACTTGGTGAAATTTCTTCACTATTTTAAAGAGATGTAAAAACTTAGTGAAATTTCTCCACTGTTTTAAAGGGGATTTTAAAGCATAGTGAAATTTCACCACTCTTTGAAAGGGAGGTCAAAATATGGTGAAATTTCTCCACTATTTTAAAAGACAGTCAAAACGTGCTGAAAGTTCAATTTTAAGAACTCCTGTCAAACGTGGTGAAATTTCACCACTCTTTTAAAGGAAGGTCAAAACGTGGTGAAATTTCTTCACTCTTTTAAAAGGTGGTCAAAACATGGTGAAATTTCACCACTATTTTAAAAAGGATGAAACATGGTGAAATTGCACCACTATTTTAAAAAGGCGGTCAAAACATGGTGAAATTTATATCACATATAACATCCCTGCATAACAGAAAATAGAGTCTGGAAAGACGAAGAAAATAAAACAACACATAGCATCACCCAATGAACTAAAAGAGATACTGTAGTTAGTTTCAAATGGGTCAGAATTAAAATAACCTTATAGAGTACCTAGAGATCCAAATCATTAGTTAGACCCAAAAGAGAACTTCTTTCAGTACCAAACCAAAACAATCAAGCTACACATTCTATCCAACTATGCTTTATCAAATAACTATACATTTATATCCAACTATTGTCTTATAAGAACAAAAATTTACAGATGATTTGTGCAATATCGTTCAAGACTTAGCCCCACGCTAAAAGTTGGTGCTGACGAGTTGTCAATTTTTTTCTTATTCTCTTTTGAAGACTTTTCATACTCTGAATGAGATTATATTACTCTTCATTCCACGTCTGGTGCTCCATGTTTAGGAACATTTTTACCATATCAGTCCGTATTTATTTTATCTTGCAACATGCACCATTTTCCTCTCCTTTGAAAAGTTTGCTCATGATATGACATACAAACACGCCACAATCATCACTACATATCAACACAGTTTCCATTAAAATGTATTGTTGAAGTAATGCTAAAAAAATTGTTGAAAATTTAAAGTTTTGTGCATTACGATGTTGGTACTTGTTGCGGTGTGTCGACGATAGCAACATTTGTGTACACTTCAAGATTTTTGGCCTTTCTGTAGGATTCCACATAGTTGATATGAAATTTCAACACTTTCAAATATTACTAATATGCAGAGTATGTGTTAGATACATACATGTGTACAATTCAAAGAATGCAAATAGTAATTAAATGTGGGTTGGTGTGATATCAACAAAAAGTGGTCAAGTGCTTACATTTACCCTTTTAGCTCTGTAATTTGTACTTGTTATACTTCACAAGGGGTTTATACTTTTCATTTTATGTTATGGTTCTCAATTTTGGTGTCCTAGAATCAGTCCCCAAACAGCCCCTAAACAGCCCCCCAAAACAGCCCTGCAAGTAGCCCCCAACCAGCCACCCAATTAGCCCCCAACCAACCCTTTTTTTCTGATACAATAATTTTTCCATCAACAATGACAAGTTACAACAAATAATCTAGATAGAAGTTTCCTAAGTTCACAAATAGAGAAATGGCAAATATTGCTTCAATAAAAAGTAAAAACCACCTTACAATGAACAAATAATTACATTACTCCAAGTATATTCATATTTCGAAACTAGTACCAAAAATGTCATGCCCCAAATCCACAATGGATGGAGTAAGAGCACGTGAAATGGCCCCTAGGCTAATCTCTCACTCTTACTCATGACAATATGAGCAGCCACTAAATGTTTCATCCACCAAAGGAGATTAAATTGTATACAAGTACTATACATTGATGAGTATCTATTAACCCTAACTCCATCGGTTAATTCCATATGAATTTTTATTCAAATGGTTCCACAGATTTTTTATTACAATCACTTTAGCACAGAACCTCCAAAACACACACATAAAAAAAAAAAAAAAAAAAAAACATTAACAGTTAGAAACTTACCCATGCCAACCTCTAGCGTTCCTTCTCCTATGTCGAGATTGTTAGGCACATCCATATTCAACCTAAATCAACAGAGACATTTCAAGGAGAGTAATCAATTGAGAACACAATAAGTGGAAATTAGCATATTCCAGAGACATTTGTAATTAAATCCAATAGCATAAGACCAACTCTAACCCTAGCAGCAAAACACATTTGTAGCAACTTTGCTACTCCACATGTGCTGGAAATAATGGCTCCAACCCACACAGTGAAGTTGCTGCAATTGCTTTGATTCAGCACAGAACAAATCAGCATTAAAAAAATTTAAATAAATAAATCCAGCAAGGACAAGAGAGAGAAAGAAACTCAATGGCAACATTGAATCTCAATTATGTGTTCACCAAAGACATACAAATCTAGAATTTTGAAAACAAGCCAAAAAAAAAAAAAGATAGAAATTTCAAGGAACCGCACCTATCAAACCCCAAACAATTCCAATCAGCTCCATAAAATTTCATCAAGTGAAGTAAAACAGAAACAAAATATATTGGAACCAACAATACTATCCCAAGCCTATAAAAATTGCAGATCTGAAGTTTGTGCACCAACGATGGTAGTCTCTACGGTTTTGCCGCCGGTGGTGGACTATATCATTCAACTGAATTAATAAATTGAGAGAGCAATTATAAAATAGAACAGAGGCATATTTGTGTATGTGTATATATATGATTGTTTTTTTTTTTTGCCCAAATCAGTGTTTAACATTTAAGATTTTGAATCTCAATCAATTCACAATCTCAAAAACAAAAATCCAGAAATCCCCCAAATACATATATACAATGTATACATAAATCTGGATATGTATATATATATATATGTATAGAGAGAGAGAGAGGGAGAGAGAGAGAGAGAGAGAGAGAGAGAGAGAGAGAGAGAGAGAGAGAGAAATACCTATAACCTGAGCAATGGACAAACTAGCTCCGGCGGTTCAGCACAATGGATGAGTCCGTGAAGTCGCGACAGTGGGGAATGTAGAGAGAGAGAGAGAGAGAGAGAGAGAGAGAAAGAGTGCATGTATGTGTTTGTTTGGGCGGGAGTCGATAGTTTCGTGAGAGAGAGAAGTGAGAGGTTAGAAGAAGGTAGGGGTATTTTTATCCAATTAAAACAGAGGGACTTATTGATACACATTTTCTTTTATAGATGTCCATAAATCAACATAATTAGCGTAAAATGACCTTATATCTAATTGGAATTTTTTATCCGAAGCTTCAAAACGGGGGGAATATATCCCTGACCCGTCACTGTTTCAACTTTTTTCCCAAACCCACCACTTTCTAGAAGTCGCGACTTCAACTAGCGATTTCAGACCAAATCAGTTTAACTTGAAATCGCGACTTCAAGTAGCGACTTTAGTACAAGCAGAAATCGCTACTTGAACTTGCGATTTCATTAAAAGTAGAAATCGCTACTTGGACTAGCGATTTCAGTGTTTACAAACCTTTCTTCTTCTTCTTCTTCTTCTTTCACTTAAACCGCAGCTCTCTCTCTTTCTCTGCTCTGCGATCTTTTTCTCTCTTTACTCTGCGATCTCTCTCTCTCTCTCTGCAAATCTGAGATCTTATAGGTAATCCCCTCTCCTTCTCTCTCTGTCTCTGTCTCTTTGTTATACACACACACATACAGAACAATGTATACACACACATAATGTATACACATACACACACATAATGTATATACACAGACACATACACTCACAGATACATAATGTATACACATATACACACACATAATGTATATACTATACATATACACTGACAGATACACAATGTATACACACACACAATGTATATACAAAAGTACGTCATTCAAAATAAAACTAGCACACTTGTACAATATCCAGCTACAAGTATGTCATTCAAATGGATGCTCCCCAATTTACAAGTACGTCATTCATTCAAAATTTACAAGTACGTCATTCAAATGGATGCTTCCCAAATTTGAAATGCTATGCTCCCCCAATTTTTAAAATGTTATGAAATCAATAAATGAAACAAAATATGAGACCACTAATTTTAAAACTTTAGATAAACAAAAACTTGAAAGGGTACCCAACCATGGGACACATCAACGACACGATGGACCATTGATTACTTACACTTGAATTTGCAAATGTAAAGGTATTAAAATGGCTAATGTTGTGACTATAATCCTGTATTGGGGGGGGGGGGGGGACATGTGCATCGGAGCGGATGGTTTATACTACGATAGTAACTGTCGAAGTTTCATTCGCCTGAGAACGGACGCTCCATACACTGAACTTGTTACAAACGTCTGCAAGAAAATGGGGGTTCATCAGAAAAGTGTTCGTTTGAAGTTCACTTGTAGGTTTCCGTCAGTTCTTGGATATCAGGTTTCCAAGTTTATATCGTTTGAAGTAAATGATGACGAAAGTCTGCAAGTAATACTGGAAACAGCATCTACCAATACAGTTATAAACTCTATGGATCTATATGTCGAGATAGAGAATCTTCCCAAGGCCCATCAAACATTAGATGATTGGATTGGGCCGTACACTTCTCTATTGACACAAGAAGCTGAAAGCTCAAACCCGTTTGTACAGGGGTTATTGCCGTCCATGTCTACATAACATTTGGATTGCTCAAATCCATTACAAAACAGTCAGACTGAATACAGGAGTCCGATGCAAGACATTGTTTCAGAACAACCAATTCATGTGTAGTTCGATTCAGATGATTGCAGATATGGTGATGATTGGGCACACAGAGGGATGGACACCAACTTGACTCTGGAAAACTCGGATAAAGAAGATGTGCATGCAGATGAGTATACTGGGGGGGATGAGGAAGACGATGTTATCAAAGATATTGAGCTGACTGCCCAAATAAATCTTGAAAATGCTTTGTATGAGCCTCGTTCATAAACTTTTACATCATTTGACTTGGGCATCCATACTGGAGGGGCATGTTATGCTTCAAACATTGATGGTAGGCAATGGAATCCAGATCGAGACGAGTTGATGAAGGGTATGATGTTCAAAACCAAAGATGATATTCAGAGATTTGTGGAGTTGTACTCGATAAGAACACATCAATGATACGTGGTGGATCAAAGCAGTCCGGATCGTTAGTCGTTGAAATGTGAATTGGCGGCGTCACAAGGTTGCAAGTGGCTACTACGGGCAAGGTTGAAACCACATAGAATGTTTGAAGTCATAAAGGTCGAGCAAAAGCACACTTGTATATCCCCTATGATGAACCTTGGTCATAGAAATCTAAATGCCCGGCTAGTGGCGAGGGACATAAAACCACACTAGTATGTCCCCTACTTTTTCGAGCGACGTCTATTTGCTGAGAAAGCCATCAGGGAAGGTGTTACCTTCAGCCCAAGACCAATTTGCAGATTGTTGAAATTACAAGGCAAGATTGGTGGGTACAACCTTGATATTTTTCATGGTACGTGTAGGTAAAAAAAATGGGGAGCATCGGATTCTAGTCAAATTGTGAACATATCTGACAGGACTTACAGTTGTGGAAAATGGGCTACATATAAAATGCCATGTACTCACGCATTGGCAATTCTATCTAACTTTAGAATTTCATATGAAACTTAAGTTCATCAATGTTACACAATTGACTCATACAACCAGTCTTGGGCACCCCAGTTTTTCCCAATCCATCACAAAGATTACTGGAACCCACCTTCTGGTCCTATACTTGTGGCGAATCCTGCTATGCTTCGAAGTAAGGGCCGACCACGATCAACTCGCATAATGAATGAGATGGATTTGAGAGAGGGGGTAGGGCAACTTATCAATGTGGAATATGCCATCAACAAGGCCATGACAGGAGATGATGCCCCCAACAACGCAGTCAAGCTGGGCCATCTAATGCAGTATAATATTCAGTGTTGTATTTGAGTGATGTGCTTTGTAATATGTACTTGCTTGTTGTGACTATGTAATTTGCAATTGGAAATGAAAACTCTATTTAGTACAAACACCTTATATAACCACTACAAACTTTGTAGTTAAATAGTGCAAACTTAGTAAACAAAGTCCTTAGTAAACAAAGTCCTTATATAACTAAAACAAACATCCTAGTAAAATCTAATTGTGTGTTCAATGCTTCAACCACCATAGAATTTCCTCAGTGTTGTTCCTCGCTTCTTTTCCAGATGAGTTGGCAACATTTGACGGGCCCACACCACTTTCAATTGTCTCGCTAGTGATCGGTGGCGGTTTAAATATATAACAACATCTATGATAGTGGTAATATGCACAGTGCCTCAACGATATCGCAGTACTGTCATAGCTTTTTTACACGTATAATTGTTGAAAATAAAGTTTTTCATAAGATACATATGATTGTAACAATTGAAATGGAAATGATGAGAGGTATTGGTTCTAACCTTAGCACACCATTCATACCAAGTCTGGTCAGGAACTTCTAGCCAGCTTTGTTCAGTAAAACGAACACCTCTCATCGTTAACAACTCTTGAAGGAGTTCATGTTCCTTCTGCCAGCTCCAAACCTGAGGAGCAATGGCATCAGCTGGAAGATCACATCCAGGGATTGTCTCAGTAAAGACGCCCTGTATAGCTTCGAAAGCAACATATTTAAATGAACCATCTTCATGTCTCTATTCAGGAGTAGCAAAATCCATGAGTGCTTCTAGTAAAACACCATTCTCTTCAATACTTAGTATCCTTTTTCAAAAAAAAATGTGGGTGGTACGTAGGTGTATACTTGTTTGCCATACTAACTAACAATACAGTGAAGAAGAAGAAGGAGAAGAAGGAATGCAGTGTATACTTGTTTGCCATACTAAAACCACAGTATATATAAACCATGGAATGCCTGGGATATCACATGCCATGACATCCAATAGTTGACGCGACAAGTCACTGGGTCTAACACCGAGCAATTGATGCAACAAGTTACTGCTTCTGACAACCCAATTGTTGATGTGACAATTCACTGGGTCTGACGCCTAGTAGTTGACGCGATAAGTCACTGCTTGTTACAACATTTTCAGTTGATGCGACAAGTCACTACGTCTGACGCCCAGCAGTTGATGCGATAAGTCACTGCTTTAAGTTTTTTTACACCACGTAGTTTAACATATTTAACTCTTGTTTAATATCATGTTGTCGATTCATTACATTTACTCGTGATTTTATTGACTAGCCATCATGTTTGAACAACCTGCTTACCATGGATGTACATCATGGCCCGGAGGATCCCTCAGTATTGTCATCACAGGACGCACATCGGTCATCCTCCAACTGGGATGGTGAGATCTTGAGTAAGCTTTTCTGCCGGCGCTCTGAGGCTATTTTACGACGAGGTCCTGATCCAGATCAGCGCTTATTAGATTACATCAGACAGATCGGATTCTATGACACATATAGACTTGGATTTATATAGTATGATTGGGGTTTGATCACTGCCCTAGTTGAGAGGTGGCATGTTAAGACACACACGTTTCACCTACCTGTCGGCGAGACCACGACCACACTACAGGACGTCAGCATTCTATTGGGCCTACCGGTCGATGGCCATGCAGTTACCGGTATTGATGTGTCACACTCCAAGGAGCAGTGGCAGGAGCTATGTTAGGAGTTGCTCGGTTTCATGCCACCCCTAGCCACTATCTCTAGATCTTCACTACGACTGACTATGGTACAGGACCATTTCACACCCCAGATCGCACAGCATGCCGACGACACTACTATTTAGTAGATGCCTCGATGTTATTATATGATGTTGATAGGAGGGTCGTTGTTCCCAGACAAGTCTGGGAACAAGGTCAGCCTCATATATCTACCACAACTATGACACTTTGATGCTGGCTATAGCTGGGGTAGTGTAACATTGGCATATCTGTACCGTGAGTTATGTGTTGCATCTCATTGTACCGTAGTTGAGATATCCGGCCCGCTTATACTTTTACAGGTTATGTGTTATGTCAATTCTATGAATTATGCATATTTATGATTGTTCAGTCTATCATAAATAACTTAACTCAATTTTTATCAATCGCAGCTTTGGGCATGGGAGAGATTGACCCATATCCGACCAGTCCCCTTACCAGGAGTTGTACCAGAGGATGGTCCATTGGGTTGTAGGTATACTTACATTGTTTTATACATTATTTTTATTCATTACTCATATATTCATTTAAGTGCTAACAATTTTGTCATTACTTTAGGTGGTTGACCCGATTCTCAGTTCGGGAGGTGCCTACTCATGTCCAGTGTCACTTTCAGGACCAGTTGGACCAGATGAGGCCCAAGCAGGTAAATAATGTGCAGAGTTAAACCGTCATTTGCATTATTGTTCAAGTTTCTAATTTTTTATATATTGTTTCATAGATGATTTGGCAGCCGTATAGTGCTGAGCTAGTCGCTTCGTTACCTCAGTACTATCGGGCTGGGCAGGGCACATGGATGGCTAGATGTCCATTGATTATGTACGCCGTGGTTGAGTGGCATCATCCCGATAGAGTGATGAGATAGTTCGGGATGAGGCAGGTAGTCCCAGAGCCATGTAACACTATGACGACATTATATCGCATTGATCGACGTGGTCATGTGAATACCGACTGGAGTCACTTTCATAGGGAGTATGTTGAGCTCTGGGACCATCGGCTGCAACATGTTATGGTAGGTATTCCAGATGCAGCTCAGATGCTTGCCTCAGACCCATATATGAGATGGTATAGCCGCATTACACATAGATTGATTGGCCCAGTTAGAGATCCACCAACCATTGGCTTCCAGCCAGTCGGTACGATTCGCGGCGTTCTGGTGAGATGTTTTCCTTATCGTACAACATATAAAATTTCCATCCTGTACATGCCATAAAATATGGAATACCTAATTAAACTTTCTATTTATTTTTAGGAGGATGGTGTGACTCGTGTGTATGAGGCTGCACGATCGGTGTTGGCTAGTTTAGCAGCAGGCGGCCCTCATTCCGTCCCTCCAGAGGTGATGGCGGCATTAGAGGAGGTTCATACTATTAGTGAGCATTCATTACAGGATATTCATGAGGACCGACGTTTAGACAAGGCTGTTCCATCTTCCACAGTATTAGTGCCCCGCGTCTCAGAGCCTCAGCCTCAACCTCAGCCTCTGACGCATCCTTAGCAACAACCACATCCTCATCCTCAGACGCATCCTCATTCTCAGCCTCAGTCTCAGTCTCAGTCTCGGGAGCAGATAGACCCATCTACACACTTTGAGTTTGAGCCACATACACCAGATAATCAGGGTCCTATTGTGTATGCATATGATGATACGGATGACGTTTATATGCCTTTCACTCCAGGGCGCTCTTAGTTCCGTATATCTCTGATCCGTAACTTCTCCATCTCAGTTCCATATACAGATGCACCGTCGTCATCGTCGATCCCGCTACCACATACAGATTCACAGTTCGAGGCAATGGTGGAGAGTTTAACGCAGGTAGAGGCGGAGGAGATGCAGGTGGAGGCGAGAGAGATGACTGGACATGATACCCCCATGGCAGAGACACAGGATGAGGGTTTGACACAGGTCGAGTCTCAGCGATGACCTCCGATACGTTCAGTTTACGTTAGGGGTAGAGGTTGTCATGGCCGCAGAGGGAGAGGGGTATCGCAAGTCATCCAACCACGTGAGGAGGATCCACTAGTAGAGGATCCACCACAGGAAGAGGGTAGGCCTAAGAGAATGAAGAAGGTTCCGTGGTGTGGGACACATTATAAACAAAGATAGTCCGTAGGATCCACAAATAATTACACCTTTGTTTTTTGATGTATTATAAACAAATAATTACACATTTGTATATATATAATTTTATTTTATTCTATACATCTATATCTCTCCCACTATCTCTCTCTATCTCTCTCCCCCTCACTCTCTTTGTATCTCTCTATCTCTCCCCCTCACTCTCTCTCTCTATCTCTCTATCTCTCCCCCTCACTCTCTCTCTCTCTCTCTTTATCTCTCTATCTCTCTCCCCCTCACTCTCTCTGTATCTCTCTATCTCCCCCTCACTCTCTCTATCTATATCTCCCACACCCACTCTCTCACTCTCTATCTCTCCCACTCTCTCTCACTCTCTATCTCTCCCACTCTCTCTATCTATCTCGCACCTATCTCTTTATCTCTCTCCCACATTATGTTGATAATGTTGGATTAATAATGCTTGGTGGTTCAATTCTGAAAATAAAAATTTGTTGGACATATAGCAGGGAGCTACTGCTAAAATGTGTCACAGACTGCTTGGAATTTAGCTGCTGATGAAATCGCTACTTGAAGTAGCGAGTTCATGAAATCGCTAGTTCAAGTAGCGATTTCTACTTGCGCTAAAGTCGCTACTTGAAGTCGCGATTTCAAGTTAAACTGATTTGGTCTGAAATCGCTAGTTGAAGTCGCGACTTCTAGAAAGTGATGGGTTTGGGGAAAAAGTTGAAACAGTGACGGGTCAGGGATATATTCCCCCCGTTTTGAAGCTTCGGGTAAAAAATTCTATCTAATTGACCCAAAAAAAAAAGTAGTTCTTAGAATTTTTTTTTTCACTTAGTTTTTTTTTAGTTTCTAAATATATACATTTCTTAATATTAATATAGTTTTTAAATAAAACACCCACCCACCCCCTCTAAGCTCTCTTTAATTAGACCTTAGTTGATAGTTGGAAGGAGTGGAGGGTAGAGTCTAGCCTCTCTTGTTGGCTGAAATTATAAAAAGTGGTTCTGATAGTCAATGACCAGACGTTAATGGGTCGCTCACTTGTTTCTGGGCAGAAGAAACCCTTTGCTGGCACTAGCCTTTATGCCATCAAAAGGAAAGCTAACAGGTTAGGATGGTGTTTGAATTGTTATAGAGAAAAATATCCTAGTTTAATTACTCACAATGGCACATCTTTTAAAGTTTACTACTATTACAAAAGACAATTCAAATAAAAAAAAAAGAAAATTTTGATTGAGAAAGAGGATTGGATCCTTTGATACCTAAATAAATTTTGTTTCCATACCTCGTTTTTTTTTTAAAGTATTTATTTTAAGCACATTCAATAATTTTTAGTCAGTTCATGAATTTAAAATGATCATACATGTACATCTGGCTTTCATTAGCTGGTTTGATAGGAGTAATTTACATGATCCCAACATCACCAGATATGTCCAGTGCGGTGACTGACTCTAGAGGTAGCGAAACTAGGTAAAGCCAGAGTTATCTTCTAGCCTCTTACTGGTGTTTTAGCTTGCTAGTGGTTCTAGACCCATCTCTTTTACTAGAGGTGGATGGGTGATCGTGACAACTTGGACGCTCTGGATTGCATAGCCTCTTTTGTATAGGTGCAGAAGATACTAGTCGCACCATATATGTATCCAACTTAGTGGATGCGCTTAGGATTTTTTTCAGAAGTTTTTCTTTTACTTCTATATAAGATAAAATTTGACACGTTAATGTTATTTTAGGTATATTAATAGCATACAACACATTGTCACATGTTTAACTATTTCCAAATGCTAAAAACTCTTTAAACATTAAATATTTTAATAGTGTGAAAATATTTACCGAATCTAAATGGATGAGTAAACATAAATTATGAAATTTAAAGATAAGTAGTGGAAACTAATTAACCCATGTAAGCTTTTGTGCCAATGTTCTTTTATAAGGGTTACTGTTCCTTTCAATCTCATTCTTTTTATCTCATCACTCGTTCAAAGTCTCACTATCTTTTTTTTGACTGATCATTAGAAGAGAACATTCAGGATTTACCATTAGAACTTCTAAATTGCTTAAATGAACAAAGTCAATCTATTTTTAAAATGATTTAGGCTATCTTTTCTTTCACAGGCACCCCCCTTCACCTTATATTGTCTTATTCTCAATTTTTCCAAATCATGCCTTGTTCCACCTGGGAGTACAAAGCCTCACTTCTATATCCAGGTATGTGATTGAACTATAATGATATTGCAAGAAGTGGTAAAGAAAGAAAGGAGTTGATTTCAAAAAAAAAAAAAAAGGACTGTACAAATGTTAAAAAGGAGAAGAAAAAGAAGAGGTTGGAATGAATTGTGCAAACACTTCAATCACATGCTTAGAACAAATATACCCCAAATCTCCTAATCATCTTAATTTCTAACCTACCAGTCAAAGTCCTAATGCTTTAAAAGAAATTGATTTTTAAATTTAAGTGATGAAGTTGTTCTCTACAGTAAATCGCTCTTCTAATGCCAAGTATTCTTTCATGAGACTTATTGTACTCCAAATGCCTAATATTGAGTCATCAAAAATTGGAAGCAACTTCCTTGTCTTTGCTTTCCTACCATGTGAGATGTTCTCTACACCGGTTTCTAAGAGTTTCTCATTAAAAGAGTGAAATTCCAATGAGATTTGAGTTAAAACTACAAGTTTTATGACTGCTATTGGTTATATAAACTTTGAAATTAAGATCAGTTGTTTGATTGTTCAAACACACACTGTAAGTTTAAAGAGTATAAAAAAAATGTTACCACTGACAAACTGTGAGTATGTATGTCGCATTACTATTACATACTTGTAAATTTTATTTCATTGTCAAATTTAATCTTATCTGTTCTAAAAGGAAAAAATCTGCCTTTATTTTTTCATTTTGAAATTTAAATTGAATTTTGTGGGTATATTCACTACAAACCCTCACGAGACAACACTCGTCCACTAGGGGTAACCTAGGGGTTTAACGGCTTGTTGCATATGCTAAATGCAATCGCAATTGCTGCGATAGTGAGTTAGGTTTTATTTTCCTTAGTCTATTCCTACTTTTAAATAAAACTTTTAGAACAATCTTTCTTTCATTTCATTGCTAGGGACTAGCAATAAGCTAGTTGAGGGGTGTGACAAACACTGAATATTGCATATTCATATGCCAATATAATAGATATAGTGCTCATTTAATCCTCAAATCCTTAGTTTTACATGCATTTTGGAATAAATATAATTTAAATATGATGTCACTCAAATGTATGTAATTATGTGCTTTTACATGTTTTATGTGCTTAGGTGAAAATGAAGTGAAATAATACAATAAAGGGAAGGAAAAAAGTAGCAACTACACTGAATAAACTACCATATGCTTATTGAAAAAATGACAACGTCCAAATATCATCAAAAGAAGATAAAAAGAAAAAATAATAATAAACTATCCTAGTAGAAGAAAATCAAAACTTGGGTTTAATGGTTGACAATGATAGTTATGATACATATAATTCATTTTTCTTCTCTCTCTCTCTCTCTCTCTCTCTCTCTCTCTCTCTCTCTCTCTCTTTACAGTTAGTCAAGGAGTGTGTTTGCACCCAAAAAATACATTTTTTAAGTTAAATTTTGGTAGAGGCTGATTGGAATATTTTAATCGGACTCATGAGACCGATTACAAAAATTAGGGAAGTAATTGGTTGGATTCTTAGCTATTCTATTTTGGGAATGGGCTGACTGTCATTTCTGTTCGGGCTAGCATCAATTTTTAATGCTTCACCAATTCGGGCTGCCTCACTTAGGACATGCAATTGCATATTGACTAATTCACAATTTTGGTGACTGTATTGACCATTTTGTAATTCTTGTGATGAGCTTTCATCAATTCGAGCTCATTACTATGGCCCTTGGCTGATAAATATTTGATCACTTTGGGAAAGTAACAGGGGCCCACCAATGACTGCAATGATGACAAAGTACTTTGTTCTTTATCAATTCCATCGCATATGCTTAGGAAATTGGCTTTATTTATGCCATTGGTCTAATCAATGTTTGATGAGGTGTTTGGATTTCAAGAATGGTGGGCCGCCACCAAATGATCTGCCCGTGTGCATTCTTCATTCAGCCTGCTTCATTAATTCAGTCTGGTTTAGGTCGTGTTCGGCACCTCAATTCTATCGGGCTGATCGTTGAGTTTGTCCCATCGGGCTGGGCATGTAATGCTATCGGGCTTCCCTTTGAGGCCCACCATCGATTTCAACACTTGGTAATTGGGGAAGCAAACATCAAGGTGATGTCATCGGGCTTGGAACCATTCTAGTTGGCCACCATTTAGTCAACGTGAATTGCCATTGTTTGGCAAAGCATTAAATGACATGGTGGGCCATCCCCTTGATTGGCCTTCACATAGAGAGGCCACCTCTTATGTTCATTTGGTTAGATCTAAAAGTGGTGGGCCCGAGTTATTTGGATTTGGGTTTTAATCAATGTCCAGTCAAGTGGGGCAATACACGTGGCCTTACCAATTCATTCGGACAGTTGGCTGCTACTTCAATCGGGTTGAATGATATCTTGGCTGTTTTAAGGGAGTGATATGATTGACTACAAATGGAAGTCATTCTCCCTACAAACTCTCAACGTGATAATATGTATATTATTTCGTAGCAGATTAAGGGAAGATTATCACATTATTTGGGAAGATATTATCTGATATGGAAAGATTATATTTTGGAGATAATATCATATTATTGTGCATATCTATTACTTGGAGGGTAAGTCATATGTATGAAGCCATAAATCAGACCACATTCAAGATATACACACCTGTATGTATATATATTCTCGCAGATATGGAAGGTTTCAAGATATAGCAGATATTATCAGTTTATGGAAATAAACTGGTATTTTTTACCAGATAATGATTCATCAGATTTCCTACCTTATCTAGAAGACCTCCATGGCCGCTATAAATCAGCAGGCTGGCCAAGCAATCAATTCACTCCGCGTCACTTCGACAAAAGCATCCCAATGCATTCTAAATAGCGCTCTAAGCATTCTTTTTATTTTTCTTAGGCTTTCTTAGCATTTAAATTACATCCTTGTAATTTTCTCTTTTCTTCCCAATTAAATAAAAATGCTCTTTTTATTTAATTTCTCTTGCTTGTTCTCATCACTTGCTAGACTTGTGTGCTTCAACACTATCTAGGGACTACAGGCCAAGGGTACTTTCCTACTTGGCCATCACAATCACCTGTTAGAAGTCAGATTTTCAAAACCTTGTGTATCACTCACACAAGTGCTTTAGGAAATTTTGTGTTATTAGTTTGGGTCTACCTCACAAGGCTCTGGCACGCCCGAACAACAATTACAGCAAACAATTTGGCACGCCCGGTGGGACCGCTGAGTGATGAATCATGTTCACCGAAGCATGGCTACACTTCTACAACAACCAGATTGGTTGGCGGAATGAGTCAATACGCCAACTTCGCAAAGAAATCTATCGTCTCTACATTGATGGATATTGGAATGAAACTGGTCATCTTTACAATGAGATAGACCGTTTTGAGGCCGACATGCGATTTTTTAATCAAGAAATCGACCTCCTCAAAGCTTCGAGTGGAGCTGATGAACCGCCGCCTGAGGGAAATTCGTTCATGTCTCTAGACGATTTTCTATACGGTGATTGTCGAAAGAAGCAACTCTGTGACAACATTCATCGTGCTCTTGAAGATATGAAGGCGCACTCGAGAGAATAGCAGGCAAAGCTTAGCCGGTTTGAAGAAGACACGAAAGCAAGCCTGGCAATACTAGAGGCTCAAGGGCAAAAGATCGAACAATTTTTAAAGTCACGACAACGGCCCGAGAAGGCCGATGTTACCACGTTAAATCAAGAGACCGATGTCTCTGGTCATCTTGATTACACGCTGTCCAAGCCGCTCGGGGGGGCAAGAAGATGGCGAAAAAATAATTAAAGAGCCGAGTGATCTTGTATCGACCATAGAGCATCCTAGTGATGAGGAGGACGATGATGAAGACCCCATTATTGATGAAGAAATCGGCGATGAAGGGCTCGGGGGGCAAGCTTCGCAGAGACCGATTGATGCTAAATCGGTCCATGAAGTTTTTGAACAAATTCCTTTAAGGAAACTCACCCTCAAGGAATTGTTCAATTTTTTCGGTCTTGTTGTAGTGACCGATTATTATTATTTTTTTATGCCAATTAATTATTTGTCTTGGATTGATTTACATCCATGGTGGCTGTGTGGATGTCACCAAAAGTTAACTGTTATTTGGTGGTTGGTTTTACACCAATATTATTATCAAAAGACTGAAAAGGTACTGAAGACTGGACTGTATTAATTCAGTCAAGAAGCTATTCGGACTCATTCCAGACCGAGCGCAAGAAGGAAAAAATAATAATAATAATAATAATAAAGAGGATCTAATGTAGATCGGGCGTACAGACTGATCCAGCGGTATATATTTTTGGGGGTAGGTTTCAAAATGGTGGTCCCAAGTGATGACTAAGTGTACTGCTATCATGATTATGCACATGTCTTGTAGGGCCCAAAATCATGATCACGCTGCAGAATGAGGGGGTTCATTAATGTTGCCAATCTCCTAAAGTTGTGGGCCCGAGAAGATGTCAAAGCAAAAATTTATATATTTGGTGGTGATTCAAGAAGGCAATATGGCATCGGGCTATCTAATTGTGAGTGTTTTCTATACTACGTAGTTTAGTATTTCACATAAAGCAGCCCAAACAATTGTGAGTCCCCAGGGATCTATTTTACTTCAGTTTGGGATTATGAAAATTCGGTCTCATATTTAAGATCGATAGTAGTCTAAATAATTCATAGGTCTGCAAAATTTGGCTCTCCAAAAATTACATTGTTGTTTTCATTTTTAAAGAGCCAGGGGGGCATTGTTTGCACCCAAAAAATACATTTTTTAAGTTAAATTTTGGTAGAGGCTGATTGGAATATTTTAATCGGACTCATGAGACCGATTACAAAAATTAGGGAAGTAATTGGTTGGATTCTTAGCTATTCTATTTTAGGATCGGGCTGACTGTCATTCCTGTTTGGGCTAGCATCAATTTTTAATGCTTCACTAATTCGGGCTGCCTCACTTAGGACATGCAATTGCATATTGACTAATTCACAATTTTGGTGACTGTATTGACCATTTTGTAATTCTTGTGATGAGCTTTCATCAATTCGAGCTCATTACTATGGCCCTTGGCTGATAAATATTTGATCACTTTGGGAAAGTAACAGGGGCCCACCAATGACTGCAATGATGACAAAGTACTTTGTTCTTTATCAATTCCATCGCCTATGCTTAGGAAATTGGCTTTATTTATGCCATTGGTCTAATCAATGTTTGATGAGGTGTTTGGATTTCAAGAATGGTGGGCCGCCACCAAATGATCTGCCCTTGTGCATTCTTCATTCAGCCTGCTTCATTAATTCAGTCCGGTTTAGGCCGTGTTCGGCACCTCAATTCTATCGGGCTGATCGTTGAGTTTGTCCCATCGGGCTGGGCATGTAATGCTATCGGGCTTCCCTTTGAGGCCCACCATCGATTTCAACACTTGGTAATTGGGGAAGCAAACATCAAGGTGATGTCATCGGGCTTGGAACCATTCTATATAGTTGGCCACCATTTAGTCAACGTGAATTGCCATTGTTTGGCAAAGCATTAAATGACATGGTGGGCCATCCCCCT
>CM066986.1:57583699-57748699 GCA_033977485.1 Hydrangea macrophylla | reverse complement strand
TTGTTACCAGATCGACGGTTTGCATTTTTACTTCCCAAATCCCAAAAACTTAGTTTTTCATAGTCTACGTGGTGAAAAAAGTTGTTTTGTAGTTTATCTTTAAAACCGTGAGTGCAATTCCCGTTTCGTTTCTTCCTATAACTTTCTTAAGACGTGTGGGAGGTGCGAGTTAAGTTTTGTGGTTATCGGATCGACTGATTGCATTTTGACCCCACAAACTCCAAATACTTAGTTTTTCATAGTCTACGAGGTGAAAAAGATATTTTGTAGTGTATCTTGATAACCAGGAGTCCGATTCCCGTTCTATTTATTCCTACAACTTTCTTTAGATGTGTGAGAGGTGCGAGTTGTGTTTCGTGGTTACCGGATTGACAGTTTGCCTTTTGACCCCCCAAATCCCAAAAACTTAATTTTTCATAGTCTACGAGGTGAAAAAGTTGTTTTGTAGTGTATCTTGATAACTGAGAGTCCGATTCTCTTTTCGTTTCTTCTTACAACTTTCTTTAGATTCAATAAGAATAAAAGGAAAAATAAGAAAAAGACACAAAAGGAAAAAAATAACTCTCAACAAAATAACAAAATAACTCTCAACAGTTTGGTCCTTCTATGGAGCACATTGATCAGCGATGACTGATCTTTCTACATCTTATATGGTGATTTGATTTTCTCTTCTGTGCTACGACCCCGTTGGTACCGGTTCCTATTCCTTTTTTAGTGATTGTTGTGGGTAATTTCTTGTGGGCTGATTTACGATGTTGGACGATTCTGAAAAATCCACCGTCAATTCGCAGCCGTCTAGAAGTGAGAGCATTGTCGTTGCTCACTCTGATAACCCAAACTTGAAGATCACTACTTCTCTCTTCAATGGTTAAAATTTTCTGGCTTGGTCCCAGTCTGTGACGTTGTTTCTTAAGGGCAAAGGAAAGATGGGGTACATCAACGGCCGAATCAAAGCACCAAGCACTGAGGATGCTGCTTATGACAAACAGGAGATGGAAAATTCCATGGTCATGACATGGCTAGTTCACTCTATGATCCCTAAAATTGGTGAGGGTTTCTTGGACATGGCGACTGCCCAGGACATTTGGGAGACCATGGCTAACACTTTTTCTAGAAAGGGCAATTCTGCCTAGATGTTTGATTTGGATACACCTAATACTGCCTCATCATCTTTTGCTTGTTCAGGTAATTTAGCTACTTCAATGAGTGCATTTAATTCCCATACTAGTCTTGCTTGGATTATTGATTCTGGGGAATCCAATCATATGACCAGTTCATCTCCTATTTTTTCTGATTATAAACCATGTTCAGGTCAGGATAAAGTCAGGATTGCTGATGGAACCGTCTCTTCGGTTTCAGGTAAAGGTTTAGCCTGTGTCACTCCCCCGTTGTCTTTATCTTCTGTTTTGCATGTTCCTAACTTTACCACTAACCTCTTATCTATTGGTCGTATTACTCGTGATCAAAATTGTAGCGTCACTTTTTTTCCTTCTCATTGTGTATTTCAGGACCTTATCACGGGGAGGACGATTGGTAGTGGTAGAGAGGAGAATGGTCTTTATCTTCTGGAACCGCAAGATCGATAACAATTCATACTACTCTCACTGGCTCAACATCTGGTGATATCATGCTCTAGCACAAACGCCTAGGTCATCCTTTCTTTGGTTTACTAAAGCATTTATTTCCATCTTTGTCATCTAATAAAAATGTATCCACCTTTCAGTGTGAAGATTGTGAACTTAGAAAGCACCACCGTACTTCTTTTTATCCCAGTAATCATAAAACTACTGTTCCTTTTTCTCTTATACATTCAGATGTTTGGGGTACCCCTCACGTTGTTGCACTTAAAGGCCATAGGTGGTTTGTCACATTTATAGATGATTTTTCTCGTACTACTTGGGTTTATATGATGAAAGAAATGTGAGACCTAGAACCAAATAGGGTGATTTAAATTAATTAGTAAAGCGAATGTGATGCGAAAATAATATATATATATATATAGTTTTTATGGGTATTTATGTTTGTGAAATGGGGGTTTATATTGTTAATTATTGATATCTTGGGGTCCTAAGATGATATGGGGAAATTGGGGACTCAAGCGCATATTTTAAGAAATGTTGGGGTGTTAAACATAATTTTTAAAAAGTTACAAATCAGATTTTAGGAGACAACGTTAGTCTCATTCACTGTATATCTTTAGAGTGTTTAGAAGAAAATAATAATAATAATAATATTAATAATAAATATTGATACATTGGCTTTTATGGAAACAGGCACAATTTTCTCTAGAAAACTCGAAATTGCACACTGCTCGAACCGTTGGAACCGTCTTTCAAATATTTTCTTTTTGATATAAAATTTGGGCAAAAATTTTTAAATGACCTTTTTGCCCTTGGGATTAAACTTTGCATAGACTTTATTTATTAGTTTTTTTTATTTGCGTTTAGCAGAGTTTTCGCGAGCGTTTCGGCCACAGTGGGTTGGGGCGCTACAGCTTGTGGCCAGCGATGAAGAGAGAAATAGCGGAATTTGTGGCTCAATGTTTGGTATGTCAACAAGTAAAAGCTAAACACCAGCGACCGGGGGGCTTGTTGCAACCCCTACCGATTCCCGAGTGGAAGTGGGAACATGTTACCATGGATTTTGTGCCAGGACTTCCGCCAACACAAAAAGGTAATGAGTCAATTTGGGTCATTGTTGACCGATTGACTAAGTCAGTGCATTTCTGTCTGTGAAAGCAACGTTCACTCTTGATTGATATGCAAGAATTTATGTGAATGAAATCGTCTGATTGCATGGAGCCCCAGTATCTATTATTTCCGACCGCGACCCTAATTTTACCTTACATTTCTGGAAACATCTGCAAGAAGTGATGGGAACTAAATTGAAATTCAGCATTTCATTTCACCCTCAAACTGATGGACAGTCAGAGAGAACAATTCAAACACTTGAGGACATGTTACGAGCGTGCGTGATAGAGTTTTTAGGCAATTGGGAGAATCATCTACCTTTGGTTGAATTTGCATATAACAACAGCTATCAAAGTAGCATCGGTATGGCACTATTTGAGGCTCTTTATGGGAGGAAGTGTAGGACTCCTATATGCTGGGGTGAAGTGGGCGAAAGTAAAATTGAAAGCAGAATATTTGGGCCTGAGATTATTCAGGATACATCGAGTAAGATTGATATTATTCGTGAAAAGTTGAAAACCTCTCAAAGTCGGCAGAAAAGTTACGCAGACACTCGTAGGCGAGAACTTGAATTTGAAGTGGGCGATCAAGTGTTTTTGAAAGTCTCACCGTGGAAAGGCGTTATGCGATTTGGGAAGAAAGGAAAACTATCTCCGAGGTACATTGGGCTTTACGAAATTATAGAGAAAATTAGAACTGCGGCATATAAATTGAAATTACTAGCCGAATTGTCGCGACTACATGACGTGTTTCATGTCTCAAAGTTACGTAAATATGTTAAGGATTCATCACACGTGTTAGAATCAGAAGCATTAGAGCTTGACGAGAATCTAACGTATGAAGAGAAACCGATTCAAATCTTAGACCGACAAGTGCGGCAGTTGAGGAGCAACGAGATTTCTATGGTGAAAGTTTTGTGTCGAAGTCAAGCGATCGAGGAGATGACGTGGGAAACCGAGGAAAGCATGCGAAAGCAATACCCGTATCTCTTCAATCACGGTACGCAATTTCGGGGACGAAATTTATTTTAACGGGGGGAGAGTTGTGAGACCTAGAACCAAATAGGGTGATTTAAATTAATTAGTAAAGCGAATGTGATGCGAAAATAATATATATATATATATTTTATGGGTATTTATATTTGTGAAATAGGGGTTTCTATTGTTAATTATTGATATCTTGGGGTCCTAAGATGATATGGGAAAATTGGGGACTCAAGTGCATATTTTAAGAAATGTTGGGGTGTTAAACATAATTTTTTAAAAGTTACAAATCAGATTTTAGGAGTCAACGTTAGTCTCATTCACTGTATATCTTTAGAGGGTTTAGAAGAAAAAAAATAATAATATTAATATTAATAATAAATATTGATACATTGGCTTTTATGGAAACATGCACAATTTTCTCTAGAAAACTCGAAATTGCACACTGCTCGAACCGTTGGAACCGTGTTTCAAATATTTTCTTTTTGATATAAAATTTGGGCAAAAATTTTTAAATGACCTTTTTGCCCATGGGATTAAACTTTGCATAGACTTGATTTAGTAGTTTTTTTTATTTGCGTTTAGCAGGGTTTTCGCGAGCGTTCCGGCCACAGTGGGTTGGGGCGCTACAAGAAAAAAGTGAGGTCCATTCAATTTTTAAAACCTTTCACAAAATGATTTGTACCCAGTTGGTGCGGTTGTAAAAATTGGTCATTCAGACAGTGGGGGAGAAGTACTTTAAATCTGGTCTTGAGAAGTATTTTTTGGAGAATGGCATAATTCACCAATCTTCTTGGACCAATACTCCACAACAAAATGGAGTTGCGAAGCGCAAGAATCATCACCTCTTAGACACTGCTCGACCAATGTTATTCTCAGCCCAAGCTCCAAAGGCTTTTTGGGGTGAAGCAGTCTTAACTGCTGCTTATTTAATCAATCAGCTTCCTACTCAAGTTCTTAATAAACAATCACCTGTTGAGGTTCTTTCTAGTCCTTCTGATCTTTTTGCTATTCTTCCTAAGGTCTTTGGTTATGCTTGCTTTGTTCATAATCATGCTCCCACAAGAGGAAAACTTGATTCTCGGGTTATCAAAAGTGTTTTCCTTGGTTACTCTCCCACTCAAAAAGGGTATAAATGTTACCATCCTCCTGCTCGAAAGTGGTATGTTTCCATGGTCACATTTTTTTAGGAACAGTCCTATTTCACCCATCAGGCTCCTATTCAAGGAGAGAATACAAGTACATAAGAGTTGCCTGAACTACATGTTCCTAATTTACCTATGTCAAATCCATTTGAGATATTGAGCACTCTTGATGAGGAGGAAGAGGTAGAAAAAATTGATGGAGCGCAAGAGATAGAAAAAATTGATGGAGAGCAAGAGACTGAGAGAGAGACATTTGTGGAACCCACCATTGCAAAATGAAAAAATCCAGAGAAAGAGGATATAGTATATCAGAGAAGAATTTGGAGGATGAAAGATAAGACCATTCCTCCTGATCCGCCACTCCCGTCTCCTTCCCTCGATGAGGGACAAGGTAATCCTACTCCTCCTAGTACTATTACTGATGGTTTACATATTCCAATTACTATACGTAAGGGTGTTAGGTCATGTACTCAACATCCCATATCTAAATTTGTCTCATATAGTCGTCTGTCTCCTTCTTACCAAGCCTTTGTATCCAAACTTACTTCTGTGTCTGTCCCTAACCATGTACATGATGCACTCACTGATCCCAAATGAAAGCATGCTATGATTGAGGAGATGAAAGCTCTCCACAAAAATAGCACCTGGGAATTGGTTGAAATACCTAGAGGGCACAAGACAGTAGGGTGTAAGTGGGTGTTTACAATCAAGCATAAGGCAGACGGATCTATTGAGAGGTATAAAGCTCGATTGGTGGCAAAGGGATATACACAGACTTATGGAGTGGATTATGAAACATTTGCTCCAGCTACTAAGATGAACACTGTGAGAATTCTTTTATCCCTTGTTGCAAATTTAGATTGGCCTCCCCATCAATTTGATGTTAAAAATGCCTTTCTACACTAGGATTTGTCAGAAGAAGTTTATACGGATATTCCTCCAGGTTTTAAAGACTTTAAAACCAAAGAGAAAGTTTGCAGACTTAAAAAGTCCCTGTATGGACTTAAATAGTCTCCAAGAGTATGGTTTGAAAGATTCACTCAAGCTATGTTAAAAAATCGCTTTAAACAAAGCCAAGGTGATCATACACTACTCATTACACATTCCCCACAAGAGAAAGTCACCGTTCTCATAGTGTATGTGGATGATATTGTCTTGACAGGAGACGATTTCGAAGGTATGCAGGAGTTGAAGAAATACCTAGCCAAACAATTTGAAATAAAAGACTTGGGAAACCTCAAGTACTTAAGGGATTGAGGTAGCTAAAAGCAAACAAGGGATCTTTATCTCCCAGAGAAAAAATGTTCTTGACCTTCTCCAAGAGACCTACATGCTTGGGAGTAAGGCATATGATACTCCTATGGAAGCCAATAAAAAGCTAGGGGATGACACCGATGGAGCAGTAGTTGACAGAGGGAGATACCAGAGATTGGTGGGCAAGCTAATCTACTTGTCACACACTCGTCCAGACATTGCTTTTGCTGTAAGTGTTGTTAGTCAGTTCATGCATGCTCCACGAGAGTCCCACTACAGTGCTGTTCTTCAAATTCTTAGATATTTGAAGTCAGCACCTGGAAAAGATTTATTCTTTGCTATACATGGTCATCTTCAGGTGGATGGGTATACAGATGTAGATTGGGCAGGCTCAGCCACGGATAGGAGGTCTACCTCAGGATATTTCACGTTTGTTGGAGGAAATATTATTACTTGGCGTAGCAAGAAACAGGCTGTAGTAGCTAGATCAAGTGCTGAAGCGGAATTCCGAACCATGTCTCTAAGGAATTTGCGAATTACTGTGGATAAAAGTTCTATTGAGAGATCTTAGGCTTGAGCCTACAAATTCTATGAGATTGTACTGTGATAATAAAGCAGTCATCATTATTGCTCACAATCCAGTACAGCATGACCGAACTAAGCATGTTGAAATTGACAGACACTTCATCAATGACAAATTAAGCAGTGGAGAGATCTGTATTCCATTTGTGAGGTCTAGTGAACAGTTGGTAGATGTTTTTACCAAAGCTCTTGGAAACATGCCTCATCATTATTATCTGAGCAAGCTGGGCGTGATAGACATCTTCGCACCAGCTTAAGGGCGAGTGTTGGCAATTAGCTATCATTAGATATATCAATGGGATTTCTATTTATTTCCATTATTAGTTGGTTTATATTTGGGTCATGTTGACCATATTTAATTTGTCATTTTAGTAGGAGATTTTATTTTCCTTTTTTATGTCTCAGCATTGTGTATATATACATTGGTGATCAATTAATAAAATAAGCTTGAAATTATACAATTTTACACCTTCTATCCTTCATCCTATAGTTAAATTATAGCATGAATGCTCAAAATACTTCTCTAATGCACCTTCAATCACTCTTTTCAAAATGTAGAAATGCTATCCTTCCTCTCAAATTTGAGCAGAAGGATAGCATTGCTATAATTTGAGAAGAAGGATAGAAGCCAATTGGAGAGGGCTTTTTCTCTCTTTTTTTTCGCATTCATGCTATAATGAACAAGTGTACAAAATACACTGATCAGTAGAACTAGTGTACAAAAAAAACTACTCAATGTAAGTAGCATTTTTTTTCTAGAATGTACCATTGGAGCAGAGATGTCAAAATACAGAATTTTGGTATTGTAGCAATGCCAAATTATAGGTTTAGCATGGACAAAATGACATTTTGCATTTGTAGATGCACTTAGCCTCTTTTATTAAGGTCAGTTGACATATATATAATTACATATCATATCCATATATGCTCCATCCAAAAAATTTATATATGTTAAAGTTCATAACATGGATAAGTTAGTCTATGCATGCAAGTATGATGCTAATCACTATATTTCTCAAGATTTCCTCTCCTCATCCCAATGTGAAACACAAATTTTATATCATAATTTCTTCGAGTGTAAAATGAAGGTAAGACGAAACCACATGCTCTGGTTTTTACTCTAGCACAAAGCCCACAAGAAATCTCAAATCAGGACCTAAACTTGGAAAAAACAACAATGTTTATTAGTCGTGAAATTAACAGACTAAGCAACGAACCCACGTCTACACTCATTCTATATCAGCCCATTTCCTAGATTGGTTTCAAATATAAACCATGATTTCTCTCACAACTGCAAGGCCCTCAACATTTTTTTGTACTTTATCCCATAATTTTGGGCTTTTAAATACCAAAATGATATTGTCATGCCCCGAAACGGCAAAAATAGAGAAAAATAAATTTCCTTTTTGGGTCCAAAGACAGCGACGGGTTAAGTCACATGATTGTCCACACCACGCAGTACTAAGCAACAAGAAGTAATAGTGTAACAAGAATGTAATCTAGGTTCTGATCACAACGTAACATAAAGTCAACAGAAGTTAGTAACTATTACACATCAGAGTCTCAAATCAAATATAACACAGCGGAAGTACAAATATCAAGGCAATATATGCTCGACTACAAAAGGGTTCTAAAACAGTAAAGACAATTAACTACAATTCTAGTCTAATCTTCAATTGGCGTAAAGGTAGTCCTCGACGTAGTAGTCTTCTTCGGTCTGACCTCCGCCGGGGTAGTTATCAGCAGGGACATCACAACCGGCATCGTAGTCCTCGCCCGCAGTTCCTTCACCTATATAGTCATAACTAGGGTGCGCTGGAGCATAGAAATGTCCAGCGGCATAAACGCCGCCAGCTTAATGAAAGCTGAGTGAGTTAGATACTAACAGGGTATCAACTATTGAAGTTATTACAAGTTATAACACGATAATCATTATATTCAGTGAGGGTAACTCCTTTAAATCAACCGATTATCTGATTACTAATGTCTTACTCATTTTAAGACCAATAACACGTCTTGATAGGGGAACATACTCGACAGTAGTTCAACTCTATAAATACACCATTGGTCATCCACCGCTTTTAAGAACATATGCACAGTCCACCACATGTCATGGATACCATGTTAGTCCATCCCCCGCTTTTAAGAACATATGCACAGTCCACTGCATGTCAGGGATATAACGCTTTAAGCAACAATACATCATTCTATGCCACGACTTAGCGACGTCTACCAGTGATCACGGTCCACCGCATGTCATAAACACCTTCGTCTGTCTACTGCTTTTAAGAACGTATGATTAGATCATCTGGCTATCTTCACCGTAAGTCAAAGACACCTTCGTCTGTCTATCGCTTTTAAGAACATATGATCGATCAAAGCCCGCCCACGCAAGATTCCTAAATCTTAACAAACCTACTTAAGTTCAACTCTAACACCACTACATGACAATCCCAATGTGGCATGACTACTCTGAATGAAATGAACTATAACTCCAAAGGATTCATAACTGTTAGCCTTGAATTTAATTAAGGCATTATTTTTGGTTTTGTTTTGATGATGACAAATCTAGTGATAATTGCATATTTTCATTGGTTATATTTCAATCAATTATCATGTTATTTTCATTACACTAATCTCTTGATTCATGTACTTAAATGTTTTAACTTTGTTTGAGATCATGAGATAGCATGTGGTGAAGTCTAAGAGTGAGGGAGCTCAACAAGGATCAAGCTTGAAGACTTGAAGATTTTTCATCCTTTGTTGAAGACTAGGATTTTCGTGTAAGCATTTTGATCAATCACTCATAGGGGCTCAAGTAACTTTAATTGAATTTTAGGATCCTTACTCACACACTTTAAAATATGTTCAAGGACCTAAACATACTTAGACCACTCAATAAATTCATTTCACAAAAATTTTCAAAGTGGCTAAGTCAAAAGAAAGTACCTTTGCGCAGATAGGTCAACTTTAAATGAAAACCTGATCCAATTGGTAAGGAATTAGATCTTTAGTTTTATATGGTTGGAAAGGTATTTGAATCTAGTTTTCGAATCTTCAAACGGATCGCAAATACGAGTTTTGTAGAGGGAGTTATGGCCGTTTTAGTAAATAGGTGTCAGTCTGCCAAAATCTGCTTAAAACCAGTCGACTGATTTTTTAAGGGTCCAGTCGACTGGATTGTGAAATCAGTCGACTGGGTGAACTTTTTAGTCGACTGGACAGCCCTGAAATGGCCTCTTCACTGCTATAAACTTCCCAGTCGACTGAACCCTCGATCCAGTCGACTGGACTGTGCTGAAACACATAACGACTAGTTTTCTAACTCTCCAAATGTTGCTTTAAATATACCCAATCACTTCCAACGGCTATAATCTTTAAAAAGCTATATATAGGGATGTTTTTAAGGGTCATAAACATGTAGAAACATCAACAAAATCATTCAAACATCTTGTTTAATCATCATTCCCATTTGAGCCCTAGTTTGAGTGAAAAATCAATTGCTCTAGATTTTAATTGTAATTGTTGAGAGAGTAAATTGTAGTGAGCTTTTATTTGTATCATCTACTCACTAAGGACTTATTGTGTGAGCTTTAAATTGTATTATCCACTCTAGAGAGAGAGAGCTCAATTTTTATTCAAATCATTTGTAAAGAGTGAGGGTTAGTAACCCTTGATTGCAAAGAAGAGGTTTTCTTCTTTGGGAGAGATTGAAGGCTCTTGTAACGGTTTGGTGCACACCCGTAAGTGCTCTGAGATTAAAGGAATCCTCAAGAGGTGTTCTTGAGGGGTGGACGTAGGCCGCGGGGTGCGATTGCCGAACCACTTGAAAACTCGGTTTGCAAGTGTCTCTTCCCTTATCTCTTTACTTTATTATTTGTGATTGTGTTTAATTTGCAATTAAGTTTTTAAAAGGTTAATTTTCGCTAAAACCTTATTCACCCCCCCTCTAAGGTTTCCACATTTGGGCCAACAATTGGTATCAGACCTTCGGCTATTCTATTTTCAAAAAGTTTTTTGAAAAATTTGAGTTAAGATCCAAATGGAAACCAACACTTCCCGCATTCATTATAGTGAGGGTCACTTGGAAAATAGACCACCGTGTTTTAATGGATCAAATTATGCTTATTGGAAAAATAGAATGAGAATCTATATGATTTCTCAAGATTTTGATTTATGGAAAATAGTGGTCAAAGGGCCTCATCTTCCTACAAAAATTTCAAATGGTATTACTATTTCAAAAACGGAAGATGAATATAATGATGCCGATAAGAAACTCATAAAATTGAATGCTATGGCAATGAATTTATTATATTGCGGTTTAGACCCAAATGAGTACAATAGAATTTCATCTTGCGAATCCGCAAAAGAAATTTGGGATAAACTTGAAGTGACTCATGAGAGAACAAGCCAAGTCAAAAAGTCAAAAATTAATTTGCTTGTTCAATCTTATGAAATGTTCAAAATGTTGCCTTTTGAGTCTATTGGTGATATGTCTACCCGTTTTACAACTATCATCAATAGCTTAAAAAATCTTGGTAAAGTTTATGCTAATGAAGAAATTGTTGAGAAAATTCTTAGGGCTTTACCAAAGCAATGGCAACCGAAGGTCACGGCTATCCGGGAAGCAAAAGATTTGACAAATTTGTCAATTGAACAACTCATGGGATCACTCATTACCCATGAAATGGAGTTAGCCATGCTTGTCGAAGAAGACAAGAAAAAGGAGATCAAAAGAGGAGACATGGCCTTGAAGTCCTCAAGCTCAAAGAAAAAGGGAAAAGATCATGAGAATGATGAGGATGAAGAAATGGCTATGATCACCCAAAAATTTGCAAAGTTTTTAAAGAAAGAAAAATTTGGAAAGAAGCCTCCTAAAGATGAACAACGCAAGAAGAAGGCAATGAAGGCCACTCAAAGTAGCTCCGAGAGTGAATCATCGGGAGACGACTCAAATGAAGATGAGATCGTCAATCTTTGCCTCATGGCAATATATAATGGGGTAACCTCTACTTCTTGCTCTTTAAATGACTCCAATGATTTCAATGATTTTCAAAATGTTGAGTCAAGTTCTATGGAAACAAAAGTTCAAGAAGGTTATTGCATTACAACTCCTCCATCATTGGAAGATCATAAGAATGATCATTGGAAGAGGAGAATAGAAATTTATTTCATATCACTTGACATAAATCTTTGGAACATTATCAAAAATGGTTTTTCTCCTAAACCAAAGATTGAATGGAATGAAAGTGATCAAAATAACTTTCTATTGAATCTTAGAGCCATGAAAATTCTATATACTTCTTTAGATGATATTTCATATAATAGAATTCGTTCATGCTCTAATGCAAATGAAATTTGGTTATGTCTACAAAATTTTCATTTTACTACTAACCAAAGTTGTGAAGAGGAAAAAGTGTGCCTTTTTGCAAATGAAGATGATAAGGATGAGAAAATGGCAAAAGAGGCCACTTGGGATGATGATGACTCATCCGATAACGACTCATGTGACCAAGTAGGTGCACAAGAGAATTTGGTAAACTCTAATCCTACTTCTATTGTTGAATCTCCTAACTATAATGAGCTTCAATGTGCTTTTGAGGAGTTACATGAGGAATTGGAGAATTTGGGATCTAAATATATAACTCTTAAAAAGAATTTTTCTAAACTTTCAAATGAGTTAAATATTTTAAAATCCCAAAATGAATCTTTGAAGATTGAAAATGAAAAACATGTTTTAAGAGCACAATCTTCAAATGAGATTGAAAAAGAAAATTTGGAATTGAAAAGGCAATTGGATGATTTAAAATCTCAAAATGAAATTTTGAGAAAAGAAAGGCTTGTTTCAACCAATCAACCTTCAAGTGAACTTATTGAAAAAGAAAAGGTTGAGTTGAGAAAGGAGGTGGATGATTTAACAAAAACTTTGGCCAAGTTTACCCAAGGTGAACAAAATTTAAATATGCTTTTGGGAAAACAAAAATGTGTTTTTGATAAGGCCGGTTTGGGATTTAATCCCACATACAAGGAAAAGAAGTACAAAAACTTCTTTGTAAAGTCCACACCTTCTACTTCAAATTCTCAAAATTCTCACAAGAATTTCTTTGTTAAGGAATCAATCTCAAATGAGACCCTTCCCCATGTAACTTGTCATTATTGCATGAAAAAGGGGCATGTTAATTATCAATGTTCATTTCGAAAGAAAATTAACATGGTTTGGGTTGTGAAAGGATCCTCTCCTTACTTCTCGGTAAATGTTGCATCCAAGAGGTGCTTGGACAATAGTTAAATCTCTCACCTTAAGCCTAGTAGGAGTAGGGTAGATTATATTGTTTTGATATTTCTCTTGTTTTTGGTAGCATGCTAATCATGTTTGATTTATCACATTAACTTGCTTTGATTATGAAATCATGCTTGCTTTTCGAATGACACGTTCTTTTGATATTCATAGCTATCCCATCCTCCTAAGGAGATAATGCATAATGTTGATCCTATAATTGGTATTCATTCGTATATGCATATGTTGAGGGGGAACATATTACTATGTTCATTTTAGTTGTCTTGATTTCTTGGTATCATAACATTATGCTCACTTTAGTTACTTTAGGTATCATATTTTGGCAATTTGGTATCTTATTGCTTCCATGATTTGTTTACTTGAATTTTCCTTAGTATCATACGGTTGCATATCTTGAGGGGGAACTTTTAGTTCCAATCCCCAATCTTTTTGTTGTTGTCAAAAAGGGGGAAAATGAATAGAGAACTTTAAAAGCGGGAAAATGCTAGAGAGAATATGAAAATGATAGAACTTTTGAAAGGGAGAATGTTTTTAGAAAGTTATCATTCTTGAACTCATACTTTGGAATTCTTGTTACTTTGAATGATAACATGAAAATGACACTTATTGTGCTTTAATTTCTATATCTCTATTGCATGTTTTGACATCATCAAAAAGGGGGAAATTTTTAGCCTTGAATTTAATTAAGGCATTATTTTTGGTTTTGTTTTGATGATGACAAATCTAGTGATAATTGCATATTTTCATTGGTTATATTTCAATCAATCATCATGTTATTTTCATTACACTAATCTCTTGATTCATGTACTTAAATGTTTTAACTTTGTTTGAGATCATGAGATAGCATGTGGTGAAGTCTAAGAGTGAGGGAGCTCAACAAGGATCAAGCTTGAAGACTTGAAGATTTTTCATCCTTTGTTGAAGACTAGGATTTTCGTGTAAGCATTTTGATCAATCACTCATAGGGGCTCAAGTAACTTTAATTGAATTTTAGGATCCTTGCTCACACACTTTAAAATATGTTCAAGGACCTAAACATACTTAGACCGCTCAATAAATTCATTTCACAACAAAATTTCAAAGTGGCTAAGTCAAAAGAAAGTACCTTTGCGCAGATAAGTCAACTTTAAATGAAAACCTGATCCAATTGGTAAGGAATTAGATCTTGAGTTTTATATGGTTGGAAATGTATTTGAATCTAGTTCCCGAATCTTCAAACCGATCGCAAATACGAGTTTTGTAGAGGGAGTTATGGCCGTTTTAGTAAAGAGGTGTCAGTCTGCCAAAATCTGCTTAAAACCAGTCGACTGATTTTTTAAAGGTCCAATCGACTGGATTGTGAAATCAGTCGACTGGGTGAACTTTTCAGTCGACTGGACAGCCCTGAAATGGCATCTTTACTGCTATAAACTTCCCAGTTGACTGAACCCTCGATCCAGTCGACTGGACTGTGCTGAAACACATAACGGCTAGTTTTCTAACTCTCCAAATGTTGCTTTAAATATACCCAATCACTTCCAACAACTATAATCTTTAAAAAGCTATATATAGGGATGTTTTTAAGGGTCATAAACATGTAGAAACATCAACAAAATCATTCAAACATCTTGTTTAATCATCATTCCCATTTGAGCCCTAGTTTGAGTGAAAAATCAATTGCTCTAGATTTTAATTGTAATTGTTGAGAGAGTAAATTGTAGTGAGCTTTAAATTGTATTATCCACTCTAGAGAGAGAGAGCTCAATTTTTATTCAAATCATTTGTAAAGAGTGAGGGTTAGTAACCCTTGATTGCAAAGAAGAGGTTTTCTTCTTTGGGAGAGATTGAAGGCTCTTGTAACGGTTTGGTGCACACCCGTAAGTGCTCCGGGATTAAAGGAATCCTCAAGAGGTGTTCTTGAGGGGTGGACGTAGGCCACGGGGTGCGATTGTCGAACCACTTGAAAACTCGGTTTGCAAGTGTCTCTTCCCTTATCTCTTTACTTTATTATTTGTGATTGTGTTTAATTTGCAATTAAGTTTTTAAAAGGTTAATTTCCTCTAAAACCTTATTCACCCCCCTCTAAGGTTTCCACATTTGGGCCAATAATAACCATTACGTTATCTAACGTCACAACATTATCCGTTAATCTTATCATTACTATGATCCTATGCTTGTATTAATTCATCATCACGTCTGAATTACAATAATAAAGCATGCTGGGAAATACTGAATAGTAAATAAATGACTAAACAGTTATTAAAAGAAAACAGTATTCTAAAACTTCCAATCGATTGGGATAGGGGTCCAATCGATTGGTATAAAAATAGTAACAATCGATTGATATAAAGTTCAATCGATTGGGTCACATGTCAATCGATTGGTAAAAGGTTCAATCCATTGGGATGTCAATTGATTGCATAAAGTGTCAATCGATTGGAACCTGAAAGATGTCAATCGATTGGTAAAAGTTCCAATCGATTGGAACTTCGTCTTCTTCACAATGAAGACTATCCAGCAACATATAAACGGGAACACATGATATTACTCCATTTCTTCATTCAAAACACATTCTAACATCAATATAAAGCTACCAAGTGAGTTTAAAACTCACCTTAGGTGTCTAGGGTGTGTTTGGGAATGTGTAATGAAGCTTGGAGCTTCAATGGTGGCTCCTCTCTCTCTCCTCTGCTCTGTCTTCTTCTTTCTTCTTTCTTCTCTGATCTTCTTCTCTTCTTCTCTCAATCCATTTGTGTGTGTGTGAGAGTGTATGGATATATGTATATATATATATGAGTGTATATATATATATAAACACACATAAACACTCCCCCTCTCTCTCTCTCTCTAATTTTTCTAAAAAGAAAAACGCAAGAAAAGGGCTCATATATATAGAGGGGAAGTGTTCACGTGGACAAACCCCAGCCAGAGCAAAAGAATCTGCACATCTGCCACTAATCGATTGGTATAAGTGTCAATCAATTGATATAAGCAATCGATTGGTATACTTGCCAATCGATTGGTACCCAAAATAAGGCAATCGATTGGAAAACTTGTCAATCGATTGGTATCCAAATTATACCAAGGGTAAGGCCAAGCTCATACAAGTATTTAAATTGAAACGTACAAGGTCTTATTCACATAATATATTACAGAAATACAGGGTATTATATCATCCACCACTCATTAAAGATTTTGTCCCCGAAATCCGAAATAAGCAGGGTTCAAAACAAAAATGGAAACTTCTCTTGCATCACCGACTCCATTTCCCATGAAGCTTCTCCTTCGTCGTTGTGCTTCCACTGAACCTTCACTAGCAGAATCTCCTTGTTTCTGAGCTTCTTCACTCCTCGATCTAGAATACGCACTGGTCCTTTGTTGTATGTCACATTCTTGTTCACCTCGATATCTTCAAAACTGATCTCGTGCGCTGGGTTGTGGGCACATTTCCTTAACATGCTGATGTGGAAAACGTTGTGCACCCTTGACATCTTTGGTGGCAACGCAAGTCGATAAGCAACCTCCCCAATACGTTCTAGGATCTCAAACGGTCCAATGAATTACGGTGACAACTTGCCTCTCTTCTGTCCGAATCTGACGATACCTCGAACTGGCGAGACTTTGAGTAGCACATGATCTCCAACTGCAAACTCTAGATCTTTCCGTCGCTTGTCGGCATAGCTCTTGTGTCTGGATTACGGTGTCTTCATCTTTTCTTGTATAATTTGGATCTTCTCGTTGGTTTCTCGAATCATCTCAGGCCCAAGTAGTTGAGTATCTCCAACTTTAGCCCAACATAGCGGCGATTGGCAAGGTCTTCCATACAAAGCTTCAAACGGTGCCATCCCTATGCTTGTGTGGTAGCTTTTGTTATAGGCAAACTCAATCAAAGGTAGATGCGTCTCCCATGAACTCTCAAATTCAATGACACATGCTCGCAACATATCCTCCATCACTTGATTGATTCATTTTGTTTGGCCGTCTGTTTGTAGATGAAAAGCCGAACTTAAGTTCAATGAAGTTCCCATTGCTGTCTGAAGGCTTTTCCAGAATTCTGCGGTGAAGCGTGAATCTTGATCTAAAACTATTGAGACAGGTACACCGTGTAGTCGCACAACTTGCTATAGATACATCCGGCTCAATCTTTCAACAGGGTACGTCATGCTGTAGGCAATAAAATGTGCTGACTTGGTGAGTTGATCCACTATTACCCAAATAGCGTTGTGGTTTTGCTGAGACTTAGGCAAACCAACCACAAAATCCTTGGTGATGTGCTCCCATTTCTATTGGGGAATCGGTAGCAGTTGTAGGAGTCCTGGTGGTTTCTGATGTTCTGCCTTCACTTGTTTGCAAATCAGACATTGCGATACATACTCGGCCACTTCTCGCTTCATTCCTTCCCACCAGAAGTTTCTCTTCAAGTCCTTATACATCTTATTTCCTCCTAGGTGGATAGCCATCCTTGACTTGTGTGCTTCGTCCAGAATGTTCTTCCTAAGAGCATCTTCATTTGGCACACAGAGTCTACCTTTGCATCTCAGTGCTCCATCCGTACTAATACTCCATATCTCTGGTTCCTTTGCGGACATCTTAGCAAACCATAGCTTTAAATCCTTGTTTGACTGTTGAGCTTCCAAGATGCTGTTGATGAGAGTCGGTTGCATGATGAGACATCCAAGGTGTTGTCCTTCTCCTGATTTCACTGGTCGAAGGTCGAATTTGGCTAACGTCTCCAATGCTCGCCATTCTCTAATCAAAATAGAAGCAACTAAAAGGCGTGGCCTCCGGCTCAGAGCGTCGGCTACAATGTTTGCTTTACCCGGGTGGTATTGCAAAGAGAAGTCGTAGTCCTTGAGTAGTTCCATCCATCTCCGTTGTCGTATGTTCAACTCCTTCTGAGAGAACAGGTACCTTAAACTCTTGTGATTCGAGAACAAGTCAAACTTTTCTCCATACAAATAGTGTCTCCAAATCTTTAGGGCGAACACGATTACAACTAGTTCCAAGTCGTGCTTCGGATAGTTCTTCTCATGCGGCTTCAATTGTCTCGATCTGTATGCGATGACATTCCCCTCTTGCATTAGCACACAACCAAGTCCTTGGTGTGATGCATCACTGTAGATTATGAATTGTTCACCACTCTTAGGTATTGCAAGCATGGGTGCTGAGGTTAGTCTCTCTTTTAATTCCCGAAATACATCCTTATGTTTATCAGTCCATTCGTACTTTGTCTCCTTCTTTGTCAGGCTTGTCAACGGTCCTGTGATTCTAGAGAATCCTTCCACAAATCTCCGATAATACCCAGCCAATCCAAGAAAACTCCTAACTTCGGTCGCATTGGTTGGTCTGTTCTAGCTCAAGACTGCATCGATCTTAGATGAGTCTACGGAAATCCCATCCTGTGATATCATATGTCCCAGGAATTTAACTTCCTGAAGCCAGAATTCACATTTGCTGAATTTTGCATATAGACTATTGTCTCTGAGAGTCTGTAGAGCGATTTGTAGATGCTCCTTATGTTCTTCTTCCGTCCTTGAATAAATTAGAATGTCATCGATGAATATTATAATGAATCGATCCAAATAGGGTCTGAATACTCTATTCATTAGGTCCATGAATACTGCCGGGGCATTAGTCAATCCAAAAGACATCATTAGAAACTCGTAGTGTCCACATCTTGTCCTGAAGGCAGTTTTCGGTATATCTTTTAATCGAACTAGCAATTGATGGTATCCTGAATGCAAATCAATTTTCGAGAATATCCTTGATCCTTGTAGTTGATCGAACAGGTCGTCTATCCAGGGAAGTGGATACCTATTCTTGATTGTGACCTTATTCAGTTCCCTATAGTCGATATAGAGTCGTAGCTCTCCGCCTTTCTTTTTCACAAATAAAACTGGTGCTTCCCAAGGTGATGTACTCGGGCGAACAAAACCTAAGTCTTCAAGTTCCTGAACTTGCTTCTTCAATTCTAGCATTTCTGTTGGCGCCATCCGATACGGGGTCTTGGAAATCGGCAACGTTCTGGGTGCTACTCAATACAGAAGTCTATCTCTCTCTTTGACAGAAGTCCTGAGATGCTTCAGAACACATCTTCATACTCTTGAATAACGGGGATCTGGTTGATAGTAAGCTTCGCGCTTGAAGTCTTAATCGTGGCTAGGCAGCTCATGATAAACATGTCGCTCAACGGTTGGCATTGAAATCTGATCTACGGGCAACCAGGCGTCGAAAAGATAATGGTCTGACTTACACAATCTAGGTTAGCACCATACTTGGTAAGCCAATCCATTCCTAGGATCACGTCGAACTCAGACATTGGCAAAACTATCAAGTCTGCCAGGAGATTTCTATCCTCTAGTGTCAAGGGACAATCCTTGCACACCTTACCTAACTTAACGGATATTCCCAAGGGTGAAATGGCATTAAGGGTCAGCTCAAGTGGTAGGAGTAGCAAACCCAAATCATGCACCATTTTAATGGCTATTAAAGAACGGGCGGCACCAGTATCAAACAAAGCTCTAACTTGACAGTTAAATAAAACGAGTGTACCTTCCAAGCTCTGCCGTTCCTCAGCATTATACCCTACATTGTTAGGGATGATGGCATTCACCCTAACCTATCCTTTCTGTCCTTGCTGTCCCTGAGTAGCCTCCACGTGGTGCTCGACAATCCTTGCTTATATGACCAGGCTTGTTATAGTTGCGACAGACGAGGTCATTACAGCTGTTGGTCTTAGGGACTGTGCAATACCTTGCAATATATCCGGGCACTCCACAATTGAAACATCCAGCAGTGTTTTGTCGCTGGGCGGCGGGCTGTGCCTGAGGTGGTCCTCGCTATTGATTCTGTTGTCGAGGAAAATTAGCTTGGGGCTTCCTTGTCCCATCCCATGTGCCCTTGGTTCCCTGATAGTTGTTGGTCTAGGGTTTCCATCCCTGATTGTTCCTTGATGATTGCGCCGGAAAGTTCCTTGGTTGGAAGGTCCTGGGTGGAGGTCGATTCGCTTGTGGTCCTTGTACAGAGTAAGCATCCTTTTCTAAACTTGAAGCAAGACAGACAATCCCTTCAAATGACTGGCCCAGATGGCCTATCATCATGTGCCGGAGGTGTGGGTTGAGTCCTTGGTGGAATCGCTTGACCTTCTTGGTAGAGGTGTCTATCATATGCGGAGCGAAATGGAAAGTCGCTCGAATTATGTAGTATACTCCTTGACTGTCCAGTTTCCCTGGGTTAGACTCAGGAAATTCCTCTCTTGTTGGTCTCTTTCATCCTCAGGGAATTACTTCTCGAGAAATTGAGTCTTGAATGCTTCCCAAGGCATTCTTCTTTCAGCGTCGATCCTAATCGAGATCCTAATCGTGGCTCTCTCGGCCTCCCACCAGTCTGCGGCAGAGTAAGTCAGTTGAAATACGGCTAAACATCTCTTGTCAAGCTCGCTGCACTCCAGGGCTGCAAAGATTAGCTCCAACTCTCGTATCCACTGCTCTGCTTTCCAAGACTCTGCCATGCCGTCGAACTTATTGGGTCGCAGGCCACGAAATCGTTCCAACAGCTTATCGCCTGTCTGCCTCGGAGGGATAACATGGTTGTTGTCGTTGTTGTTGGTGGCATGATTGTAGGTATCGCCGATGTGCTCCATCCTCTATCAGCTCATCCTCTATCAGCTCATCCTCTATCACAACATCCTCGATCAGCTCGAGCCCATCATGCTCCACAACAACTCCTAAATCTCCTACATCAGCGGCCATGTCAGCCTGGGCAGCATCAAATGCGGTTACAAGTGCCTCAGCCTGTACCATAGCCTATGCCAACTCCGGTGCTCCAATCTCAAATCCATGGGGATGTGCAGCCATCTCTGCAGACCACTCAGCTGCTAGCAGTGCTATAACTCCTCCTGGTAAGACTGGTACTACTGCATCATCACCTGCGGCTAACTCTTCCTCCTCTATCGGATAACCCTCTGCAACTACGATATCTATGCCAACTGGCACGTCCATACCGTCTGGGTCCTCGGGGTCCTCCTCCCCCGGATCATACTCCGGCTCCTCGTCATTGGTGTCCTCATCCTCCTCATCCTCCATCTCCTCATCGTCATCCTCTGGCTCATCGTCGTCATTGCTCTCATCATCATCCTCTGGGTCCTCCTCTGGTGGGGGTGGAAGTGTCTGGGGTGGTGGCTCTATCGGTGGTGGTGGAGGCGCTGCTCTAACCTCTGCAAGTAGAACCTGGTATGAAGAACAGTCTCGTAACATCAGTAGAGAATCCTCCTTGATGCGTTTGAAGGTCTCCTTATGGTAGATCATCTCTTGACGTATCACTTCTGGGTCCTGGGTTCCAAATCTCTGCTGCTCAATCAGCATGTCTCGCTCTGTCTCTGCAATAGCTCTCTGCCTAACCTTCCAGGCATAGTACTGTGGATCTGCTGGCGCAATACTCCTCTCATACACATAGTGTCCTCCAAACTCGTCTGGAACGAACAGCGGCAGTGCCATGCTACCTGAAACGGGACTACCTTAAATCAGAACTAATCTTAATACTCATCTATAGAATCTCAAGGTTCTAGGACCAGATGGTGTGGGACAATTGACACAACTAAATAGTTGTGCGCTCTTGTGCAACACCCAAGTGTAGGTGGTCGTGCAAGTAATACTGGATAAGCCTAGGTCGATCCCACAGGGAAGGAATAGGAAGAATGTCTACTAAGTTATAACCTAAAGAAAAAGAAAATAAGAATGAATGATTGGAGGTGTACTAACAAATCCTAATTAATTAAATTAAACTAAATAATAAACTAAAACTTATAGAAACATAACTAATTAAATAAATAAACTAAAGGTGTTAGAAATACGTGAATCCACATTGATCCTAACCATCTACCATGCATACTCATTAACGTTCGATGGAGTTCATTCCTTTTCAGCATTCCGTATTTTTCTAAAGATAAAGAATCAATAGCCCTTTCATGACCGGGACTACATCATCACAGTTGATTTAAAATACTTGGAAGACAGTTTAAAATAATGGTAATTACTTGCACTCTAAATGGTGTTAACATTCAAAGTGGTTTTCAAAAGTCATTGAAGAAAATAGCCTTAAGGCTTTAAATTCTAAAAACTGTTGTGACAAAATGAAATTATTGGGACAATTTGATGGCAGATTTCTAAAGTAGAAAGTCATGGAATACTTAAAAGAATCATCTCAGGAATTAGCAAGTTCGATCGATTGAAGCGCTCTCGATCGATCGAACATCATCATCCTTCAATCGATCAAAATGCCTTCGATCGCTTGACTATGGCCCTGGTTCGATCGATCAAAATACCTTCGATCGATCGAGCCCAGGTTTTCTATATCATACATGGCAGAGGCTAAGAATCAATGTTTCATCACATATTCCCAATGTATAAACTACGAAAACATAATAAAACTAGTACAGAAATAGTAACATAGAGTAATCATTAACATCTAAAGCAATAAATAATGAAATAAAGAAAAGGAGAATAAAAAGCTGGAAATAATCAGATTATAACTTGTAATAAACTTGAATCTTCAATAATCTTGAGAATAACAATGGAAAAGAGGAAGAAAAACAAGAATCTAACCTAATCTACTCCTAATCTAACCCTAAAACTACCCTAAATCGCTATTTTCTGCGTTCTGGAGCGTCCTCCCTTCGTCTGGCGTCAAAACGACTTATATATAGGGTTCCCGTAGAGTTTACGCAACTTTTGGATGAATATAAAGTTCGATCGATCGAGCTTAGTTCGATCGATCGAAGGTTCGATCGATTGAACTCTGCTCAATCGATTGAACTCTCTGATTTTGACAGCTCTGCGCACCGATGGGAGAATGGCCATAACGTTTTACTCGGACCTCGGATTGACCTCCCGTTTGCGGCCACACTACCGTAACTCAAAGATCTACATTTTATATCTCTGGGAAAATCTTCCAAATCTGAAGTCTTCATTGTCAAAAATGGCGTTTTCTCAGCTACTTCCATTGTTCTATCCACCAGAATCACTTTTCTTTAGCTCCACTTCATTGATTTACATCCTAATACTTATAAAACAATGAAAAAACATATGGTTTAGTATTAAAACAATAAAAAGAACATTGTTATTAGAATGCACCTAAATGTAGGGACTTTGGGGATAAAAGTATGCATAATGGACTATGTAATACGCTATGAACATGCACTTTTCACCTCGAATCACACCCCCCAACTAGCTCGTTGCTAGTCCCTAGCAATGAAGCGAACTACAATAGTGTTTATTTAACTCTAAAAATTAAAAATAAAATAAAGTAAAAATTCTAAATCACTTTCGCAGGAATCGCGATTGCATTTAGCGTATGCAACAAGCCTTTAAACCCCTAGGTTCCCCCTAGTGGACGAGTGTTGTCTCGTGAGGGTTTGCAGTGAATCTACCCACAAAATTCATGCTTATGGTAATGGTTCTCATTTAAATGCTTTCAAGAAATTTTTCCTCTCATTTAGCAATATAGTTAAGCTCAACAATCTCATGAAACTCTCTAGTATGTCATAGCCATGCAACACATACATTATAGTTAATCTACTATCAAAGTCATTAGAATATTCCATACCTATTAATCTTCAAGTGTGTGTGTGAATGGACAACCAAAATACAAAACTTTAATTTCAAAGGTCGCATAACCTAAGACACTATCAAGACGTTCATTTTGACTCAACTCTTACCGGGATTACACTCTCAAGATGAAATCACTTTGAATTAGGTGTAATAATTATCACTCATGATATGGAAGCTATAAAGAGTAATTGTAAATAGAATCTAATGCTTCTCATATCTAAATAGAAAAATGAACATTTGAGTGAACAGAGTCTCATGAAAGGATACTTTTCACTAGAAGAGCGAGATACCGTGGAGAACTCTCTTATTACCTTAACTTCAAATCCAATTTACTTAAAATCATCAAGACTTTGAAAAAGAGGTGTTTGGTGAAAGAAGAAAGAGGCTCGTGATATTCAACTGGGTTAAAGGATATGATTGGAATGTCTACTACAATTTTTCAAACTTCCCACACATCTCCAATCTCTCTCTTCTTCTTCTTCTCCTTTTTTTTCTTTTCTTTTTTTCCACACTCTTCTTTTTATTATTATTTTATTTCTTTCGAAACAACCATTGGCACTTTTTTTTCTTTTTTCTTTTTTTTTTTCTTTTCATGCTTTTCTTTTTCTTTTCTTTTCTTTTTTCTTTTCTTTTTTCTCTTTATTTTTTCATCATTTTTTTCTTTGCCAACTTTTCCTTATTCACACAACCAAACTTTTTGTCAAGAAAACACATCCCAATCACTCCTAGATAAAGAACTGAGGCTTGAACTCCTAATTTGGAGTTAGGTATAGACTTTAGGATTGTGAAGACGAGGAAAATATGGTAAGGCTTAAAGGGTGAAATAAAGGAATATCATAGAGGTATGCCAAAGCTGTATTATGCGTGTATGGTCGAAAGATGGCCTAAATCATCTTCTAAGTTCATAGGATTATTCATTTAAGTAAATTCAAGAGCTCTAAATTTGGTAAATCCTGAACGTTCTCTTCTAGTAATCAGTCAAAATGAAGAAAATTGAGACTTTCAACGAATTAATACGCTTTTCAAAAAGTAAGAGTAATTTTATAAAAACCCTCAAAAATAAAAGAATGGCACAAAAGCTCACTTGGGTTATTAGTCTCCACTACAGTCTCTCAAGATACCTAAGTTATGCTTACTAATCCATTTTGGCTAAGTACAAGGTTGTCACAACGTGCTTAAAGTTGCTTGAAGATTAAAAAGCATAAAACATACCATGACTAAGATAGTAAACAAACTACCATTGTGTATCACATACTAATAACATATAGAAAATAACACTAATGCATCATAACTAACTACATTAACTAAGAGAGAAATACAAGAACCATTTTATTATCTTTAAAAATAAAATTAAAATTTTCAAAATTTTTGACAATTTTAATTTACTGAGTCATGTTGCTAAGCAGGTATATTGACATTAAAGCACCACAAAAAGATATGAGGCATGCAATGGCTCACTCCCCCCCAACTAAAACTAAACATTGTCCCCAATGTTCTAAACTAAGCACATGGACATGTAAAGTAAAGCGAGAGAAGGAAGGATGTTACCTCGAGGCATTAATATCCAATTTTTTTTTATTTTCTTTTATTTCTTTGTTAAGTTACCTGGAAAATCATTAGTAGCAACAAGGAAAAATACAAAATATGATACAACTACTCAGTAAATAAATTCGATTAATCAAGATTTTTATCATAAAGTAATAATCGAAATTTTTGAGGATCTTCCCAATGAAATAATTTAACAGTAAAAAGAATGTAGGGATCCTCATAAAAATGCAACTCCCCCCAACTAATGTCAGGCTCAAGGTCAGAGGAGATGATGCAAAACCTATGGCCTCTAAATTTGTTGTGGACAATTTTAAGAGATATACCACACATTTTAGGAATTATGTTCAAATAATGATCTTTGGTGTTGGTATTTCTTATAATAGCCTCTATTTTTTTATTATCAAAAATAGGCAGAGGCCATGGTTCAATAAAAGGGGCAGGGTCTAAGTGATGTTCTAATGAAGTTTTACTACCCTCCTCTTGTTCTAGAACAGAATCTATGGAGATGTGATCATATGAATTGGATTTCTGTTCTATGTACATTGATTTGGACTGGACTTGGATGAAGCAATCTATTTGGGCCTCAATATCATTATTACTCAAGAAGGTCAAGCAGTCTAGCAGATTACTTGCTTCTTGTTGAAGTTTAAGATCATCTAAAGTGGGCCTAATATTTTCCAAATCCTCTCTCACAAAATTTTGAAATGTAAAATGTGGCGAATTACATGTGCTAGAATCCTTATCATCCTCTTCTACAACACATTCTTTTTGTTCAATAGTGGGGTACACATAACTTTTAAGCTCGGGATGAGAGTTTTGATTAATAGAGAGGATAGGTGATGGGCAACTTGTTGACACCACCTCTTCGGCCGAAAGAGGTGAGGGTTCATGAATATCAGATGAATCTAAATCGAATTTAGAAATTTTAATTATGTCCTCCGTAGGGTCACTATCAAAGGTAGGGGTAGAGTCAACAGGGGACTCATCCTTTTCTAATTGCGTGCAGTCTCCTAAACTCTCATTATCTGTAAAAATCTCATTCTCATCCGTGTAACTCTCCTTACTATATATGTCATCTATTGAGGTTCTCTGGACAAAGGAATTGTGTAACTTCATCCAAGCAGTGAAGGAGTTGATGCCTGGGGTTGTACATTGAGGAGAAGATGGTTCTACAACTTCATGCTCAACGGTTTGGTTTTGGAGTTCTTGTTGGGTTGTCACTTTCTCGAGTGAATTGTTAACCTCATTTGGTATAAACCCGTCATTGTCCTCCAATTCCATTCCATTGTTAATGCCTTGAAATATAGGTTATAGTGTTGAAGGACTGGTATAGTCTTCTAAAGGTTGGCTAGCATATGCTTGTTGATATCTAGTTTCTAATTTATCAAGTGCACTATCTAACCTTTTCATTTCACTAAGCAGCAATTTAATCATACCATTATCCTCAACTTGGTTATTCTCCTCATTATTACTATATGAAGTTTCGTCCCATTGTTGTTGATAATAGTCCCCTTCCCATTGAGTTTGTGGACAAGACTCGCCAAAGGGAAAGTCTTGGTACGTTTGGTAATCGTGGGAACTATTACTATATCCTATATTATTATTTTGGTTATAGCCCCATTGCGGTTGATAGAACTCTCCATGTGGAGGTTCTTGATACGTTGGATAATATGGGGGACTACCACTATTGTTTTTCCATTGTGGTGGTTGGTAGCACTCAGGTTGATAATCTGCGTCATATGTGGGTGCTTGCCAACTCGGGGGATAGTTTTCATTACCTAAAGTGTACCTATTCATGATGTTTGTGTTGTATGGAGGGTAATATGGAAAAGACATGTTTATCCAAAATTTTTAAACAATAAAATTTTTATTTATTTACTTGTGAGAGAAAAAGTCCAACAATTTTTATTTGTATTATATATTTATTTATTAAAAATAAATTTTTTTTTTAAGAAAAAGAAAAAAAATGGAGATAACTTAGTAAAATCCTAACCTAGTTGCCTTCCACGGCAACGGCGCCAAAAACTTGACACGACTAAATCGCTCTTGTGCAACACCCAAGTGTAGGTGGTCGTGCAAGTAATACTGGATAAGTCCAGGTCGATCCCACAGGGAAGGAATAGGAAGAATGTCTACTAAGTTATAACCTAAAGAAAAAGAAAATAAGAATGAATGATTGGAGGTGTACTAACAAATCCTAATTAATTAAATTAAACTAAATAATAAACTAAAACTTATAGAAACATAACTAATTAAATAAATAAACTAAAGGTGTTAGAAATACGTGAATCCACATTGATCCTAAGCATCTACCATGCATACTCATTAACGTTCGATGGAGTTCATTCCTTTTCAGCATTCCGTATTTTTCTAAAGATAAAGAATCAATAGCCCTTTCATGACCGGGACTACATCATCACAGTTGATTTAAAATACTTTGAAGACATTTTAAAACAATGGTAATTACTTGCACTCTAAATGGTGTTAGCATTCAAAGTGGTTTTCAAAAGTCATTGAAGAAAATAGCCTTAAGGCTTTAAATTCTAAAAAATTGTTGTGACAAACTGAGCTTATTGGGACAATTTGATGGTAGATTTCTAAAACAGAAAGTCATGGAATACTTAAAAGAATCATCTCAGGAATTAGCAAGTTCGATCGATCGAAGCGCTCTCGATCGATCGAACATCATCATCCTTCAATCAATCGAAATGCCTTCGATCGCTTGACTATGGCCCTGGTTCGATCGATCGAAATACCTTCGATCGATCGAGCCCAAGTTTTCTATATCATACATGGTAGAGGCTAAGAATCAACGTTTCATCACATATTCCCAACGTATAAACTATGAAAACATAATAAAACTAGTACAGAAATAGTAACCTAGAGTAATCATTAACATCTAAAGCAATAAACAATGAAATAAAGAAAAGGAGAATAAAAACCTAGAAATAATCAGATTATAACTTATAATAAACTTGAATCTTCAATAATCTTGATAATAACAATGGAAAAGAGGAAGAAAAACAAAAATCTAACCTAATCTACTCCTAATCTAACCCTAAAACTACCCTAAATCGCTATTTTCTGCGTTCTAGAGCATCCTCCCTTCGTCTGGCGTCAAAACGACTTATATATAGGGTTTCCGTAGAGTTTACGCAACTTTTGGATGAATATAAAGTTCGATCGATCGAGCTTAGTTCGATCGATCGAAGGTTCGATCGATTGAACTCTCTGATTTTGACAACTCTGCGCACCGATGGGAGAATGACCATAACTTTTTACTCGGACCTCGGATAGAACTCCCGTTTGCGGCCACGCGACTGTAACTCAAAGATCTACATTTTATATCTCTGGGAAAAGCTTTCAAATCTGAAGTCTTCATTGTCAAAAATGGCATTTTCTTAGCTGCTTACGTTGTTCTATCCACCAGAATCACTTTTCTTTAGCTCCACTTCATTGATTTACATCCTAATACTTATAAAATAATGCAAAAACATATGGTTTAGCATTAACACAATAAAAAGAACATTGTTATTAGAATGCACCTAAATGTAGGGACTTTGGGGATAAAAGTATGCATAAAGGACTATGTAATACGCTATGAACATGCACTTTTCACCTCGAATCAACAATCTGTGAGCGAAAAGGTATAAAACCTAGGCTCTGATACCAAAAATTCTGTCACGCCCTGGAACGGCAAAAATTGAGAAAAATAAATTTCCTTTTTGGGTCCAAAGGCAGCAACGGGTGAAGTCACATGATTGTCCACACCACGCAGTACTAAGCAATAAGAAGTAATAGTGTAACAAAAATGTAATCTAGGTTCTGATCACAACGTAACATAAAGTCAACAGAAGTTACTAACTATTACACATCAGAGTCTCGAATCAAATATAACACAGTGGAAGTACAAATGTCAAGGCAACATATGCCCGACTACAAAAGGGTTCTAAAACAGTAAAGACAATTAACTATAATTCTAGTCTAATCTTCAGTTGGCGTAAAGGTAGTCCTCGGCATAGTAGTCTTCTTCGGTCTGACCTCCGCTGGGGTAGTTATCAACAGGGACATCACAACCGGTATCGTAGTCCTCGCCCGCAGGTCCTTCACTTGTATAGTCATAACCAGGGTGCGCTGGAACATAGAAATGTCCAGCGGCATAAACGCCGTCAGCTTAATGAAAGCTGACTGAGTTAGATACTAAGAGGGTATCAACTATTGAAGTTATTACAAGTTATAACACGATAATCATTATGTTCAGTAAGGGTAACTCCTTTAAATCAACCGATTATCCGATTACTAACGTCTTACTCATTTTAAGACCAATAACACATCTTGATAGGGGAACATACTCGACAGTAGTTCAACTCTATAAATACACCATTGCTCATCCACTGCTTTTAAGAACATATGCACAGTCCACCGTATGTCATGGATACCACGTTAGTCTATCCCCTGCTTTTAAGAACATATGCACAGTCCACTGCATGTCAGGGATATAATGCTTTAAGCAACAGTACATCATTCTATGCCACGACTTAACGACGTCTACCAGTGATCACGGTCCACCGCATGTCATAGATACCTTCGTCTGTTTACCACTTTTAAGAACATATGATTAGATCATCTGGTTATCTTAGGGCAAATGGTCCGGTTCACCGCAAGTCATAGACACCTTTGTCTGTCTACCGCTTTTAAGAACATATGATCGACCAAAGCCCACCCATGCAAGATTCTTGAATCTTAACAAACCTACTTAAGTTCAACTCTAACACCAGTACATGACAATCCCAATGTGGCCTGAATACTCTGAATGAAATGAACGATAACTCCAAAGGATTCATAACCATTACGTTAGCTAATGTCATAACATTATCCGTTAATCTTATCGTTACTATGATCCTATGCTTGTATTAACTCATCATCATGTCTGAATTACAATAAAAAAGCATGCTGGGAAATACTGAACAGTAAATAAACGACTAAATAATTATTAAAAGAAAATAGTATTCTGAAACTTCCAATCGATTGGGATAGGGGTCCAATTGATTGGTATAAAAATAGTAATAATCGATTGATATAAAGTTCAATCAATTGGGTCACATGTCAATCGATTGGTAAAAGGTTCAATCGATTGGGATGTCAATCGATTGCATAAAGTGTCAATCGATTGGAACCTGAAAGATGTCAATCGATTAGAACTTCGTCTTCTTCACAGTGAAGACTACCCAGCAACATATAAACGGGAACACATGATGTTACTCCATTTCTTCATTCAAAACACATTCTAACATCAATATAAAGCTACCAAGTGAGTTTAAAACTCACCTTAGGTGTCTAGGGTGTGTTTGGGAATGTGTAATGAAGCTTAAAGCTTCAATGGTGGCTCCTCTCTCTCTCTCCTCTGCTCTGTCTTCTTCTTTCTTCTTTCTTCTCTGATCTTTTTCTCTTCTTCTCTCAATCCATCTGTGTGTGTGTGTGAGTGTATGGATATATGTATATATGTGTGTATATATATGAGTGTATATATATAAACACACACAAACACTCCCTCTCTCTCTCTATGATTTTTCTAAAAAGAAAAATGCACGAAAAGGGCTCATATATATAGAGGGGAAGTGTTCACGTGGACATACCCCAGCCAGAGCAAAAGAATCTGCCCAGCTGCCTCCAATCGATTGGTATAAGTGTCAATCGATTGATATAAGCAATCGATTGGTATACTTGCCAATCGATTGGTACCCATAATAAGGCAATCGATTGAAAAACTTGTCAATCGATTGGTATCCAAATTATACCAAGGGTAAGGCCAAGCTTATACAAGTATTTAAAAAGAAACGTACAAGGTCTTATTCACATAACATATTACAGAAATACAGGGTATTACAGATATTGTTAGATTTAGTTCATTTAAGGGTACTTTCATCTGGAACTATATATATACTCTACATATAAATATAAATTACAGGGGTTTGCTTAATTGAGAAGCCCTCTCTCTAATTTTCATCTCTCTCTCTCTCTCTCTCTCTCTCTCTCTCTCTCTCTCTCTTCACCCATTCAAACCTTAAACCTAGATTACAATCTTAACTTGGTATCATAGCAGCATAAATCCGGAGTTGTTCATCTCATAAAATATCTTAGAATGAGTCAAAAAAAGGAGAAGGAAGGGCACATACTGCTGACATCATTTTTTTGACGCTGATGATGTCAACAGATTCCGACGAAAGGAACACCCCTTTCTGATCATCTGGGTCTTGTGAGTTAATTGGTCATTTTTCTGAATTTTTTTGAAGCCATCTGGAGGGACTTTTGTATTTTCAAATATTTTTCCAAAAAATGAGATTGAAAGCTGCGATCTACTTTTTTTTTTTACCTTGTTTGAAGTTGTTTGTTGCTTGGATCTAGCTTCTTGGGCCGCGATTAGGTCTATTGTGGCTAATCCATGTGTTTCTAGCATCAATTGAAGACAAGGGATTGTGTTGATGCTTTTTTTTTTGGGCTCGTTTTTCTTGCGGCTGCTGCTATTCGAACAGCCTTGAGGGCTTGTTTTGGTACCTTGGGGGCTAGTTTTGGTTGCTATAGTGAGAGGTGGGTCCTCTCTTGCCCTACCAGTTTTTTTCTTTCTTTTGTTTTCCTTTGGCTACTCACTGGTTTATTGATATTATTACCACTATAAGGCTTTGTTTGGAATTTATTTTTTATTTTTTTATTTCGTTGGGTAGCAGTGGTTGGTTAGTATCATGGTTGAAACTACAGAGAGCAAACCACCAGTGGTTAGAGAGGATGATATGCCCTAATGCATTACCTCTCAAAAATGAGATGGAATCAATTATTTAGCTTGGGCCATGCTGTGAATGTTTTTTTGTGTGGAAAAAGGAAGTTGAAATTCTTGATTGATACTCCTCCTGCTATGAGGATTGGCTGTGTGACGATTCAATAGTTATGGGATGGATTTGGCATAGTACGGAACCTCAGATTGTGTACTGTTGCTTTTTGTGACTTTTCTAAGAAAATTTGGGATTTTATTGCTGACTCCTTCTCACAACAAAGTAATGTTTCTCGCGTTTATGAGTTATATGAGAAGATTTTTACTACTCGACAGTCTGGAAAGCCATTACCAGAGTACTTCAATATTATTAAGAATTTGTGGGATGAATTGCTACAATACCGTCCCTTTACTTCTGATATGGAGCAGCAAAAACGTCATTGGGGAGACTTTATGGTTGCTTCTTTATTGTCTGGATTGGATTCAGATCTCCTAGCTTCAAAGATCAGATTCTTGCAAGTGAGACCTTGCCCACTGCTGCTAATGCCCATTCCTGCTTATTGTGTTCATCCTTGGGACAACACTCGTCTGTAATAAGCTCTACTGCTCCACCATCGAAGTCATTGGCACTAGTCTCAAGTGGCGGTGGTCATGGATCTGGGTTCTGTGGTTCTCGAGGTGGTCGTGGTTTTCAAGGTGTTTCTCGGGGCGTTTCTAGAGGTGGTGGTCATACTGGTGGACGTGGTGATAGAAAGCGTGATCAATGTGGTGGTACAATTCACACGGAACCTTACTGTTGGACAAAGTATGGTAAGCCACCTTATGCAAACCAGGCAATTGATAGTCCTCCACACCAACTACCCTCTACTTCTTCTGGACCCCACTACTACTAGCTCTAATTCTCATGATGCACTCACTGTTGGAAATTATTTTATTTTTTGTATTTCTTATCTTTCTTAAGTCTTAAGGACCACTATGTAATTTCTCTATTATTATTCAATTTAATATAAAGGGGTCTGACAAGTTGTCAACCCTATGCTTTGCCAAAATAGCATTCAACATGGTATCAGAGCCATTCACAATCAATCCGAAACCCTAACCACCTCACTATTCATCATGACACTGTTCACAAGACAGTTCATCGGACACTATTCACAATTGCTGTTAACCAGCACTATTCACGAAGTACTGCTCATGGGTACTGTTCATCGACTTTACATTCATTCAATCTAGCCTAGTTTTGCACACCCTAACCACCCACCCAAACCTAATCGTACCCAGATCCTGACCAATACCATCCCATTTGTGCTGGTTTGATCGAAGTTTAGTTCTTCTATTTCTTTGGCCCTGTATGGACCAGAACTCAGTTTTTTACTGAGTTAATTGCACCCTGAAGGTGCTATGATTTGAGAGTGTACGTGCCTTGGTCTCGTTGGCGAGTCTCCATCTTCTCTGTTTTTCTGTAATTGTTGAGGGTTTCTTTTTGCGTCTTGGAATTATGGGTGACACTACTAGTTGGTCAACTATCTGTTTACAGACGCCTAAAGTCGAGAGCCCCTTTGTTGCTCCACCAAAAAACCCTAACCTACAAGTCACAACATCTTTCTCTAATGGTCAGAACTACATTGCTTGGTCGAAGTCAATGACCATTTTCTTGAAAAGAAGAGGAACAATGGACTATGTAAATGGGAGAATCAAAACACCTAGTACTATTGTGCAGAATGAGGAGAGTTGCCATTCTGTTATTTATGCTCCTTCTGAGCAGTCATCATTCGTTTCAGCAGTCATAGATATAACCCTTTCAGCCCAGGGTGACCAATCTGCTTCTACTTCCAGCAGAGAGTTTGACGATGCTCCCCAGAATCTGATGGCCTGTAGTGCTCCGTCTACAACTATAGTTGCCTCCTCTTCGTTTTCCCATTCAGGTAACTTAGCCACCTCAGCGAGAACTTTTCTATCTCATTCTTCGTTCCCATGGATTATTGATTCCGGAGCTTCTGATCATATGTCTGAATCTTCAGATATTTTTTTTGCTTATAAACCCTATTCCGGTCAGTACAAAGTTAGAATTGCTGATGGAACTTTTTCCTCAATTTTGGGAAAAGGTTTAATTCATGCTACTCCCTTATTACCATTATCATCGGTTTTACATGTGCCTAGTTTCTCCAATAACCTCTTATCAATCAGTTGTATTACTCGTGACTTGAATTATAGTGTAACTTTTTTCCCTGAACATTGTGTCTTTCAAGATCTTATCACGACGAGGACGATTGGCAGTGGTAGAATGGAGAATTTTCTTTATCTCTTGGATTTAGGAGAGCAAATGGCACATAATACTGTGGTCTCTAATAATAAAACTGAAGACCTATGGCTTTGACACAAGCAGTTGGGACACCCTCCTTTCTCTTTACTTCAGCATTTATTTCCTCCTTCAGTTGTCTTAAATAAAATGGCCTCCAAGTTTTTATGTGAGTCTTGTGAACTTGGAAAGCATCACCGTGCATCTTTTCCTCCAAGTTCCACAAAAAGTTATGTCGCTTTTGCTTTAGTCCATTCTGATGTTTGGGGTCCATCTCGTATTGTGTCGTTAAAACGTCATAGATGGTTTGTTACATTCATCGATGATTTTTCTCGTGTCACATGGATTTCTATGTTAAAGGAAAAAAGGGAAGTCTTTTCTGTTTTCAAAGCCTTCTATCAGATGATTCGTACTCAGTTTGCGGCAGACATAAAAATTTTGTGTTATGATAATAGGGGTGAGTACATTGATTCTGACCTTGGAGATTTTTTCAGTTCTCATGGAATAATTCATCAGATTTTAATTCGAGATATGGTTCAATGTGGATATATGACTGTCGCCAAGATTTCCACCGCTCACAATCTTGCGGATCCGTTTACAAAGGCCTTGCCACAGAAGGTCTTTGATTGTCATCTAGATAGTCTGGGTCTCAGATGTAGTCCTGAATGGTTAAGAGTGTAAGTGGGAGTTTTTTGGGCTTGTGCCCTCAAACTATTAGTTTATGTATGAGACATTGGCATTTTAATATATGGATATCAGCTTTACATTTCATTGTGTATGTTTCTTTCATGAGATGATTGTTAATCCTTAAGTATCATAGTAAGTAATTCATGTGTGTATGAGATGCATACAAGTGAGGTACGAATTACTATTCTTTGATAATTAGAATTTGTCACAGTGGATGATGAGACTGGATTTCTCATCAGGTTTACACTATAGCATGACTAACTACCATTGGATGGAGTGATGAATCTCAATCACTAAAGTATGACTCTTAGTTAATATGCTAGTGCTTATAGTGCATTGACGGACCTGAGCTTTCCTATTGACACTTAAGACTGTCAACAGTCAATAGGAACTCATAACTTGTATAAGGTACGTGTTCTCAATCTTGAGACGATTATGAACACAGACTGTGGATATGGCTACTTTGACTTACCAAATAGTGAGGTCTTAAAGATCAACACTTGGGTATGTCATGTCCATAGGGTTGTGAACATGTATTGTCAAGACAGAATCTACCCACTGATAAAGAGTAAGCATTCCCTTGAGAATGTCACCAAGTTGATTACTGAGAACTGCAGTCTTGTTGATAAGTAGTTATCAACATGTTTGGTAATCATGAGGGGTGAATGGGACTCAAGCAATCCAAGAAGTAATCATGATTCAGGTTGACAGTAATAGTTTATCTGACTACATGAATATGATTACGAATGCTGATGGTAGAGGGATGTTAGTACACCATACAAGTCTAGGCATCGCTTCAGATATGTTCTTTTGCGTTGGAGTTCAGTTATCGTTTTATAGTGGAGTAAGCGTTAACTGATCAGTTGGTTAATTTGCTGATCAAAGAGTTTGGTCATGGGAATTAACAACTGATCTGAGCCAATAATAAAGAGCCTAGAAGGTCCCACTCTTAGCTCCACTAGGATGCTTGGAAAGGCACAAGAGGATCTTGTCAAGACAGGTTCGATCGATCGAAAGAGTTTCGATCGATTGAAGTCTAGACAGGTTCGATCGATAGTCGATCAAAAAGCTTCAATCGATCGAAGGTTCAATCGAAGCCACTTTGAATCGATCGAAGGCTTAAAGTCGGTTTGGAAATCTATAAATAGGGCAGCTACGTACAGACTATGTTAATCGCCGTTTTTCTATACCAGAGCCACATAAACTATTTAGGGTTATCCAAGCCTTCTCTATCCTCTCTATTAGGGTTCTCACCAACCCTAGTCTTCCCGGCAAGCTTCCACAGGAGTCGTAACAGTGAAGACAGCCTAGAGGACACTGCTGGAAGTTGAAGAATTCAGAATTGGGTTCAAGACACAAAGGTATAACTCTTGTCCCCTCTTGTACGCATCTATAGAGTTAATAAGAAGTAGATCCAGGCTACCAATAAAGTTTTCGAACTTTGGTTTTCCGCTGTGCGTTTAAATAAATAATTTTAGACCTATTTTTCAATCAACGAAATCCCTAGAAGATCTGTACACATACACAGAAACCCCAAATAGAACACCCATATGAAAAAGACTGTAGCCAAACTGAAACTCCACCTGCCAGTACTCCATTTATGACATATGACAATATCAAATATATAAACACATCCAAATATACAATTTCTCTCACCATTGTGGACACCGGAAGTGGACCACTTCTCTTGTTTGAGATTGTTTTGAAAAGGAAAAGAAAAGGTCTGTTGAAAACAGATACAGAGTCGCCACTTGGTCTTTAAGGAACCAAGAAACCTAATTTTGACTCACCCAAGCGGATAAGGGCACCGGCCCTTCATAACCAAAGAACTTGGTTCGGGGTTTTGGTACGAGAGAGGAAGGAGCCTTTGTCGCGACTAAAACACCCTCTACTCGCCCCGTCTTTCGACGGGCCTCAATTAGCATCCAAATAATCATCTTATACTATGTATGGTTCGACAAATAATACTATGATAGTATATTACATCACATAAGGAGATTTGAAATTGGAAGATTAAAATATAAGATATCATTCATAAGATCTAGGCTAAATATCATGCAATGTAAAGTGAAAGATCACACAAATAAACCTAGGAAAGATCGTCTAATCATGTATCAAATAATCAAGATTTCCTAATCTAAAGGGGGACATGAATTGTTATTGAAACAAATAAGCAAAGAAATCAAAATATGCTTAGCAAGGCTAGAATGATGCATGTTATTCTTTGATAAAAGAAGACCTCTCAATCCCCGGGATGGATGAGAAAGGATGAATAGATCAAAGGGAAGCATGAACGAGTGATCGAATTCATTCCTTATAATCTCCTTAGATTAAGAGTTACAAAAACCCCAAATCTTGCATGAATGCAATGTGTGTATCTAAAAATGTGCAAAGGTTGTAGTGTGTTTTGTGTACATGGATTTCTAGAATGGTTTAGAGGTCTAAAATGGGCAAGAATGAATGAATGAAATCAACATGGGATATATACAAATGTAGTATGAACCACTTCCTAAGATATGAACTAATTTGGAATGCATATAAGCCTCAAATCAAAGAATGAAAGTTAAAGTGTACTTGCTGTGAATAGTGGACAGAACAGTAGCATGATCTTTTGGAATTTGAAAAGAGGGGTTAGGAATGTTTTCAATGCATGATTTTTTATGGAGATGTTCCTTATTGTGTCTAGAACACAACCCAAAAGGCCGATCTTAAATAGCTATCACAGATTGAGAGAAATTACATAAACAATAGAGGTCACTCAGAAACAGAGTTCGTACTGTCGTCTGAAATGTTAGAAAATCTTAGAAAATGAAAAAGAATGATCTAGAGGCCCATTTTATACAGAAAGTTTCCTAAGACATTTAAATATAAGGGAAAAATAAGTTAGGACCACACCTTTTGGAAAAGTTTTCTGGAAAAGAGGTCGTAAGTTGACCTAGCTGCTGTGACAGCAAAAACAGAATGTTTGGAAGGAATGTTGGGACCTAAGTGGACCATTTCCAAGTACTTCCAAGTCAAACCAAAAATCATGGGTGTTCTCCAATGAGTTAGGAAGACTTTCCAAGTGGCCTTGTATCCATATGTTGAGTATTGAGTTCTAGAAAAATCTTTGAACTCAACTCACTCACTGTTTTGACTCATTATTTTGAAGATTTTGGAGAAATCAAAGTTTTGTTTCTTGAAACCAAATGAGAGGGATTGAGAGGGGTTTTGAAATAGATGTTTTGAAAACATGTTTTCAACACTCAATAAGGATCATAGACACTTAGAATACCTACATCAAACTCATCATTTAAGAACTTCCAAGATTGTTGGAGAGATTTATTTTATTTTTGGGCATAACTTCAATACATTCCAAGAATACTTTGGAAGTATTGAGGTTATGATCATCATCTATCAAACATGTTTTTGAGGTCAAGAGCTACTATCCATAAGGATTCACTCACCCCAAACTTCATGTCATCACTTAGATGATGATGAACTAGTAAGTAAATAAAGAAAAGAAAAAGAAATGAGATAAGGAGAGATGAACATATATATAATCAAGCAAGTAGATGATAATCAATAGATGATATTCATGAAGCATGAGACTTGTAGATTGGTGTATCACTCATATGTAATGACACTAGACATGGAAGAAGCTTCCACACTCTTGAATGCTCACTAAAATGGTGGTTGGGAGTATTGAATGTTGAAGTAAATGGAAGTAATGAAGTAAAAACAAAGTTAGAAACTCACTTTTGTTTTGAAAAATCAAAGAAGAAAGCTTCTTTTCTCTCCACTCTAACCTTATCTCTACACTTTCTCTCCCAAACTTTCTCTAAACTTGCATTTGACTCCCCCTAAAATGAGGAGTAATGGGGTGTTTATATAGGCCAACTTGGGGTGTTTTTGGGATTTAGAAAGTACTCCCATTGGTCCCAAACATCTGAAATCATGAAACCACGTCGTTTTGGATTTTAATTAATCAAAATGGGACCACCAAAATATTTACAAAAACTTACTGTTCTGGAGGTGAGTGCCGCGGCGGCACTGGGCCACTGCCGCGGCGGCAGTGGGCCAGTGCCGCGGCGGCACTGCTCCTCCCTTCGTCTGGATAATGCTGTTTAGGCCCCCTAAAGTTCCGGTATTCGCGAAAAGGCCCTATTTCGTCCGAAATTCATAGAAAATGCATACGAACTCCAAATTGAGGTTGTGATATACCGTTGGAAAGGTAATGGAGTCTACTTTACATAAAAAATAGTTCGGGGATAAGTCACTTTGAAAAGTTTTGCGGTATTCGCGATAAAAGACTATTTGATCGCCTTTTTCGCCTTTGGAAATTCATAATAAATTCGTTTTAAATCCAGAAATTATGTGCGATATACCGTTGGAAAGCTATTGACCTCTAGTATCCATGAAAAATGTTTGAAAATTGTTTTGGTGCCCTGGTTCCAAAGTCAAATTCTGGTCAAACTGGTCAAACTTGGGATTCCCGGGAAGTTCTGGAAACCTCCGGGAGTTCCCGGGAGCTGATGTTTTCGCTCGATTTTCTTTTGGAACTTGTTTTAACACTTTTCTCATGATTTAAAATGATTCCGGTGAATTCGGACGATTTCGGTCAAACTTGGTCAAACCTTGGTCAAACCTTGGTCAAACCGGTCAACGGGGACTTTCCGGGAACTTCCGGGACTTCTGGGGGTCTCTGGGAGCTGACGATTTCATCCGATTTTTCTTAAAAACTCATTTTATCATTTTTCTTACGACGTAGCATGTTTTCAGAACTTTGGGACCAAATCTTGGAGTTTTCGGGCTTTCAGGGGCATTTTGGTCATTCTGAGCATTCTGAGAGATAGAGCTAACTTCCGAGAGTCCTTTTGAGTCTTTTACGATCATTGTGAACCACCAAGATATGGGTCTCCTAAATCTGATAGCCGACAAAATGGGGTGTCTACAGTTTGCCCCTCTTTGGCATGAACTTGCGAGGCAACGCATGTCGCAAGCGAGTGCCAAAGTTTCGAAGAGACAGGTCTTTTGGAGGCTATAGATTTAGGATAAAAGCGTTGCAAAAGATGCAATGATGCTGAGGCTAGTGCTGGTCGTGCTCTGTGTGAGCTGCCTACGTATCCCAAGGGGAATCAGACCAGGACGTAGTTCAGGGCAAGGAACCGATCATACATGCACATACACAACAATCAGGCGGATGCTATGCTATAAGAGTGATATGCAATGTATGGATGTGATATGAATTGTGTCATGAGTCCTATCATGTCTAGTGTTGTGACCCTAGTATGAGCAAGTGCTGTGGGGTGTGCCACTCCGAGTGGGCTGGTGTTGTGCTAGTGTTTGCGACTGTGATGCGGTGGGTGACTCGGATAAGGACATTGAAGTCTAGAAGACTCCGGGTGTAGGGGCAAACTTCTGGAAGTGCGCTTTTCGAGCGAATGTAATTGGGTGTGGGGTCTCAAAGGACTATGATCGAAGATGTCTTTTGGCAAATAACCGACGGACACAGGGGCTCCGGAAATTAAGAGACTGGCATAGAAGTCACGGGACGAATGTGAAATCCTGGGACGTCCTGTGATGAACATGGAGGCCCCAATGGTGTGATGAGAGCGATGGACCGACGATGTTTGCATTGAGATGACGAGTCGACAACGGACTACTGACGGTGTATAAACCCGCTGAGGATTAATCTGAATCTGCTGGGGATGAAGCAATACTTTCTAGGATCTCTCTTCAACTGCTCCTTTTGATCGAATCTTTCGGGCCTGCCGGGGTCTCTGGGATCTGGTATCTGTCTGCTTTTGTCCTCGGAGGATGATGCAGGGTTCACGGGGAATCTCTTTTGGTGCTCAATCCAAGAGAGCCTGTCAGGGCCTCTGGGAGCTGGTATCTGTCTGCTTTTGTCCTCGGAGGATGATGCAGGGTTCACGGGGAATCTCTTTTGGTGCTCAATCCAAGAGAGCCTGTCAGGGCCTCTGGGAGCTGGTATCTGTCTGCTTTTGTCCTCGGAGGATGATGCAGGGTTCACGGGGAATCTCTTTTGGTGCTCAATCCAAGAGAGCCTGTCAGGGCCTCTGGGAGCTGGTATCTGTCTGCTTTTGTCCTCGGAGGATGATGCAGGGTTCACGGGGAATCTCTTTTGGTGCTCAATCCAAGAGAGCCTGTCAGGGCCTCTGGGAGCTGGTATCTATCGGTTTCTGTCCTCGGGGGGATGATGTAGGGTTCTCGGAGAATCTCTTTTGGCGCTCAATCCAAGAGGGCCGGTCAGGGCCTCCGGGAGCTGGTATCTATCGGTTTCTGTCCTCGGGGGATGATGTAGGGTTCTCGGGGAATCTCTTTTGGCGCTCAATCCAAGAGGGCCGGTCAGGGCCTCCGGGAGCTGGTATCTATCGGTTTCTGTCCTCGGGGGATGATGTAGGGTTCTCGGGGAATCTCTTTTGGCGCTCAATCCAAGAGGGCCGGTCAGGGCCTCCGGGAGCTGGTATCTATCGGTTTCTGTCCTCGGGGGATGATGTAGGGTTCTCGGGGAATCTCTTTTGGTGCTCAATCCAAGAGGGCCGGTCAGGGCCTCCGGGAGCTAGTATCTATCGGTTTCTATCCTCGGGGGATGATGTAGGGTTCTCGGAGAATCTCTTTTGGTGCTCAATCCAAGAGGGCCGGTCAGGGCCTCCGGGAGCTGGTATCTATCGGTTTCTGTCCTCGGGGGATGATGTAGGGTTCTCGGGGAATCTCTTTTGGCGCTCAATCCAAGAGGGCCGGTCAGGGCCTCCGGGAGCTGAAGGATAATGTACTCTGCTAGGAAGAAGGAATTACGTCCTTTAAATGGGAGTCAAGGTATCATTCTATGAGGGATACGGAGATGGCCTGCGGCAGTTAAGGTTTTTGATTTTGAAAGAGCAGAGTGATGGACTTATGTTGCTTTAGGATGAAAGAAGGTCATCAACAGCCACTCATGGACTTATGTTGCATGAAGAAAAATGAAAGATCAACAGCCACTCATGGACTTATGTTGCTAGGAGAAAGGAAGATCATCAACAGCCACTCATGGACTTATGTTGCATGAAGAAAGATCAACAGCCACTCATGGACTTATGTTGCTAGGAGAAAGGAAGATCATCAACAGCCACTCATGGACTTATGTTGCATGAACAAAGGAAGATCATCAACAGCCACTCATGGACTTATGTTGCATGAAGAAAGATCAACAGCCACTCATGGACTTATGTTGCATGAAGAAAGGAAGATCATCAACAGCCACTCATGGACTTATGTTGCATGAAGAAAGATGAAAGATCAACAGCCACTCATGGACTTATGTTGCTAGGAGAAAGGAAGATCATCAACAACCACTCATGGACTTATGTTGCATGAACAAAGGAAGATCATTAACAGCCACTCATGGACTTATGTTGCATGAAGAAAGATCAACAGCCACTCATGGACTTATGTTGCAAGGAGAAAGGAAGATCATCAACAGCCACTCATGGACTTATGTTGCATGAAGAAAGATGAAAGCTTTTGGCAGTTTGGAAAGGGATGAAATCTTCCCCAAGTTTTGACGCTTCTCATGCTGACGCCTTGACCGGTGCAGTAATGGTGTTTGGTACTCCTGCTTGTATTGGCATGCTCTTTATAACTTGATTTGAAAATTTTATTAGTCACTGTTGATTTACACATTTGAGACTACAACAGACTCAAAAACTTGACAGACATTGACGCACGAGGACGACACATTTGACACCAAAATGAAACAAGGTCGACTTGCCAAAACTTAATGTGCTTTTGTCATAAATGATGTACCATTTCTCTTTTGTGTTTACTTCTCTCCTTAACGTGGCATCACTTTGATGGTGAATCTTATTTTTGAAAATTCCTCCCTACTGATCTAATCAATTTCTTTGCTTCTCTCAAGATGTGCTTTGAATTAGTGCCTTAGCTTATGGAATGAAAGACGCTCCATTTCCATCTGTTCAAGACAATGTTTGTGACTTGAAGGCTTACCATTGGTGTATAGGGATTGGGTGGCAAACGAAGTTTGCCCCTGGTTTGAAGGGCATGAAGTGGGATCGGTAGGCAAACGAGGTAAATGACCGAAGTTTGCCCCTAGTTTGGAGGAAGGTTCATTGGGGGTTTTGGGCAAACGAGGTAGGTGACCGAAGTTTGCCCCTTGTGTGAAGGGTAGATAATAAAAGTCAGGCAAACGAGGCGGGTAGCCGAAGTTTGCCCCTAGTGTGGAAGGTGATTTTCTGGCTTGAGGCATGGACCGTGACTTTAATCTCTCAAATGCTCATAATTTTTGCCCAGGCACCAAGGAGGCGGCCTGGCGAGCTATTTTCTCTCTTTTGTTATTGCTCACTTTGGATTTAGCTCTAATTTTTGCCTAGGCGTCCTTTCGGATTTTCGTCCTAGCGAGCCATCCCTCTTTTTTTTCGTTTTTAAAAGTTTGCCTATGTACCCCCAAATGGGGATCAGGTCCAACGTAGTTCGGGCCATGGTTGGAAAGAAGCGGGCTGATTTTTAGGTAGGTGGGGTGACCGAACCATTGTGGTTGCCTACGTATCCCCGAGTGGGAATCAGGTCAAGCGTAGTTCATGGCAAGGCTTGAAATAAGGGGTTTGAGGTATGAGGGTTTTTCAAACCAATCGTCAAAGAAGTTCAAACTTGAGCTACTTGTGGAAGCTTTGAATAAAAGGATTCAGTTTCAATCTCCCTTTCTTTTCTTTTTCTTTTTCTTTTTGTTTTGTTTTGAGGATTGATCCTTTTCACTTTCGCCTAGCCAGTCAATTTTGCTTTTTAATGTAGTCGATTCTTGTGAGATCATTCAATCGCAATCTCAGAATTCCAGAATGTGCATTGACGCTCTCGGAATTTTTTGTGTGGTCATTCTGTGCCTTTTGAAATGTGATCTTGGCACGTTCTTAAGATGTATCTTGAAGCGTATGATTCTCTTATCAAAATTTTCTCAAACATTTTGACTGGCTAGGGTCAGATTTTGGAAATCAACACCTTTTTCAGCTCTAACTTTTGCCTGGGTGCCCTTTCGGGTTTTCAACCTAGCGAGCTTTTCTTTTTTTTTTTTTTTGAAAGTGGAGATGAAACTCATTGAAATGTTTGGCTACCATCAAGGACCAAGTCTGCACAGGTTTGCATGGCTATCAATTGGGTTGGGCCCAAGGCTTTGAAATGGTAGAAATGGTGGAAAGGGTGTTGGGCAAGCCCCAAGTCAGTTCCAAGCATGTCTTTTCAAGATTGAGGTAAGAGAATCTTTAAATTCTTAAAGTAAGACTATTCAATTCCAGCTCTTCATCAGTGTCAGCGTGAAATCGATTTTAACCTTTCAGGATTCTTTTTGTTTTGTCGTAGAAAAATTATTACCAGAGTAATATCCATGGTAATTTGAAAAGTGACACTTCAGTCTAGTGATTCATGCATCTATGACTAGGCACATCAGATTAGGCAAAATGAGACTTCATTCCATCAGTAGAGAAGGATTACAGACTCATTAACAACTCGGTGACAGACAGACTCGATCACAAGACTAAACTTGAAATAGACAAACACACAACAGACTCGACTGGACTCGACCCGGTCTCAAATGGAATGTCACAGTGACTCACTTATTCTTTTTATTTCTTTTTTCTAAAGAGCATCTTCATTTGGTTTTCTAGCAAGAGTCCCAAAACACCATCACTTTACCAGCACAGGTTCAACATTCATGGGCCTCAGCGAAGAGGATCGTTCGAATAGGTAAGCCAGGGGCTTAGGTGACACGGGGTTGAATGGGTGGTGGCTCAATGATATTTTGGTCGATGAGGTCCTGGATATCATGGCGGAGACGTATGCATTGGTCGGTGTCATGGCCTGGGCCTTGGTGGTAGGCACATCGTCTGGATAGGTCACAGTTAGGTGGTGGGAGATCGGCACGAGGCTAAAGGAGTTGGAGGTGTCCCTTTTTTAGCAGACGGCCTAAGGCTATGGAGGGGGAGATATCTAGTTTGGCAAAGGTACGGGGTTGCTTTTTCTGGTAAGGGCAACTAGTGGTTTGGTTGGAGGATTGGTATGGCCGATGAGGGTATGCCATGGGTTGGCTGCGCAGGGCGTCGACATCCGGGGAGTGTCGGGAGTATTTAGGCCTCTTGGACTGGTGTTGGGGTTCATCATTCTTGAACTTTTCTTCTATGATGGCATCCTCAATTCTGGTCCCCATTTCAAGCAGTTCTTTGCTAATGCTCCGTGCCATTTTATCAAATCGACTAACCCTTAAACTTAACTACTCAACAGTGGTTTGTAGCTTGTTCACTTTCTCTTCCAGAGCTCTGTAGGCCATTGGTGGATCGATGATGATCTAGCCCTCGATTAAGATAGTGAATTCTGGGAGGTATAAAGGTGCGCTTACCCGGGGCTATGATTTTTCTGCAAATAGAAGTAAAAGTCCAAATTAGCGGAGGCGCGAAACACTTCTTCTGGACTCCTATCAGGGAGAGATGATCAGAGTTTTGAAGGATTTAATGATGCAAACCGAGGTTACAGTAAGTATACGACTTCTGTACAACGATTGAGATGGGTGGGGATGATGATACGTATGTATTCGATGTGTAGAGACTGACATGTGTGAGACTGATAAGATGTGTGTGCATGTAGACTGACACAAATTGTGTATGTATATGAGACAAGCATGCGAATGCAAGCCCTAATCTATATGACGCTCCTATTTCTAACAGATAGCAGCTAAACAAATAAGGTCCTAGCCATACAGAGTGTGCTAACCTTACTATCCAGTATGATCACCAAGGGATAACAGGGATTTCCGGGATACTTCGGGAATTTTGGACAGAGTTTCTGGGAGAAACAAGGATTCGGAAGATTCGGAGAAATTTCTAGAAGTCATTTGAGTTTCTAGGAGAAATAGGGATTTCTGGTTGATTTGGACTGAGCTTCTAGGAGAAATTGGAAAATCAGAATTTCTGCGAGAAATTGGTACATCTAGGCATTTCTGGGAAGTTTGGATGGAGTTGTTGGAAATTTTGGGAAATCTTGGAGATTTGGATAGAGCTTATGGAAAAACATGAAAACTCGGGTAAGTTGGACAGAGTTTCTGGGAGAAACAAGTATACCGGAATTTCTGGGAGAAATTGAGATTTCTGGGTAATCTGAGAGATTTGGACAGAGCTTCTGGGAAAACAGGTATAACTGGGTAAGTCGGACAGAGTTTCTGGGAGAAACAAGTATATCGGAGTTTCTAAGGAAAATTGAGGTTTCTGGGTATTCTGGGGGGAAGCAAGAATATCTGGGGGACATAAGTATATCGGAGTTTCTGGAAGAAATTGAGATTTCTGGGTAATCTGGGGAGAAATAGGGATTTTTAGGAAATCTGGGTGATTCGGACATAGTTTCTAGGAGAAACAGGGATATCCTGATGAGTTGGGTAGAGTTTATGGAAGAAATAGGAATATACGACGAGAATAGGTGATGATGGTGATCATACTGTCTAGCAAGTTTTCATACTCCTATGTCTCAGGACCAGTAAAAAAGGTTTGCGGTGTATATCTTTGTGAGCATAGAGCAGACATCCTTATCATGGTGCCTAGGCAAGTCAACTCAATGTGATCACATGTGAGTGATTGCCTTGGGAATCATAAGAAAAGAGGTTCTGTTCTATGCCACATAAGCGTCTACATCGCGCAGGTAATCCCGTCAGGGCATACAACAGTTATATCACATTGTCCTATCTGAAAAGATAAATGAACAGTCCTATGAAAGGTTCTACAGGAATCTATATGCAAAGGCTGGGTTTAGTCAAAGAGGGTCCGTTGACGAGAGTTCCAATATACCGTCGGAGAGACAGTACGGAGGTTTTTACTCTTTTTGATATACCTTGGAAGGTACAGTATCAACGGTGACTTGTGCCCTGGCACAGCAAGACCTGAACAATGTCAGCGCCGCGTTTCAGACACAGTCGGAGGGGGGAAATGCAAGAGTGCAATGCAGTGAACCAGACACAATAAAAAGATGATTTTAAGGATGCTTCTTATGAGTCAAACCTCTGTATTATTTTGTTTTGAAAATAAAATTCCCCAGCAGAGTCGCCAGATTGTGGACACCGGAAGTGGACCACTTCTCTTGTTTGAGATTGTTTTGAAAAGGAAAAGAAAAGGTCTGTTGAAAACAGATACAGAGTCGCCACTTGGTCTTTAAGGAACCAAGAAACCTAATTTTGACTCACCCAAGCGGATAAGGGCACCGGCCCTTCATAACCAAAGAACTTGGTTCGGGGTTTTGGTACGAGAGAGGAAGGAGCCTTTGTCACGACTAAAACACCCTCTACTCGCCCCGTCTTTCGACGGGCCTCAATTAGCATCCAAATAATCATCTTATACTATGTATGGTTCGACAAATAATACTATGATAGTATATTACATCACATAAGGAGATTTGAAATTGGAAGATTAAAATATAAGATATCATTCATAAGATCTAGGCTAAATATCATGCAATGTAAAGTGAAAGATCACACAAATAAACCTAGGAAAGATCGTCTAATCATGTATCAAATAATCAAGATTTCCTAATCTAAAGGGGGACATGAATTGTTATTGAAACAAATAAGCAAAGAAATCAAAATATGCTTAGCAAGGCTAGAATGATGCATGTTATTCTTTGATAAAAGAAGACCTCTCAATCCCCGGGATGGATGAGAAAGGATGAATAGATCAAAGGGAAGCATGAACGAGTGATCGAATTCATTCCTTATAATCTCCTTAGATTAAGAGTTACAAAAACCCCAAATCTTGCATGAATGCAATGTGTGTATCTAAAAATGTGCAAAGGTTGTAGTGTGTTTTGTGTACATGGATTTCTAGAATGGTTTAGAGGTCTAAAATGGGCAAGAATGAATGAATGAAATCAACATGGGATATATACAAATGTAGTATGAACCACTTCCTAAGATATGAACTAATTTGGAATGCATATAAGCCTCAAATCAAAGAATGAAAGTTAAAGTGTACTTGCTGTGAATAGTGGACAGAACAGTAGCATGATCTTTTGGAATTTGAAAAGAGGGGTTAGGAATGTTTTCAATGCATGATTTTTATGGAGATGTTCCTTATTGTGTCTAGAACACAACCCAAAAGGCCAATCTTGAATAGCTATCACAGATTGAGAGAAATTACATAAACAATAGAGGTCACTCAGAAACAGAGTTCGTACTGTCGTCTGAAATGTTAGAAAATCTTAGAAAATGAAAAAGAATGATCTAGAGGCCCATTTTATACAGAAAGTTTCCTAAGACATTGAATTTTAAGGGAAAAATAAGTTAGGACCACCCCTTTTGGAAAAGTTTTCTGGAAAAGAGGTCGTAAGTTGACCTAGCTGCTGTGACAGCAAAAACAGAATGTTTGGAAGGAATGTTGGGACCTAAGTGGACCATTTCCAAGTACTTCCAAGTCAAACCAAAAATCATGGGTGTTCTCCAATGAGTTAGGAAGACTTTCCAAGTGGCCTTGTATCCATATGTTGAGTATTGAGTTCTAGAAAAATCTTTGAACTCAACTCACTCACTGTTTTGACTCATTATTTTGAAGATTTTGGAGAAATCAAAGTTTTGTTTCTTGAAACCAAATGAGAGGGATTGAGAGGGGTTTTGAAATAGATGTTTTGAAAACATGTTTTCAACACTCAATAAGGATCATAGCCACTTAGAATACCTACATCAAACTCATCATTTAAGAACTTCCAAGATTGTTGGAGAGATTTATTTTATTTTTGGGCATAACTTCAATACATTCCAAGAATACCTTGGAAGTATTGAGGTTATGATCATCATCTATCAAACATGTTTTTGAGGTCAAGAGCTACTATCCATAAGGATTCACTCACCCCAAACTTCATGTCATCACTTAGATGATGATGAACTAGCAAGTAAATAAAGAAAAGAAAAAGAAATGAGATAAGGAGAGATGAACATATATATAATCAAGCAAGTAGATGATAATCAATAGATGATATTCATGAAGCATGAGACTTGTAGATTGGTGTATCACTCATATGTAATGACACTAGACATGGAAGAAGCTTCCACACTCTTGAATGCTCACTAAAATGGTGGTTGGGAGTATTGAATGTTGAAGTAAATGGAAGTAATGAAGTAAAAACAAAGTTAGAAACTCACTTTTGTTTTGAAAAATCAAAGAAGAAAGCTTCTTTTCTCTCCACTCTAACCTTATCTCTACACTTTCTCTCCCAAACTTTCTCTAAACTTGCATTTGACTCCCCCTAAAATGAGGAGTAATGGGGTGTTTATATAGGCCAACTTGGGGTGTTTTTGGGATTTAGAAAGTACTCCCATTGGTCCCAAACATCTGAAATCATGAAACCACGTCGTTTTGGATTTTAATTAATCAAAATGGGACCACCAAAATATTTACAAAAACTTACTGTTCTGGAGGTGAGTGCCGCGGCGGCACTGGGCCACTGCCGCGGCGGCAGTGGGCCAGTGCCGCGGCGGCACTGCTCCTCCCTTCGTCTGGATAATGCTGTTTAGGCCCCCTAAAGTTCCGGTATTCGCGAAAAGGCCCTATTTCGTCCGAAATTCACAGAAAATGCATACGAACTCCAAATTGAGGTTGTGATATACCGTTGGAAAGGTAATGGAGTCTACTTTACATAAAAAATAGTTCGGGGATAAGTCACTTTGAAAAGTTTTGCGGTATTCGCGATAAAAGACTATTTGATCGCCTTTTTCGCCTTTGGAAATTCATAATAAATTCGTTTTAAATCCAGAAATTATGTGCGATATACCGTTGGAAAGCTATTGACCTCTAGTATCCATGAAAAATGTTTGAAAATTGTTTTGGTGCCCTGGTTCCAAAGTCAAATTCTGGTCAAACTGGTCAAACTTGGGATTCCCGGGAAGTTCTGGAAACCTCCGGGAGTTCCCGGGAGCTGATGTTTTCGCTCGATTTTCTTTTGGAACTTGTTTTAACACTTTTCTCATGATTTAAAATGATTCCGGTGAATTCGGACGATTTCGGTCAAACTTGGTCAAACCTGGTCAAACCTTGGTCAAACCTTGGTCAAACCGGTCAACGGGGACTTTCCGGGAACTTCCGGGACTTCTGGGGGTCTCTGGGAGCTGACGATTTCATCCGATTTTTCTTAAAAACTCATTTTATCATTTTTCTTACGACGTAGCATGTTTTCAGAACTTTGGGACCAAATCTTGGAGTTTTCGGGCTTTCAGGGGCATTTTGGTCATTCTGAGCATTCTGAGAGATAGAGCTAACTTCCGAGAGTCCTTTTGAGTCTTTTACGATCATTGTGAACCACCAAGATATGGGTCTCCTAAATCTGATAGCCGACAAAATGGGGTGTCTACAACCATTTTCCTTTTTCTTTTTTCCCTTTCTTATCTTTCCTTTTTCCTTTCCTCCTCTTTTTTTAACTCATGTCTCTAACTCTCAACCCCCCCCCCCCCCCTCTGCAATATCTCAGCTAACTATAGAACTACAAATACTCTATAACTCTTTTCTTAGAAGAAAACTCTCAGGCCAAGAAACTTAAAATTACCCCACCCTTTCTCACCCCTTCATAGTCACACCCTTTATAGAGCAGAAACAAATATCTCTGCACAAAACCAAACAACAAAAACTACCCTTCCAACCCAAAGACACAAAAGTTGTCAATAGCCGCAACCTGCTCTGCGGTGAATTTGGAAACAATTGGTCAGCCTATGGCAGCCATCCTTTATATGTATAGCTTTATGTATAAATAACTTACATAAGGATTAACACTGACACTATTCATGATACAAGCCTCCACCTTCCTCCACCCTTTGAAACCAGCTGTATCAAAAGTAATATTTAAACATGACTGTAATAGAATTAATAATAGAATAGAATATTGAAGTATATCAATCAAAAGTCCGTCTCCCCGTTATGAGCGGCAAGAGAAATCACTCAAACTTAAGCCTTGTAGTTGCACCAAATACCCAACATATGTAAATAATTGTGTCCAAGTATGTACACTTGTAAGTTGTAAATATATATGTAGACACGGAATGCGTGCCTGCTAGAAGATAAAGTCAAAGTCAAACAATTTTCAATGGTAATGCTTTATACATCTAACTTCTTGCACATAACAAAAAGGGTTCAAGAACTATTGTGTTGGAATATGCTGAAATATATTACTACATCTGTCCCATTTTATGTGTCCATCTTGGGGAATCCAACTATTTAAGGGGACAAAAAGAATCTACACCTACTTTCTGTAATTGCCCATAATCATTGCACTTTCTTTTTTTGTTTTGTTTTGGTGTTGATTACAAGGAAGGGTAGTTTGGGAAACTAAGTAAAATTTGTATGCTAATTTAAGAAAGTGGACAATAATTTTGGGACATCCCAAAAAAGAAAGATGGACACATAAAATGGGACGGAGGGAGTATATGATAAGTATCATGATATGATATTATCTACTAGAGTATATATTATATTAATGTATTATGATACGATATTATCTAATACATTAATATCATATATATGATATGATATGATATGATATGATATGATGTACTTATGTATTATATTTTGTATAGCCTATATCAAGGCCATTCATATAATAATTAACATTGTAGAAAATCAATTCCAATACAAGAGATTCATATTTCTAACATGGTATCAAGCACTAAGTTCCTGGTAATCTCTTTACTACATTCTGCTTCGCTTGCAGGTGGTGACCTTGCCGCCTGCCAGACCTGTGTCTAGTATATACAATCTGTCACCCCCGGCTCGCGTCACTCTTCGCCCTCACGGCTCTTGGACCTAGCAGCTCTTGATACGATATTATCTAATACATTAATACAATATATACAGTGTGATATGACATAATGATGAATTAGATTTCCTATAGCAGCGTTATAAGCAACTAGCTTTGACATCTAGCAGTTTTTAGCACGTTTTGAACAAATAACCACTGGAACACCGTTTTTCATATCCGACAACTAAAGTATATGTAATTCAATCCGCCGAACAGACATTCAAGGCTTCGGAGTCTTTCAAACAAATTTTTAACATGTTTGCCTCTCAAACCTACAATATCAAAAATATGTTTAAAATTTAATAAAATTCAAAATTACAGCACGAAATCTCATATACTCTACATGATCAATTGCAACACATCTATTCGGTCTCGAAGAAGAGTCATGCGCTACTCCGAAATGAATCCGACCTTTTCCTGAAATTTTTGCACGACAAACCTCCGATATCAACATAAAAACAAATAAATAGAAAGAAAGTACAACATCTAAATATTTGAGATCACCAATAGGATACTTGTAAGCAAGTCTTTGTACTGTAACTCCAAAATCTCTGCTATAGACATGTAATTCAAAAACACAGTAAAAGTCAAAGACATGTAATTCAAAAACTCCAATAGATATACATATGGTCAACATTGTACATATAATTCAAAAAATACAAAAAGCAACTATATCCCACATAGTCTACTCCTTCTCAATCGATGTGGCCATACTAGATCCTACTCAAATACGTGAGTGTGACTGTTGGGATTGTGCCCTCAAACCAATTACTTTATGCGTGAGACATTATGACTTTCATATTTATGGATATCAGTTTACATTTTGTTATGTACATTTCATGAGATGAATGTTCTATTGATTGTAATCCTTAAGCATTGTTGCAAGTAGTTCATTTGTATGTATGAATACATACAAGGGAGATACGGATTACTATTCCTCAATGTTTCGAACTGTTACAATAGATGATGAGATTGGCTATCTCATCAAATTTACACTGTACCATGATTAACTACTATAGGATGGAGTGATGTATCTTATTCACTAGAGTGTGTAATGCTTAGTTAATATGCAGATACTTTAAGTGCATTGATGGGTCATGAGGTTTCCTATTAACATTAATCATTGTCAATAGTTAATATGAACTCATAACTTGTATATGATACGTGTTCTTAATCTTGAGACGATTACTAACACATATCATGTGTATATTACTTTGACTTACCAATCAGTGAGGTCTTCAAGCTAAACATCTGGGTATCTTGGGTACTTGCATTGCATGATGTTGTGAATGTTTTTGTCAAGATAGAATCTACCCTCTGTAATAGAGTAAGCATTCCCCTGAGAATGTCACAAAGTTGATTACTGAGAACTGCAGTCTTGTTGATAAGTAGTTATCGACATATTTTGTAATCATAAGAGGCAAATGAGACTCAAGAAACTGAAGATCTATTCACAGTTCATGTTGATAGTTTTGGTTATCCGACTACCTGAATGTGATTACGAATGCTGAAGGAAGAGGGACATTAGTATCAACTAACAAGTCTAGCTCCATAAGAATACTTGGAAAGGTAGGAGGAGGTGAACTAATCGATTGGATGGGGTCCAATTGATTGGTAAGTATTCAATTGATTGGATGGGGTTCAATCGATTGGACAGAGTTTAATTGATTGGATAGGGTCTAATCGATTAAAACCTAGGTCAGTTGAAAAACTTATAAATAGGAGGACTTGCAAGACAGAATAAACTGATCATCATTTTTTATCTCCTAGAAAAGTCCAAACCTATTCCTAAGTGCTCTAAACCTTCCTTAATCTCTCTATAAGGGTTCCCACAAGGACTATCCTTTTATGAAGCATTAAAGGAGACATAAGAGTGAAGACTTGCTAGGAGAAATATGTTGGACAATCAAAGAGAAAATTTTTTGAATTGGGTTCAAGGCTAGAAAGGTATATTCTCTCTTCTATGCATCAATAGATTCAATAAGAAGTAGATCTTGAACATTAGTAAAGTTTTGAACTTTTTCTTTTGTTGCACGTAAACTTGAGTTTTTGAAACCTAAATTCTAACAATTGGTATCAGAGCCACGCTTATTCGAATCTAATGATGCGTTTTGGAACACTAGTTTGATTTGTATGTTGGTTTTAGTACTATAACACCCTGTATTTTCTTTCTCATTAATAAATGAATACTTCGTTTTAATTTCTATTGATAAATTCTTATTTGGGGTCAAACCATAATTTCCATAAATATAGAAAATTATTTCTATAGATTTGAAAACTGTATCTATACTATTTGTACAACTGGGAATTTAATTCCTACACTGATATAATTTTCTGTATTTTTATTTCGACCATAAAATACCTGTTTTTATTTTAAACTGCGTTTATACCGCAAGTGTGTGAGGGAGCATGTGAGCTCAACCTCACCGGATGAAATCCGGGCCTTGCTTGGAGCCCAAATAATTTTTCTCAGTATATATGTATACCACTCTCACAGTTCTCTCATTCTCTAAAAAACTCTCAATCTCTCTCTCAAATTTCTCTCAACTCACTCTTGCTCTCTCCATGGATTAACACACACACACACACATAGTATACATATGTATACTTATACCCATACATATATATATATATACATATATGATTCAAGAGATAGATCGGGAAGAAATTTCAAACGACGAATTATTCGGCGAAAATTCTCGGCCTCCAATTTCTATTTAATTACACTCGGTGAGTATTATAAACTCACTCCCAATGTGTATATGTGTATATTGCTATATATATAGAGGTGTATATACATATATATATATATGTAATTGCCATGGAAGCTTTGAAAATAGAGTTTTGTGAAAGTTAATAAAAATCAATTCCGTGAATTAGGAATGAAGGATCTTAGTCCCAATAAGCTACGGTTCGAATACTACGGCTTAATTCATCCGTATCGCAACGTATTATTGAATTGAAGTTTTGTCATCTCTCGATTTTTCGTAAAATTCGAGAGCTACGATTGAAATTGGTCAAATCCGATCACATATTCATAATCCTTACGGAAAATGGAGAGAACCATATATTACAAGTCATGTTTACATTTGGATTTCAAAATGGGTCAAAAATAGACTTTAAATTTGTAATAGGGGAGAAACTGCTGAAGAAGACGTAGTGGCAATTGATTTCCATGTTTACCAATCGATTGCCATGTTTACCAATCGATTGCCACTTTTGCCAATCGATTGCCATTTTTCAACACTGACGACTTTTAGTAAAACGGTCATAACTTCCTCTTAAAAACTTGAAAATGCGCATCATTTAAAGCATTGGAAACTAGACACAAAGACCTTTCTTTTGATATATATTTCATCCACAAAACGTATATCTCATTTTTGAGGGCATTGTTTCAAATTAGACCCACTTGTGTTCTAGTAGCGATAAAAGCATATTAAAGTATTCTTTGATGAATTCAACGGTTGTTTTATATAAGATTTGATTTCTTCTCGTATATCCATAGTTATCGTTCCCAGTACTTTATATTTTTTATGAAGTTACATGACATACATGGGGAGTCAGTTTTACATGCATGGTGAGTATGGGTCAGTGTGAAAAGAGTAAGTGTGCGTATTGGACACTCCCCGGTATGTGTGTACTAAAGTGTGATGTTTTGATATTGTGACTAGAGTATCTTTGAAATGCGATGGTGACAAAATTGGACACTCCCTGATGCCCATGGTAGCGTTAAAGTGTGTGACGCCGACTTGGACATTCCCTGGCACCCATGGTAGTGCTAAAGTGTGGCTTACTGGACACTCCCTGACATGCGTGGTATGGTCAAAGTCTGAGGCATTGGACACTCCCTGGTACCCCGTACTAAAATGTGAGGCAAACTGGACACTCCCTGGTACCCCTGTACTAAAGTGTGGTCATCTTAGTGTTTCAAAGATACTAGAGTAAGAGAGTTGGGTGTTGTGTTGTCGAGAGAAAAGAGTTGGTAAGCTGAGAATGGTTGCATTGTTCCCATACACGGTCACATGCTTTATGAATTGAAGATTTTTAATATTCTTCTTACTGTTTTATTTTGTGAATCCATTCCTCTATTTTGATAACCTGTTGATTAATGAAACTAGGATATGAAAAATAGTAAATGAGTATGTTTTACATTTAAGCATATGTTTTTAATACTCACCAGCTTCATAAAGCTGACAGCGTTGATGCGCCCTGGACATTCGTGTCTAGGCTTTTCAGGTTATGATCATGCTGGACCCTATGATTATGCGAACTGAGAACAACTACCCGAAGAGGAATTTGTTGTTATATGTTTTAAGCTATGAACTGATATTGTAATAAGGATATGACTGTAATAGATATTATTAATATTATTTCGTTTAAAGGCGGGTTGTGCCTTTAGGTGATCACGTGCTGTAATAATTATTAATTTGGAAAAATTTTATAAGCCTTGATTGCTCATACTCTGATTCATATTATTATATTGTTCAACGTTTGGGACGGAATCGATTCTTCAAACTATCGCGACTTACGGGTCCATAAAGGAAATTAAATGCTTTCCCTATTTATGCTACGTCGGGGCGTGACAAGTACTTTTCTGAAAGTGCATCGACATAGGCTTCTGCAACATTTCGCAGCAAAAAACAAATCTGTGTGGAATTGGATACATAAGGAGGTCCAATCTATTAGATGGGTTCCAATCGATTGGACTGGGTTCAATAAATTGGAAGGATTTTCTCTGTCCAAAGTTCTCACAGTTTTAAAAGAATGAAAATTTCTTTATATTTAACGTTTTATACTATTCTGGATTTTTTATTTATTTATTTATGATCTTTTTGTTCCAATCGATTGGATGGGGTCCAATCGATTGACATTGGTTCAATCGATAATCGATTAGATGGGACAGAGAACACAAGATGTTGTTTTAAAGGACTAATTATTTCATGAAGTGTTTATAAACTATGTGAATCAATTAGGGGTACCAATAGATTTACTATGTTGCTATCTGCATGGATATGTGTAGCTTATCTCTTTGTAGGGGTGCCTTATCTCTCATGGCAATATGTGATTGCATGTTTTAAATTTTATTTAAAGTTTTGGCTTTGCTAAGGCAATGTAAAGGGCATTGTGACTTCAGTCCTACGCAAAGGAAAGTCACAATGGTTTTCCCTCGCCTTTTGTTTTATTATTTTCTTAGATAAATTGTAAATCTCGAAAGAGGTATAGGAAAGTGATGTAACAATTAGAATAGTAGTTTTCATGAAGATGAAGCCATTGTCTAATCACCATGAAGATGGTGCTTGGAGCAAAAACCAAGAAGATGGATCTATAGAAGATAGAACCATGAGAGATAAAGGCACAATAATGTGTCTTGTTTTATTTTGTTTACACTTTCATGATGCTTGTTTATATGTTTGTTATAATGCTTGCATGGTTAATGAAAACTATTTTCAAAATAAAAGGAAAAACCCGTTTTGACAATTTAGTAAATGTTCGATGTTTTATGGGTAATGTGGAAAAATAATTTTCAAATTCAAAATCCTTGTTTTCAAAAATCTAATGGGAAAGTGATTTATATTTATATAACTCCCACGGCCTTCCATTAACAGGTTCATTGTAAGATGAATGGTGTACTCCGTGTCATCCATTTATGGATGATCATTCCATTCAGAGGGTATCACATTCATTGGTTACTAGATATGAACTTTCTTTGGGTAGAATCAATGAGATGTGTTAGAGGGTGACCGAAATTCGGAGGCGCTACTTGAGACGGTTGCCATTGGATTCTAGTTAATAGTGAACACTAGCTAAGCTATGGGTAAAGGACTTCATTTACAGCATTATCCAGAAACTTAGAGACCAAATTGTCAGGAGTCATAACTTGTTTTGCAAGAGTTGTATAGTGGATAAGTCATGATGGGATTCCCAATCAAAAGAGGGGGGGTTTTGAAATGGGGGTTTTGAAAGTATACTTCCAGAACTTGGATGAATATTCTAACCACTTGGAATATCAATTCCTAACTCATTTCAAGAACTTCCCAAGTATTTGCAAAACATGGTTATATTTGGAAACCAAACTCAAGAATCTATGGGAGTATGATACATGAGAGGATAGATGATACATGATACATGATATGATATAGCATGCTAAAAGTGGTAAAGAACATGTGCATGGGATATGGGTTCATCTAGATACAAGAGAGTGTTACATCAAAGTGTGAAAGTCAAAAAGTGAAATGCTGTGAATAGTGGACAGACTGTATGCATTACTTTGTAACATTATAATGGGAGGTCAAACATGCCTAGGAAAATATGGGAAAAAATCAGAGATCATCCTTATCGTGTCTAGAAAATAACCCAAAAAGCCAAACCTCAATAGCTATCACAGATTAAAAGAAATAAATCAGAATGTACACATGACTCAGAAACAAAAGCTGCACTGTTGACTGATTTTGTATGATTTTTCATAAATCAAAGAAAGGGTTTATGATGACCCTTTATATACCAAAAGTTTCCTAAGACACCCAAGTTTCATAAAACAAATAGAAAAGATATATGTACAGTGACGAAAACATCCAGAATAAGTGCAAAAAGTCAGGTAAACATTCTGTGAGAACAGAGGCAGATTATGAATATGAACTTCTTAAATCCGAAAATAATACTTTCACACCTCTATAATTGATGGGAAAAATTGGAGACAAACTATGATGTCTTAGGAAGATTTTCCAAGTAGTTTCATCATCATAACGCAGGTATTTAATTCAAAACAAATCTTTGAATCTGAATAGCTCACTGTTTTGGATCATTCTTGAAGAAAATGGATTTGGGTTTTGAATTAGAGTTTGAGTTCTTGATTGGGGGTTTTGAAATAGATGTTCAAAGCATGAACTTAAACTCTTGAGATGACCATGTGACCACTTAGAACCTCATCCAACCTTGAATCATCAAAGAACTCCCAATATTATTGGAGAGATTCATTTTTATTTTGAACATAACTTCAAGGATACCTTGGAAGTATTGAAGTTATAATCATCATCTATCAAACATGTTTTTGAGGTCAAGAGCTACTATCCATAAGGATTCACTCACCTCAAACTTCATGTCATCATCTAGATGATGATGAACTAGTAAGTAAATAAAGAAAATAAAAAAGAAATGAGGTAAGAGGTGATGAACATAATATGAACAAGCAAGTAAATAACAATCAATAGATGATAATCAATGTGATTTTGGACTTGTAGCTTGGTGTTTTACTCATAGATTTTGACATTTGGACATGGAAGTAGCTTCCTAACTCAAGAATGCTCAAGAATGGTGATTGGGTATATTGATGATGAAGTATATAGAAGAATGGTGGAGGAAAACAAGATTAGAACTCACTTTGATTGAAAAAAAATGGAAGAAGAAGACTACTTCTTCTCTTTATCTCTCTATATTTTTCTAGAGTTTCTTCCTAAGCTATCTCTAAGCTTCCATGTCTCTCCTCTAAATGGAAGTAAATGACTTCTTTTATAGGCAAAGGAGGGGTGGTAAATGGAGTTTTAAAAAGTTTAAAATGGTCTCCCATTGGTCCAAAATAAGCTGGGAACCAAAACTACGTCGTTTTGATTTCTAATATATCAAATTGGACCCCCAAAATAAATTACAAAAACATACTGTTCTGGGGGAGAGTGCCGCGACGGTACTGGGCCTATGCCATGGCGGCAGTGGGCTAGTGCCGCGGCGGCACTGCTCTTCCTTCGTCCAGATAATGCAGTTTAGGCCCCCAGAGGTTCTGGTATTCGCGAAAAGGCCCTATTTCGTCCGAAATTCACAGAAAATGCATACGAACTCCAAATCGAGGTTGTGATATACCGTTGGAAAGGTAATGGAGTCTACTTCACATAAAAAATAGTTCGGGGATAGGTCACTTTGAAAATTTTTGCGGTATTCGCGATAAAAGCCGATTTGATCGCCTTTTTCGCCTTTGGAAATTCATAATAAATTCGTTTTAAATCCAGAAATTATGTGCGATATACCGTTAGAAAGCTATTGACCTCTAGTATCCATGAAAAATATTTGAAAATTGTTATGGTGCCCCGGTTATAAAGTCAAATTCTGGTCAAACTAGTCAAACCTGGGATTCCCGGGAAGTTCTGGGAACCTCTGGGAGTTCCCCGGAGCTGACGTTTTCGCTCGATTTCCCTTTAAAACTCATTTTAAAATTTTTCACATGATCCAGAATGATTCTGGTAAATTTGGACGATTTTGGTCAAACTTGGTCAAACTTAGTCAAACCTTGGTCAAACCGGTCAACAGGGACTTTTCGGGAACTTCCAGGGGTCTCTGGGAGCTGACGATTTCATCCGAAAAAACTCATTTTATCACTTTTCTTACGACGTAGCATGTTTCCAGAACTTTTGGTCCAAATCTCGGAGCTTTTGGGCTTTCAGGGGCATTTTGGTCATTCTAAGCATTCTGAGAGATAGAACGGGCTTCCAGGAGTCCTTTTGAGTCTTTTACGATCATTGTGAACCACCAAGCTATGGGTCTCCTAAATCTGATAGCCGACAAAATGGGGTGTCTACAGTTTGCCCCTCTTTGGCATGAACTTGCGAGGCAACGCATGTCGCAAGCGAGTGCCAAAGCTTTGAAGAGACAGGTCTTTTAGAGGCTATAGATTTAGGATAAAATACGTTGCAAAAGATGCAATGATGCTGAGGCTAGTGCTGGTCGTGCTCTGCGTGAACTGCCTATGTATCCCAAGGGGAATCAGACCAGGACGTAGTTCAGGGCACAGACGAATAAATCATATACGCATGTACACAACAATCAGGCGGATGCTATGCTATATAAGTGATATGCCATGCATGGAGGTGATATGAGTTGTGTCATGAGTCCTATCATGTCTAATGTTATAACCCTAGTATGAGCAGGTGCTGTGGGGTGTGCCACTCCGAGTGGGCCGGTGTTGTGCTAGTGTTTGTGACTGTGATGTGGTAGATGACTCGGATAAAGACATCAAGTTTTAGAAGACTCTGGGTCTAGGGACAAACTTCTGGAATTTGGGAAGTGTGCTTTGCGAGCGAATGTAGTCAGATGTGGGGTCCCTGAGGATGACAACTAAGGATAACCCATAGGCGAGGGAGTTCATGATAACCGACAGTTTTATAATAACCAAAGTGAGGAGGCTCATGATAAGTGGGGTAGCTCACGATAATTGACAAGTGAGATAACCGGAGTGAAGAAGCACACGATAAGTGAGGAAACTCATAATGAATGAAAGGTGAGAAAGCTCATGATAATCAGTGGACACGGATTGTGAATAGACAGTGCTTGCCATGGGAATCGGGGTGATTTGACTGCGGGTGATGTTTTGGCCGATCCTTATGATGACAAGTCCGGAGAATCGGTTCGGACTTCTGCTATCTTCTGCTGGGGATGGTAGGGGACTCTCTGAGAATCTCTCTTCAATTCTTGACCTAGAACCAGGATCCATCTCTGAATCTCTCATGGTTGGTCAGATTTTGTAATGCTTAATCCAAAAGAGCCGGTTTGGGCCTTCGGGAGCTGATGGACTCTCTGAGAATCTCTCTTCAAATCTTGACCTAGAACCAGGATCCATCTCTAAATCTCTCGTGGTTAGTCAGATCTTGCAATGCTTAATCCAAAAGAGCTAGTTAGGGCCTTCGGGAGTTGATGGACTCTCTGAGAATCTCTCTCGGCGCTCAATCCAAGAGGGCCGGTCAGGGCCTCCGGGAGCTGGTATCTTTTGGTTTCTGTCCTCGGGGGATGATGTAGGGTTCTCGGAGATGGTCTGTGGCAGTTAAGATTTTGATATTGAAAGAGGAGGGTGATGGACTTATGTTGCTTTAGGATTAAAGAAGGTCATTAACAGCCACTCATGGACTTATGTTGCTAGGATGAAAGACGAAAGATCAACAGCCACTCATGGACTTATGTTGCATGAAGAGATATGAAAGATCAACAACCACTCATGGAATTATGTTGCGTGGACGAAGGAAGATCATCAACAGCCACTCATGGACTTATGTTGCATGAAGAGATATGAAAGATCAACAACCACTCATGGACTTATGTTGCTAGGAGAAAGGAAGAAAGATCATCAATAGCCACTCATGGACTTATGTTGCATGAAGAAAGATGAACGATCAACAGCCACTCATGGACTTATGTTGCAGGAAGGAAGAAAGATCATCAATAGCCACTCATGGACTTATGTTGCATGAAGAAAGAAAGAAAGATCAACAGCCACTCATGGACTTATGTTGCAGGAAGGAAGAAAGATCATCAACAGCCACTCATGGACTTATGTTGCATGAAGGAAGATGAAAGATCAACAGCCACTCATGGACTTATGTTGCTAGAAGAAAGGAAGATCATCAACAGCCACTCATGGACTTATGTTGCATGAACGAAGATGAGCAACAACCACTTATGGACTTATGTTGCTAGGAGAAAGGAAGGTCATCAACAGCCACTCATGGACTTATGTTGCATGAACGAAGATGGTTAACTTTTGGCAGTTTGGAAAGGGATGAAATTTTCATTTGCCTTAAGTTTGGACACTTCTCATGCTGACGCCTTGTCTGGGCAGTAATGATGTTTGGTACTCCTGCTTGTATTGTCATTGGAATGCTCTTTATAACTTGATTTAAAAAATTCATTATTCGTCACTGTTGACTTACACATTTGAGACTACGACCGACTCTTTTCCTGAAAAAGACTATGACAGACTCAAAACTGACAGATACCGACACGCGAGGGTGACACATTTGACACCAAAATGAAACAAGCTCGACTTGCCAAAACTTGATGTGCTCTTGTCATAAATGATGTACCATTTCTCTTTTGTGTTTACTTTTCACCTTAACGTGGCATCACTTTGATGGTGAATCTTATTTTTGAAAATTCCTCCCTACTGATCTAATAAATTTCTTTGCTTCTCCCAAGATGCGCTTTGAATTAGTGCCTTAGCTTATAGAATAAAAGATGCTCCGTTTCCATCTGTTCACGACAATGTTTGTGACTTGAAGGCTTACCATTGGTGTATAGGGATCGGGTGGCAAACGAAGTTTGCCCCTAGTTTGAAGGCCATGAAGTGGGATCGGTAGGCAAATGAGGTAAATGACCGAAGTTTGCCCCTAGTTTGGAGGAAGGTTCATTGGAGGTTTTGGGCAAACGAGGTAGGTGACTGAAGTTTGCCCCTTGTATGAAGGGTAGATAGTAAAATTTAGGCAAACGAGGTGAGTAGCCAAAGTTTGCCCCTAGTTTGGAAGGTGATTTATGGCTTGAGGCAAGGGCCGTGACTTTAATCTCTCAAATGCTCATAACTTTTTGCCTAGGCACCAGTGAGGTGACCTAGCGAGCTCTTTTCTCTCTTTTGTTATTGCTCACCTTGGATTTAGCTCTAACTTTTGCCTAGGCGTCCTTTCGGATTTTCGACCTAGCGAGCCATCCTTCTTTTATTTTTTTAAAAGTCTACCTACATACCCCCAAGTGGGGATTAGGTCCAACGTAGTTCGGGCCGAAGCTTAAAAGAAATTGGGCTATTTTTATGGGTGGAGCGACCGAACCGATGTGGTTGCCTACGTATCCCCGAGTGGGAATTAGGTCGAGCGTAGTTCAAGGCAAGGTCTTGAAAGAAGGGGTTTGAGGTATGAGGGTTTTTTAAACCAATCGTCAAAGAAGTTCAAACTTGGGTTACTTATGGTAGCCTTGAAGAGGAGGATTCAGTTTCCATCTCCCTTTCTTTTCTTTTCTTTTCTTTTCTTTTTCTTTTTCTTTTGTTTTGAGGATTGATCCTTTTCACTTTCGCCTAGCCAGTCAATTTTCCTTTTCACATAGTTGATTCCTATGAGATCTTTTGATTATAATTTCAGAATTCCAGAATGTGCATATCAGTTCTCAGAATTTTTTTGTGGTCGTTCCGAGCCTTTTGAAATGTGATCTAGGCATGTTCTTATGACGTACCCTGAAATGTACAATTCTCTGTATCACCAAATTTTTCCTTTCATTTCCCCCATCATTTTGACTGGCTAAGGTCAGATCTTGGAAATCAACACCTTTTTCAGCTCTAACTTTTGCCTAGGTGCCCTTTCGGGTTTTCAACCTAGCGAGCTTTTTTTTTTTTTTTTTTTTTAAAGTGGAGATGAAACTCACTGAAATGTTTGGCTACCATCAAGGACCAAGTCCGCACAGGTTCACATGGCTATCAATTGGGTTGGGCCCAAGGCTTTAAAATAGTTGAAAAGGATGTTGGGCAAGCCCCAAATCAGTTCCAAGTATGTCTTTTCGAGATTTGAGCAAAAGCATCTTTGAATTCTTAAAGTAAGACTATTCAATTCTCGGCTCTTCATCGGTGTCAGCGCAAAATTGACTTTGACCTTTCAGGATTTTTTTGTTTGAGTAAAAAAAATTATTTTTTTAGCACAGTAATATCCATGGTAATTTGAAAAGTGACACTTCAGTTCAGCGATTCATGCATCTATGACTAGGCACATCAGATTAGGCAAAATGAGACTTCATTCCATCATTAGAGAAGGATTACAAACTCATTAACAACTCGATGACAGACAGACTCGACCACAAGACTAAACTTAAAATAGACAAAACATACAACAGACTCAACTAGACTCGACCCAGTCTCAAATGGAATGTCACAGTGACTCACTTATTCTTTTTATTTATTTTTTTTTAAAGAGCATCTTCATTTGGTTTTCTAGCAAGAGTCCCAAACACCATCACTTCACCGACACAGGTTCAACATTCATGGGCCTCAGCGAAGGGGATCATTTAAACGGATAGGTCAAGGGTTGGTCGAGACCGAGGTGGTGGATTGGATTGGGGTGCGGCGCATCATCTAAGAGATCCTGAATTGAGTGATGGAGCCTCTTACAGTTGTCGGTCTCATGGCCTTGGTCTTGGTGGTAATCACAATACTTGGATTCATTATACCCAGGAGGTGGGTGATTAGGAGGCTTACTGGGCTCCAAAGGTACAAGGTGGCCCTTTTGAACAAGGTGATTGAGAGCGGAGGATAAGCTCATGTCAAGTGGTGTGAAGACTCTTTGGTTTCCTTTCTTGTGCCGCTTACTGCAGTCATTTTGGCTTGATGATGGGCTTAAGGCATTGACATCCAGGCTCTCTTGATCTTCACCAAAGGTGTGGGGTCTCTTCTCCTTTTTCAGTGACCCAGCTCCATTGATCTTGCCTTCACAGATAGCATCCTCGATTCTAGTTCCAACCTCAAACAACTCTTTAAATGTTGAGATGGACTGGTAGAATAGTTTTTCATGGTATACTAGTTGCAGGTTCTTGACCAGCATACGCACTTGCTCTTTCTCAACAGGCCTGTGGATCATTTGGGCTACTTTATTCCTCCATCTGCTCAAGAATGCAGTGAAGGACACATTAAAATTCTGCCTGGTAGTTTCCAGATCTCGGATGGTGACATCAAGCTCTTGGTTGTAGGAGTAGTGATCAATGAAAGTTCTAGCAACATCTTCCCAAACTCGGGTCTTGGAAGTTTCAAGGGTTAGGAACCAGGATAGTGCGGCTTTTTGGAGGGTTTAAGGGAGCAACATAGCTATGTGCTCATGGGTGCAGCCCATTGACTGGAAAATGCTCATACAAAACTTCACGTGGCTCTTCGGATTTCCAGTTCCGTCAAAACGGTCGATTTCAGGCATCTTGAAGTTCTCGGGTAGCCTCACTTTGTTGGGCTCAAACAATCCTTCCAGATCTAGCATGTAATCGTCGACTCCCTTACTCTTCCTTAGTATGTTCTCAAGCTTGTCGACCTTGTCCATTTTTTCTTGGAGCTTTTTCTTATATACAGGCGGCGGGACTCCTTGAAACCATTCTTCTTCCCCATTGTTCTTGGGAGGCAGTCCAAATCCAGGCGGTGGTGGTGGCATGAACCCTTGTGGTGGTGGGAACCTAGGTGGGTACTGTGGTTGCTGTTGTCAAAACTCTTCCATAAATTTCAGAACTTGAGTCAGCCGATCTGACTATTGATTGATTAATTCAGTGACCTTGGCTTCCAAAGTTTCCTGATTCATGTTGAATTTTCTCGGCGAACTGCTTCTAACCAAATGACTGTTCAAACTTCTGACCCAGGATGGGGATCTCAGTGGCTGGTTTTGGGAATCTATAATGACCTATAGATTCGAGAGGAGTGTATCAGATTCTGATAGTGATGACTAGAGAGACAATGACAGTGAGGTTAAGGAAGATGGATTGACTTATGTACAGACTGACTGAGATAGTGTGCGCAGACTGATGAGAATGGTGCATGCACATGAGACAAGCATTCGGATGCAAGCCCTAATCTATATGATGCCCCTACTTCTAACAGATAGCAGTTAAACAAATAAGGTCCTAGCCATACAGAGTGTGCTAACCTTACTTTCCAGTATGATCACCAAGGGATAACAGGGATTTCCGGGATACTTTGGGAATTTCAGATAGAGTTTCTGGGAGAAACATGGGTTTGGAAGATTCGGAGAAATTTCTAGAAGTCATTTGAGTTTCTAGGAGAAATAAGGATTTCTGGTTAATTTGGACTGAGCTTCTAGGAGAAACTGGTATTTTGGGTATTTTTGAGAAATATGGATAGAGTTTCTAGGAGAAACAAGTATATCTGGGTATTTCTGGGTGATTTGGGCAGAGTTCTTGGGAGAAACAAGTACTATGTGTATTTCTAGGAAATTTGGATAGGCTGGGAGATTTAGACAGAGTTTTTGGGAAAAACTGGTTAATATGGTTATATCTGGGATATCTGGACAGAGTTTCTGGGAGGAACAGGTTATGATGGTGATCATACTGTCTAGCTAGTTTTCATACTCCTATGTCCTAGGACCAACAAACAAGGTTTGCGGTGTATATCTTTGTGAACATGGAGCAGACATCCTTGTCATGGTGCCTAGGCAGGTCAACTCAATGTGATCACATGTGAGTGATTGCCTTAGGGATCATAAGAAAGAAGTTCTGCCTCATGCCACATAAGCATCTACACAGCGCAGGTAATCCCGTCAGGGCATACAACAGTTATATCACATTGTCCTATCTGAAAAGATAAATCAACAGCCCTATGAAAGGTTCTACAGGAATCTATATGCAAAGGCTGGGTTTAGTCAAAGAGGGTCCGTTGACGAGAGTTCCAATATACCGTCAGAGAGACAGTACAGAAGTGTTTACTCTTTTTGATATACCTTGGAAGGTACAGTATCAACGGTGACTTGTGCCCTGGCACAGCAAGACCTGAACAATGTCAGCGCCGCGTTTCAGACACAGTCGGAGGGGGGAAATGCAAGAGTGCAATGCGGTGAACCAAACACAGTAAAAAGATGATTTTAAGGATGCTTCTTATGAGTCAAACCACTGTATTATTTTGTTTTAAAATAAAAATCCCCAGCAGAGTCGCCAGATTGTGGACACGCGGAATCCGTCGTCCACTCCCGATTTTTCCTGTTTGTTTCCGGGGTTTCGGAATTGATTTTCCTTTGTTTCGAAATTAATTTGAAAGAAAACAAGAGGTTGATTTCGAAGAAAAGAAAGTCTTTCGAAAACAGATACATAGTCGCCACTTGGTCTTTAAGGAACCAAGAAACCTAATTTTGACTCACCCAAACGGATAAAGGGCACCGGCCCTTCATAACCAAAGAACTTGGCTCGGGGTTTTGGTACGAGAGAGGAAGGAGCCTTTGTCACGACTAAAACACCCTCAACTCGCCCCATCTCTCGACGGGCCTCAATTAGCATCCAAATAATCATCTTATACTATGTGTGGTTCGGCAATTACTATTATGATAGTATATTACATTACATAAGAATCTTGAAATAGAAGATCAAAAGATAAAATATCATTCATAAGATCTTAGCCAAATATCATACAATGCAAAAGTGAAAGATCACACAAATAAACCCAGGAAAAATCTTCTAATCATATATCAAATAATCAAGACTTCCTAATCTGAAGAGGGGGGGGGGGGGGGGGACATGAATTGTTCTTAAAACAAATAAATCAAAAGGATCAAAGTATGCTTAGTAAGCTAGAATGATGCATGCCAATCTTTGGGAAAAGAAGATCTCTCAATCCCCGGGACGGATGAGAAAGGTTGATTAGATCGAGGGGAAGCATGAACGTGTGATCATGATCATTCCTTATAACCTTCTTAGATTAGGAGTTACAAAACCCCAAATCTTTGCATGGATGCAATGTATATATCTAGAATGTGTAAAGGTTGTAGTGTGCTTTGTGTTCATGGATTCCTAGAATGACTTAGAAGTCTAGAATATGTATGAATGTATGAAGGAAATCATCATGGGTATGTACAAATGTAGTATGAACTACTTCCTAAGACATGAGCTAATTTGGAGTGCATGTAGGCATCCAATCAAAGAATGAAAGTTAAAGTGTGTTTGCTGTGAATAGTGGACAGAACAGTAACATGATCTTTTGGAAATTGAAAAGAGGGGTTAGAAATGTTTTCAATGCATGATATTTGATGGAAATCTTCCATATTGTGTCTAGAACACAACCCAAAAAGCCAATCTTTAATAACTACAACAAATTGAGAGAAATCATATAAACAATAGAGGTCACTCAGAAACAGAGTCCGTACTGTCGACTGAAATGTTGAAAAATCTTAGAAAATGAAAACAAATGATCTAGAGGCCCATGTTATACAGAAAGTTCCCTAAGACATTGAAGTTTGAGGGAAAAATAAGTTATGACAACTCCCTTTGGAAATGTTTTCTGAAAAAGAGGTTGGAAGTGGACCTAGCTGCTGTGACAGCAAAAACAGAATGTCTGGAAAGAATGTTTGGGTCCAAATGGACCATTTTCAAGTACTTCCAAGTCAAGCCAAAAATCATGGGTGTTCTATAATGAGTTAGAAAGACTTTCCAAATGGTCTTACATTCATACATTGAGTATTGAACTCAAAATAATTCCTTGAAGTGAAATGACTCACTGTTTTGAGGGTTTTGAGAAAAACAAGGTTTATTTCTTGAAATCAAAATGAGAGGTTTAAGAGGGGGGGTTTTGAAATGGGGGTTTTGAAAGTATACTTCCAGAACTTGGATGAATATTCTAACCACTTGGAATATCAATTCCTAACTCATTTCAAGAACTTCCCAAGTATTTGCAAAACATGGTTATATTTGGAAACCAAACTCAAGAATCTATGTGAGTATGATACATGAGAGGATAGATGATACATGATATGATATAGCATGCTAAAAGTGGTAAAGAACATGTGCATGGGATATGGGTTCATCTAGATACAAGAGAGTGTTGCATCAAAGTGTGAAAGTCAAAAAGTGAAATGCTGTGAATAGTGGATAGACTGTATGCATTACTTTGTAACATTATAATGGGAGGTCAAACATGCCTAGGAAAATATGGGAAAAAATCAGAGATCATCCTTATTGTGTCTAGAAAATAACCCAAAAAGCCAAACCTCAATAGCTATCACAGATTAAAAGAAATAAATCAGAATGTACACATGACTCAGAAACAAAAGCTGCACTGTTGACTGATTTTGTATGATTTTTCATAAATCAAAGAAAGGGTTTATGATGACCCATTATATACCAAAGGTTTCCTAAGACACCCAAGTTTCATAAAACAAATAGAAAAGATATATGTACAGTGACAAAAACATCCAGAATAAGTGCAAAAAGTCAGGTAAACATTCTGTGAGAACAGAGGCAGATTATGAATATGAACTTCTTAAATCCGAAAATAATACTTTCACACCTCTATAATTGATGGGAAAAATTGGAGACAAACTATGATGTCTTAGGAAGATTTTCCAAGTGGTTTCACCATCATAACACATGTATTTAATTCAAAACAAATCTTTGAATCTGAATAGCTCACTGTTTTGGATCATTCTTGAAGAAAATGGATTTGGGTTTTGAATTAGAGTTTGAGTTCTTGATTGAGGGTTTTGAAATAGATATTCAAAGCATGAACTTGAACTCTTGAGATGACCATGTGACCACTTAGAACCTCATCCAACCTTGAATCATCAAAGAACTCCCAATATTATTGGAGAGATTCATTTTTATTTTGAACATAACTTCAAGGATACCTTGGAGGTATTGAAGTTATAATCATCATCTATCAAACATGTTTTTGAGGTCAAGAGCTACTATCCATAAGGATTCACTCACCTCAAACTTCATGTCATCATCTAGATGATGATGAACTAGTAAGTAAATAAAGAAAATCAAAAAGAAATGAGGTAAGAGGTGATGAACATAATATGAACAAGCAAGTAAATAACAATCAATAGATGATAATCAATGTGATTTTGGACTTGTAGCTTGGTGTTTTACTCATAGATTTTGACATTTGGACATGGAAGTAGCTTCCTAACTCAAGAATGCTCAAGAATGGTGATTGGGTATATTGATGATGAAGTATATAGAAGAATAGTGGAGGAAAACAAGATTAGAACTCACTTTGATTGAAAAAAAATGGAAGAAGAAGACTACTTCTTCTCTTTATCTCTCTATATTTTTCTAGAGTTTCTTCCTAAGCTCTCTCTAAGCTTCCATGTCTCTCCTCTAAATGGAAGTAAATGGCTTCTTTTATAGGCAAAGGAGGGGTGGTAAATGGAGTTTTAAAAAGTTTAAAATGGTCTCCCATTGGTCCAAAATAAGCTGGGAACCAAAACTACGTCGTTTTGATTTCTAATATATCAAATTGGACCCCCAAAATAAATTACAAAAACATACTGTTCTGGGGGAGAGTGCCGCGGCGGCACTGGGCCTATGCCATGGCGGCAGTGGGCTAGTGCCGCGGCGGCACTGCTCTTCCTTCGTCCAGATAATGCAGTTTAGGCCCCCAGAGGTTCCGGTATTCGCGAAAAGGCCCTATTTCGTCCGAAATTCACAGAAAATGAATACGAACTCCAAATCGAGGTTGTGATATACCGTTGCAAAGGTAATGGAGTCTACTTCACATAAAAAATAGTTCGGGGATAGGTCACTTTGAAAATTTTTGCGGTATTCGCGATAAAAGCCGATTTGATCGCCTTTTTCGCCTTTGGAAATTCATAATAAATTCGTTTTAAATCCAGAAATTATGTGCGATATACCGTTAGAAAGTTATTGACCTCTAGTATCCATGAAAAATATTTGAAAATTGTTATGGTGCCCCGGTTCTAAAGTCAAATTCTGGTCAAACTAGTCAAACCTGGGATTCCCGGGAAGTTCTGGGAACCTCTGGGAGTTCCCCGGAGCTGACGTTTTCGCTCGATTTCCCTTTAAAACTCATTTTAAAATTTTTCACATGATCCAGAATGATTCTGGTAAATTTGGACGATTTTGGTCAAACTTGGTCAAACTTAGTCAAACCTTGGTCAAACCGGTCAACAGGGACTTTTCGGGAACTTCCGGGGGTCTCTGGGAGTTGAGGATTTCATCCGAAAAAACTCATTTTATCACTTTTCTTACGACGTAGCATGTTTCCAGAACTTTTGGTCCAAATCTCAGAGCTTTTGGGCTTTCAGGGGCATTTTGGTGATTCTAACCATTCTGAGAGATAGAGCGGGCTTTCAGGAGTCCTTTTGAGTCTTTTACGATCATTGTGAACCACCAAGCTATGGGTCTCCTAAATCTGATAGCCGACAAAATGGGGTGTCTACAGTTTGCCCCTCTTTGGCATGAACTTGCGAGGCAACGTATGTCGCAAGCGAGTGCCAAAGCTTTGAAGAGACAGGTCTTTTAGAGGCTATAGATTTAGGATAAAATACGTTGCAAAAGATGCAATGATGCTGAGGCTAGTGCTGGTCGTGCTCTGCGTGAGCTGCCTACGTATCCCAAGGGGAATCAGACCAGGATGTAGTTCAGGGCACAGACGAATAAATCATATACGCATGTACACAACAATCAGGCGGATGCTATGCTATATAAGTGATATGCCATGCATGGAGGTGATATGAGTTGTGTCATAAGTCCTATCATGTCTAATGTTATAACCCTAGTATGAGCAGGTGCTGTGGGGTGTGCCACTCCGAGTGGGCCGGTGTTGTGCTAGTGTTTGTGACTGTGATGTGGTAGATGACTCGGATAAAGACATCAAGTTTTAGAAGACTCTGGGTCTAGGGACAAACTTCTGGAATTTGGGAAGTGTGCTTTGCGAGCGAATGTAGTCAGATGTGGGGTCCCTGAGGATGACAACTAAGGATAACCCATAGGCGAGGGAGTTCATGATAACCGACAGTTTTATAATAACCAAAGTGAGGAGGCTCATGATAAGTGGGGTAGCTCACGATAATTGACAAGTGAGATAACCGGAGTGAAGAAGCACACGATAAGTGAGGAAACTCATAATGACTGAAAGGTGAGAAAGCTCATGATAATCAGTGGACACGGATTATGAATAGACAGTGCTTGCCATGGGAATTGGGGTGATTTAACTGCGGGTGATGTTTTGGCCGATCCTTATGATGACAAGTCCGGAGAATCGGTTCGGACTTCTGCTATCTTCTGCTGGGGATGGTAGGGGACTCTCTGAGAATCTCTCTTCAATTCTTGACCTAGAACCAGGATCCATCTCTGAATCTCTCGTGGTTGGTCAGATTTTGTAATGCTCAATCCAAAAGAGCCGGTTAGGGCCTTCGGGAGCTGATGGACTCTTTGAGAATCTCTCTTCAAATCTTGACCTAGAACCAGGATCCATCTCTAAATCTCTCGTGGTTAGTCAGATCTCGCAATGCTTAATCCAAAAGAGCTGGTTAGGGCCTTCGGGATTTGATGGACTCTCTGAGAATCTCTCTCGGCGCTCAATCCAAGAGGGCCGGTCAGGGCCTCTGGGAGCTGGTATCTTTTGGTTTCTATCCTCGGGGGATGATGTAGGGTTCTCGGAGATGGTCTGTGGCAGTTAAGGTTTTGATATTGGAAGAGGAGGGTGATGGACTTATGTTGCTTTAGGATGAAAGAAGGTCATTAACAGCCACTCATGGACTTATGTTGCTAGGATGAAAGACGAAAGATCAACAGCCACTCATGGACTTATGTTGCTAGGAGAAAGGAAGATCATCAACAGCCACTCATGGACTTATGTTGCATGAAGAGATATGAAAGATCAACAACCACTCATGGACTTATGTTGCGTGGACGAAGGAAGATCATCAACAGCCACTCATGGACTTATGTTGCATGAAGAGATATGAAAGCCGATTTGATCGCCTTTTTTCGTCTTTGGAAATTCATAATAAATTCATTTTAAATCCAGAAATTATGTGCGATATACCGTTAGAAAGCTATTGACCTCTAGTATCCATGAAAAATATTTGAAAATTTATGGTGCCCCGGTTCTAAAGTCAAATTCTGGTCAAACTAGTCAAACCTGGGATTCCCGGGAAGTTCTGGGAACCTCTGGGAGTTCCCCGGAGCTGACGTTTTCGCTCGATTTTCCTTTAAAACTCATTTTAAAATTTTTCACATGATCCAGAATGATTCTGGTAAATTTGGACGATTTTGGTCAAATTTGGTCAAACTTAGTCAAACCTGGTCAAACCTGGTCAAACCTTGGTCAAACTGGTCAACAGGGACTTTCCGGGAACTTCCGTGACTTCCGGGGGTCTCTGGGAGCTGACGATTTCATCCAAAAAAACTCATTTTATCACTTTTCTTACGACGTAACATGTTTCCAGAACTTTTGGTCCGAATCTAGGAGCTTTTGGGCTTTCAGGGGCATTTTGGTCATTCTAAGCATTCTGAGAGATAGAACGGGCTTTCAGGAGTCCTTTTGAGTCTTTTACGATCATTGTGAACCACCAAGCTATGGGTCTCCTAAATCTGATAGCCGACAAAATGGGGTGTCTACACTCATCAAGTATCTTTCGAAAATAAAACAGAGAGTTTGATAAAAAGAGAGAAAATCTTTTGAAAAAGATTTCCTTTTGTAGGGCAAAAATAACATCAAGTTCGGGCACGATCTGGTTTAGAGGTCCCACAGAAAGAAGTAAGAAGGAAGGGTGACATCGAAATGGAGGATGAAAGGAATGATGGGGAAGTAGTAGAATTGAGAGCGCTGGTAGAGCAACAAGCAGAACAGATGAAACGACAGGTCGAAAACATGAACTGTATGATGGTCATGATGGTAACGATAGCGCGCCCGCTACCAGTTGTGAATCCACCGAATTTCGATCCACCCGTCAGGGAAGAAGGTTGGTATGATAACCCAGAGATGCAGAGGGCTGATGCTCCCAGAGCAGAAAGAAAAAGGGTAGAGAGGGAAAAGACTGAAAAAGAAAAGGTAATGGCCGAAAAGATAGAGAAACTGGAGAGGGTAATGCGCAAGGCTCATGGGGTCGACACTTATCTGATGGAGTTGGAAGGGCTGTACGATGGGGTCTGTAAGACGCTGTCTGCTGGTTTTAAAATGCCAATTTTTGACAAGTTCGACGGGAACAGGGAATCCTTGCAACCATATGAGGATGTGAATCAGAGCTTTCCAACCAAGTAGCCTAAGCACGGCCATGATGGCGGTTATGTTTCAACAAACCTTAACCGGAGCTGCCTTATCCTGGTATCTCACTCTCGAACCGAGCAAAACACAGGTCTGGGAAGAAGTGATTAAAGCATTCGTGGCACAATATGAGTACAACCAAGACTTGGATGTCACATTTTGAGATTTGGAGACCACCAGGTAGGAAAACAAGGAGTTATTCGCTGAGTATTTGAGCAAGTGGAGGGGAAATACAGCTAAGATGGTACAGAGGCCATCCAAGAAAGATCAGATCCGAATGTTAATGAAGAACCTTCAGCCCGTCTACCAAGAGAAAATGAGATTCCAATCAATCAACACCTTCACTGAGGTTTTTGATGTGGGAACGAGAATAGAGGACGCGATCCAAGAAGGGGTGATTAAGAAAGAGGAACATACAAACAGATATAGGAGGCCGAATTATGGGTCGAATGGAGGACATTCACGGGGTCATTCTGGCCCCATCAATGTCAATGCACTGAGTGAGCCAGAGAGGAAATTCGACATAACACCAATAAGAGAAGGGAACAAACAGCCAAGGAAGTTTTCAGATTTGGGGGTATCACTGTCAACCGTCCTTGATAGGCTGCTAGCAAAGGGGCATCTTCGCCTGCTAGAGCCTTGACCTTTACCAAGCCCGCTCCCTTTGAGTTTTTGAGAGGATCTCTATTGTAAATTTCACCAACAAAAGGGTCACTCTACGGATCGGTGCACAAGACTGAGGCATGAAATCCAGGACCTTATTGATAACAAGGTAATATCCGAGTCACCTGCTAAAACTCTTAATGTTACTAGGAACCCCCTGTCGAATCACCATGCTGTACCACCGCCATAAGACCTTTATTTCTTGGGGATAGAAGAGATAACCTTCGATCTGTCTGGGCTAATCACTAAAGCTGGGACACCAAGGAAGCCTTATCAACTGCTGAGGGATTCGATAATCTGTACTCTGGGGAATCAATCAGAAGGATGTGAAGAGGGAATAACAAAGCAATTGGATTTGTGGGTCCAAGAAACTAGCAATACTAATATAAGTCAGGTGGGAGATAACCTATGGTATGAGAGTGACGGAGAAGAAGTAGATAAAGAAGGTCTGAAAGTCATTTTTTAGATCGACAATCTGTGGGCAAAGGAAGAGGTTAGTCATCTTACCCAGTCAGGGAGACATTTCAAACCACATGAGCTGGAGGAGGATCACCCTAGGAGAGAATTGGATAAGGGAAAAGGGAAAATGAATGAAGAAGAGGAAGAAGATAGGGTTTTGAAGCAAATGAGGAAAACTCAGGCTAACATCACCATCCGGGGTTTGTTAATTGCTTCCAAACGTCACAGGCAGGCAGTTCTGGATGCTTTGAACCAATCTGACGTTTCTATCGACACAGCACCGAAAGACCTCATGGGAATGATCGGTAGATTTTTGACTCTAGCTATTAACTTCTCATCAGATGACCTACCTCCGGGAGGACCCGTTCACAATAAACCGATGTACGTCACTGTTGAATGCTTAGGGAACACTGTGCCTGCTCATCTTGTTGATAATGGGTCTAGTCTAAACGTGTGTCCATTCCAAACAGCCAAGCGCATGGGTTTGGATGAGTCAATGTTCATGCCGTCTGAGCAAAAGATGAGAGCGTATGACAACACTCAGAGGACAGTCATGGGAATAGTTCTTCTCCACCTCACTGTCGGGCCTTTGGAAAAGGAACCCAAATTTTAGATCATTAACATCCCTGCTTCTTTCAATTTGTTGCTGGAAAGGCCGTGGTTGGACAGCCTGGGTGCCATACCGACTACGATTCATCAGAAAGCCAAGTATGTTTGGAAAAGCAAGGTCTGTGATATTCTCGGGGATAGTTGGGTCCGTCCGTCTGAAGCTTCATCAAGCGCGCCAATTCTAGAGGTACAATTTCAGGAAGAGGAGACTTATCTGGGAGGGTTTGAGTTTATTAACATGTTGGAGGGTGAGAAGCCGAGAAAGTTCCTGCTGCTGTATTTTGATCAGTACGCAAGTCCGTTGGTCGCCGGGATTATGAAAAAGATGGGTTTCTTCCCAGGCATGGGATTGGGTAAGAATCATCAAGGTTTGCCGGAATTCCCAAGAATCCCCACTCAAACTCACACTCATGATCTGGGATATCAGCCTTCGAAGAAGGAGCTAAGAGAGAAGAAGAAGGCAGCTGACGCACCATTGGACCCTTACCTGAAGACGCTCAATGGATACTTTGTGAAGGAGGGAGAAGATTTCCCCTTTTGTGGCTTCCCAAAACCATGGGTGGATCAAAAAGATAATTGTTTGAAGCCAGGGTTTGAGATCTTCTTCCCCCACGAATTCTCTGAGTATCAAGATCCATATCTACAAGTGCCCACAAAGTCAGCTACTGCTAAAGATTGGATTGGCGCGCTAGATGGCTCGGTCATGAAGAACCTGTTGGGCGAGGAGAACACAAAAACTGAGGGAATGGGCCAAGAAGGGGTCGTGGAAGACAAGGCCGGAAAAGAACATGCTGGGGGTTTGGTAGAAGAGATACAGGAAGAAGAACCGAAAAAAGAAGAAATGGAATAAAGTACGAAGACAGAGGATCAGGAAGAATGCTTCATTACTGAGCTAGGAGGAGAAAGCAAGAAGGAATGGACTTTTGAGTCTAGTGATAGGTATCCCCCACACCCAAAGTCTATAATGGCCCAAATGAGACGTCTTTCAATTTTCATGTCTGTTGTAATCACTCCTGATGTTGTCAGAATCAAGATATAAAAGTATTCTTTACTTTTCAAAGGATTTGCAGTGTGGAAGTAAAGGTCGAACCCACAGAGATTGATTACTACAGCAACTTAATTTTAAAACCTAAGTCTAATTAATTAGGAAAAACGGATTTGATTTGGATTTAATTAAACTAATAACAATAAAAGTAAATCTAAACTATGAAAGCAATTAAAAGTGTTTTTAATGAATGTTTAAGGGAACCTAGGATTGCAAATCCACCACTAGATTCATAATAGGAATATTTATGAATTACTTTAGCTTATTACGTTGGATGAATATGGGGAATTGTAGCTACAAGCCCAATTCCTCCGACAAGAAGATAATCATGGTTCAAGCACCAACATAATCCATCTGCGGATAGCACGAATTATCTCACACTAAACTAGGGTTGTGATCTAATCCGTCTAACCTAGGCATGGACTATTCGGATACTTGATAGCACGAATCAATAAAGCACCATCACATGTAAACAATCTAAACAAGCACAGCAAGAATAGATCGTTGAGCACATCACAGTCAAAATAGATCTAAGACAAGAATAAATTCCGAAAGCGATGATTTAATCAATAGTAGTACGATTTATTTATAAAAATCCTCTAAACATGTGACTGTCATCCATACACAATAAAACTTAAAATAAAAGCATAAATAAAACCCTATTACTCATCTAGGGCTTCATTGAAACCCTAGATCAATGATCTAAGCTGCCATAGAAGTAGAAATCGGCAAGTAGTTGATGGAGGAGGCCATGGAACTCCTTGGTCTTCTTCTTCTTCTCCTTGCTTCTCCCTCTTCAAGGGCTGGAAGTATGGTTGTATAATGTGTGTATAATAATTGCCAACCCCATAATTGAAGTAAAATAGAGTTTATATAGATTTACAACATGTTTTTGGAAGCTTTTACAACTCGAAACGGACTGAAACTGATGTAATTTACAGTCTGGACGTCGTTTAGCAGTCTCGTTTGCACAGGAGTCTTCAGTACACTGAAATACGCAACTTTGGTTTTTGGGCATATCGCGCGAGCGGGTCGCGCGAGCGCGACTTTTGGTCCTTCGCGCGCGCGGATCGCGCGAGCGAGTTATTGGGGATCTCGCGCGAGCGGTTTTCTGAATTTCGCGGGCGCGGGTCGCGCGCGCGACTTGGTTTTTTCAGCTTCTTTCTTGATGCTTTTTCACCCTGTTTAGCCTGGTTTAGTTGATTTCTTCCAAAACCTGTCAGAAACTAGAAAACAGAGTAAAAATATACAAAAACAGGATAAAAAGGTACTAACAAATGCTCGTTAAGGCGTATAAATAGGATTAGTTCTCTCCCGATCACATGGAACTCCTTGGTCTTCTTCTTCTTCTCCTTGCTTCTCCCTCTTCAAGGGCTGGAAGTATGGTTGTATAATGTGTGTATAATAATTGCCAACCCCATAATTGAAGTAAAATAGAGTTTATATAGATTTACAACATGTTTTTGGAAGCTTTTACAACTCGAAACGGACTGAAACTGATGTAATTTACAGTCTGGACGTCGTTTAGCAGTCTCGTTTGCACAGGAGTCTTCAGTACACTGAAATACGCAACTTTGGTTTTTGGGCATATCGCGCGAGCGCGACTTTTGGTCCTTCGCGCGCGCGGATCGCGCGAGCGAGTTATTGGGGATCTCGCGCGAGCGGTTTTCTGAATTTCGCGGGCGTGGGTCGCGCGCGCGACTTGGTTTTTTCAGCTTCTTTCTTGATGCTTTTTCACCCTGTTTAGCCTGGTTTAGTTGATTTCTTCCAAAACCTGTCAGAAACTAGAAAACAGAGTAAAAATATACAAAAACAGGATAAAAAGGTACTAACAAATGCTCGTTAAGGCGTATAAATAGGATTAGTTCTCTCCCGATCAACTCCCAAAAAGAAGATCAATGAAAGTATGACTAATTCTGCCTACTTGAGTGCGCTTAATGAATGTGATGAATGTGATGAAATACCAAGTTAATTGCAAAAATTAATTGAAAAAGAAAAAGAATCTGCGTGTAAAATCATTGAAAACACTCGAAAGATTAATATGAGAAACGAAGATAATCCTCAAAATGTTTTTATTGGCTCTACAATCAGCAATGAAGAAAGCAAAGAATTAATCAATCTATTAAATGAATTCAAAGATGTTTTTACATGGTCTTATAGTGATATGCCATGTGTTGATCCAGAGATAGTCCAGCATCATATCCCCCTCTTCCCCAACTCTAAACCAATAAAACAAAATTTGAGGCGAATGAGGCCTGAATGGGCACTTAAAGTTAAAGAGAAAGTTGAAAAGCAGTTAAAAGATGGATTCTTAATGGTCATCGAGTATCCCGAATGGATTGCCAACATTGTGCCAGTCCCAAAAAAGGATGGTCGTGTTAGGGTGTGCGTTGACTTTTGAGATTTGAACAAAGCAAGCCCTAAAGACAATTTTCCCTTACCTCATATCGACGTTCTGGTTGATAACACCGTAAGGCACGAACTCCTGTCTTTTATGGATGGTTTCTCAGGTTATAACCAGATCCTCATGGCACCCGAAGATAGGGAGAAAACCACTTTTATCACACCTTGGGGTACATACTGCTATAGGGTAATGCCGTTTGGGATCAAGAATGCAGGGGCGACATATCAATGGGCTGCCACTACCCTGCTACATGATATGATTCACAAGGAAGTCGAGGTGTACGTGGATGACATGATTGTAAAGTCTAAGGAGAGAAAAGGACACCTAGAGGCATTGAGAAAGTTCTTCGAGGGACTAAGAGAATTTAGAATGAGGCTAAACCCTCAGAAATGCACCTTCGGAGTCACTACCGAAAAGTTGTTAGGATTCCTTATCACCCAAAGGGGAATAGAGGTGGACCCAACCAAAATAAAAGCCATAGTTAAAATGCAGCCATCGAAGAATGAGAAACAGCTGAGGGGATTCCTGGGTAGAATACAGTTCATCATTCGCTTCATTTCAAAACTCACCTTGACATGTGTCCCGCTGTTCAGGTTGCTCAAAAAAGGAGAGAAGTTTGAGTGGGATACCCAATGCCAACAAGCCTTCGATAAGATCAAAACCTATCTCTAAAACCCACCTGTCTTATCACGACCCTCACCCGGAAGACCTTTATTGTTATACCTTTCTGTGTCCGAAGATTCGATGGGGTGTATGTTGGCCCAAGAAGGAGGGGAAGGGAACGTAGAAAATGCCATTTATTATCTAAGCAAAAGAATGACCGGGTATGAGCTAAAATATTCGCCTTTGGAAAAAGCCTGTTGGGCTTTAGTCTGGTGCACCCGTCGCCTTAGGCACTACATGTTGGCCTTTCCGTGAGCCTAATATCCTAAATGGACCCACTCAGGTACCTTTTTGAAAAACCCGTCTTGACCAGTAGGATCTCTCGATGGCCTAAAAGCACAGTTTAAAAAGATATCATTCTACTACCTTCCCCGTGAAGAGAATCAGCTGGCCGATTCCTTAGCTACCTTAGCCTCAATGATACAAATCCCCTCGGAAGTCACCATGATCGCACTATCCATAGAAATACGGAACCAACCCTCGTTTGAGATGGTCGCGGCCCTAGAAGATGAAGGAGAAGTGCCCTGGTATGAGGATGTTTTGAATTTCATTAAGAAAGGAGAATACCCCGGAGGAGCTTCAGAGAAGGACCGAAAGGCGATTCGGAGGTTCTCTGCCCAGTTTGTGGTCTATGCAGATAAACTATGGAAGAAGTTGTACACCGGGTATAATCTAGAGTGTCTATATGGAAAAGAAGACAAGAAAATGATGGAAGAAATACACGCAGGGGTTTGTGGACCCCACATGAATGGACATATGCTGGCAAAGAAAATAATTCGGTAAGGGTATTACTGGATGACGTTGGACAAAGACTGCTATGAATATGTCCGAAGATGCCACAAGTGTCAGATCCATGCAAATCTAATACACACCCCACCATCTCAGCTCTATAGCATGACTACGCCTTGGCCATTTTCCGTATGGGGTATCGATATCATCGGTGCGATAGTTCCGAAGGCCTCCAATGGACACCGGTACATAATTGTGGCCATCGATTATTTCACTAAGTGGGTAGAAGCTGCGTCGTATACGACTTTGAAGGCTAAAGATGTGGTGAGCTTCATAGAAAAGAACATAATTTATAGATATGGGGTCGCAAATGAGTTCATTTCCAATCACGGCAGTCATTTCCAAGGGGAAGTCATCCCACTCTTAGAGAAGTACAAGATCACCTGCCATCAGTCATCTCCATACAGAAAGCAAACAAATGGGGGAGTGGAGGTAGCAAATAATAATGTCAAAGCAATCTTGGGGAAAATGATGGATACGTATAAGGATTGGCACAAGAAACTGCCGTTTGCACTATGGGCTCCGTGAGAACTTCTACAGGAGCTACACCGTATTCGTTGGTTTATGGGATGGAGGCAGTTCTTCCAATTGAGGTAGAAATACCATCTCTTCGAGTTTTGGCTGAATGTGAAGTGACTGAGCTATAATGGACACGAGGAAGGTATGAGGAGTTGATGTTGCTTGATGAGAAGAGGTTGGCCGCAATAAACCATACTCGGGGATATCAAAAGAGGATAGCTCTTGCTTTCAACAAAAAGGTCCGCCCAAGGAAGCTTGCTGAGGGTGACCTGGTCCTTAAGGAACTGAAAGTGCCTGTTTATGACCCCAGAGGAAAATTCAAACCCAACTGGGTCGGGCCATTCATCATCAAGACACTCTTCTCCGGAGGAGCGGCCTATCTCATGGACCTAGACGGGATTGAGTTTAAACAACCAATTAACCTCGATCGCCTCGAGAAATACTTTGCTTGAAACCGCTTCTTTCAAAATCTTCCACATTGATGAACTACGCTTGACTTGATTCCTGCTAGGGGATACGTAGGCAACCTGCTCAGTTCGGTCATTAATAATTGCCAGAATGGCACCCTCCGTCAAGCCTTAAACCGAACTACTGCGGACTTGATACCCATTCGGGGATAAGTAGGCGGACTCTTGAAAGCCTTCGGTCCATGAAAAACCTATAGAAAAACCCTATACCAAACTAGGGGCAAACTTGCGTTTGCCCGGAACCACTTCAAAGCCCCAAAACTAGGGGCAACCTTCGTTTACTACCCGAAGAATCCAGATATTTACCTTAAACCCATCTATGGATCTCTTGGCTATCAAAATGAGTAACATAAAAGAACAAGTATGAATTCATGGTATAGAAAGAGTAAAGTTCTAAGCAAGATTCAAAGCAAAATGAAGAGCCAAGAAAAGACATTAAAGGAAGAATTTTCATAAAAGATTAATCGGAAGAGTGAACACATTAATTAAACATGATAGAACATTTTCTAAACATAAAAACATTTTTGGAAAAGGAAAAGGAAACCACATTCAAAAGCGTAAAAGAGTAGGCAGGACTTGTCAGAAATTTTGTTCAATAAAGCCTTGTCCTGTGTTCTAATTTCGTCCATGTATGTCTACGAAGTCTGTCTTTGGATCAGAGTCTGGATCTGAAGAAGGTACTCAACAATAGGTACGACCGAAGCCGAAATTCTCCAAAAAGGAGCAGCCACCCTGTCATTCCAAGCCTCAGCAAAGGCTTTCACAGTAGAGGGACGCATAACTGAGCTCCGAATAAAATCTGCAATAATGTCTTCGGTAATATCCTGGAGAAGTCCATACTGACGAACCACTTGGTCAGGAATATAGAAAGTAGTAGCACGTAGGCCAGGCAACCAAACACTGGGCCGCCTGGGAAATCGTACTGCAACGAAACGATAAAACCACTGCGGGCAGACCCAGTAGATATCACCGAAAGAGAGGCCCTAAAGCCAACCGAATCAGGCATCGGCAGAGTAAAATAAGTGATGAATCTTCATACGATCATAAGGAAGTGACCAGTGAAGGTGCGAACGGTGTATGAAGAGGTCTATACTCTCCATGAGCCAAACCTGTAAGACAAAAGGTGCTCCAGCAGACAACATGGCCCCAGCAGTATGGGCACAGTCCAAACCAATCAAAGTCTTACCAAGGATCAGCATGACGGCACTCTTCATCTCCGGTAGACCGCACATAATGGGTATGAGCACATCAGAAGAAGACTGAAAGAGGAAGTAAGAGAGCATAGCTATCGATAGTGCACTACGCCGAATGATCTGATACCTGCCATCATAAGGGTCCCCCATGGAAGCATAAACAGAGGAAAGACGCTCAAAGTCGATCTGCCGGTCACGAATGAAAGAGTTGGCCACATTTTGAGATGTATACAGAAGAACAGCAAGGTCCTGAACATACCCGGCCTGCACTAGAGGAACCGTCAGATCCGCGGAGGGATCAGTGTGCAGAATAGCACTAAACTCCTCAAACAAAGGACAAATCTCTTGAGAGCCGAAGCGAAAGACATGGAGTAAGGGATCCTAACGCTGACTAGCAGCTTAAAGTAAGCCTTCGTTCATATTCATCCATCAGAAAGAGAAGAGATCGTTTAACCTGAAACACTCAAAGTGAGCCTGTCAATGCCAGAGAGAGTATCCATCCGTGGGAATTGGATTTGGGATCTAATGGGGGCCATTTGAGAAGAAGGTGAATGGAAGGAAAGGGTGTTTTATAGAGTTGTGAAGAAAGAAGGCTAAATAGGAGTAGATATGCCCATAACACAGGGGGGCACTTGATAAAGTAGAACGGCACTCGAGAAAGTGTCGTGCGGCAGTCCGTAAATACCGTACGACATTCACTGATTGTCGTTGTGGCACTCACTGAGTGCCGCAGAGGGCTAACCGAGTGCCGTGACACGACTAAATAGTTGTGCGCTCTTGTGCAACACCCAAGTGTAGGTGATCGTGCAAGTAATATAGTACTGGAAGTCCAGGTCGATCCCACAGGGAAGGAATAGGGAGAATGTCTACTAAGTTAAAACCTAAAGAAAATAAAAGAAAATAAGAATATAGAAGTGGAGGTTCTACGAATCCTAATTAATTAAATTAAACTAAATAATAAACTAAAGCATAAAGAAGCATAACTAATTAAACAGATAAACTAAAGGTGTTGGAAATACGAGAATCCACATTGATCCTAACCATCTACCATGCATACTCATTAATGTTCTATGGAGTTCATTCCTTTTCAGTATTCCGTATTTTTCTAAAGATAAAGAATCAATAGCCCTTTCATGACCGGGACTACATCATCACAAGTGATTTAAAATACTTAGAAGACGGTTTAAAACAATGGTTATTACTTGCACTCTAAATGGTGTTAGCATTCAAAGTGGTTTTCAAAAGTCATTGAAGAAAAGGCCTTAAGGCTTTAAGTTCTAAAAACTGTTGTGACAAACTGAGCTTATAGGGACAATTTGATGACAGATTTCTAAAACAGAAAGTCATGGAATACTTAAAAGAATCATCTCAAGATTCTGCAGGTTCGATCGATCGAAGCGCTCTCGATCGATCGGACAGTCTCATCCTTCAATCGATCGAAATGTCTTCGATTGCTTGACTATAGCTCTGGTTCGATCGAAATACCTTCGATCGATCGAGCCCAAGGTTTCTAAAGATTGCATGGCAGAGGTTGGGAATCAATGTTTCATTGCATATTCCCAACGTCTAAACTACAGAAACATAACAAAACTAGTGCAGAAGAGTAAAACATAACAATCATAACAACTAGATTAACAAACAATCAAATAAAGAAAAGGAACAGAAAAACTTGGAATAAATCTGAATATAACTTGTAATAAACTTGAAACAAACTTGAATCTTGAATCTACAATGGAAAAGGAGGAAGAAAACATCAAACTAAACTAATCTACTCCTAAACTAACCCTAAACCTACCCTAAACTGCTGTTGTGTGCGTTCTGGAGCGTCCTCCCTTCGTCTGGCGTCAAAATGACTTATATATAGAGTTTCCGCAGAGTTTATGCAACTTTTGGGTGAATATAAAGTTCGATCGATCGAGCTTAGTTCGATCGATCGAAGGTTCGATCGATTGAACTCTTCTTCAATCGCTTGAACTCTATGATTTTGACAGCTCTGCGTACCGATGGGAGAATGGCCATAACTTTTCATTCGGACCTCGGATTGACCTCCCGTTTGCGGCCACGCGACCGTAACTCAATGATCTACATTTCATGTCTCTGGGAACATCTTCCAAATCCGAAGTCTTTATTGTCGAAATTGGCGTTTTCTCAGCTGCTTCTGTTATTCTATCCACCAGAATCACTTTTCTTTAGCTCCACTTCATTGATTTGCATCCTAATACCTATAAAACAATGCAAAAAAATATGTTTTAACATTAACACAATAAAAAGAACATTGTTATTAGAATGCACCTAAATATAGGGACTTTGGGGATAAAAGTATGTATAAAAGACCATGTAATACACTAGAAACATGCACTTTTCACCACGAATCACACCCCCCAACTAGCTCGTTGCTAGTCCCTAGCAATGAAGCGAACTACAACAGTGTTTATTTAACTCTGAAAATTAAAAATAAAAGAAGGTAAAAATCCTAAATCACTTTCGCAGGAATCGCGATTGCATTTAGCGTATGCAACAAGCCTTTAAACCCCTAGGTTCCCCCTAGTGGACGAGTGTTGTCTCGTGAGGGTTTGCAGTGAATCTACCCACAAAATTCATGTTTATGGTAATGGTTCTCATTTAAATGTTTTCAAGGAATTTTTTTCCTCTCATTTAGCAATGTACTTAAGCTCAACAATCTCATGAAACTCTCTAGTATGTCATAGCCCTGCAACACACACATTACAGTTAATCTACTATCAAAGTCATTAGAATATTCCATACCTATTAATCTTCAGGTGTGTGTGTGAATGGACAACCAAAATACAAAACTTCAATTTCAAAGCTTGCATAACCTAAGATACTATCAAGACGTTCATTTTGACTCGACTCTCACCGGGATTACACTCTCAAGATGAAATCACTCCGAATTAGGTGTAATAATTATCACTCATGATATGGAAGCTATAAAGAGTAATTGTAAATGGAATCCAATACTTCTCATATCTAAATAGAAAAACGGACATTTTAGTGCACAAAGTCTCATGAAAGGATACTTTTCACTAGAAGAGCGAGATACCGTGGAGAACCCTCTCATTACCTTGACTTCAAATCCAATTTACTTAAAATCATTAGGACTTTGAAAAAGAGGTGTTTGGTTAAGAAGAAAGAGGTCGTGATATTCAATTAGGTCAAAGGATGTGATTGGAATGTCTACTATAACTTTTCGAACTTCCCACATCTCCAATCTCTCTTTCTCTCTTTTTTTTTATTTATTTTTTCACACTCTTCTTTTTATTATTATTTTTTTCTTTTGTAACAACCATTGGCATTTTTTTTCTTTTTCTTCTCATGCTTTTCTTTTTTTTTCTTTTTTCTTTTTTTTTTTCATCATTTTTTTCCTTTGCCAACTTTCCCTTATTCACAGAACCAAACTTCTTGTCAAGATAACACATCCCAATCATTCTTAGGTAAAGAACTGCGGCTTGAACTCCTAATATGGAGTTAGGTAAAGACTTTAGGATTGTGTAGACAAGGCGATTATGATAAGTTCAAGAGGTGAAGTAAAGAAATAACATATAGGTAGGCCAAGGTTGTATTATCCATGTATGGTCAAAAGATAGCCTAAATCATCTTCTAAGTTCATTAGGATTATTCATTTCAGTAAATTCAAGAGCTCTAAAGTTGGTAAATCCTGAACGTTCTCTTCTAGTAATCAGTCAAAGTGAAGAAGAAAAATGAGACTTACAACGAATTAATACGCTTTTCAAAAAGTAAGAGTAATTTTATAAAACCCTCAAAAACAAAGAATGGCACAAAAGCTCACTTGGGTTATTAGTCTCCACTACAGTCTTTCAAGACACTTAAACTATGCTTACTAATCCATTTTAGCTATGTACAAGGTTGTCACAATGTGCTCAAAGTTGTTTGAAGATTAAAAAGCATAAAATATACTATAACTAAGATAGTAAACAAACTACCATAGTGTATCACATACTAATAACATACAGAAAATAACACTAATGCATCATAACTAACTACATTAACTATGAGAGAAATACAAGAACCATTTTATTATCTTTAAAAAAAAATTTAAAATTTAAAATTTTTTGCAAATTTTAATTTACTGAGTTACATGTTGCTAAGCAGGTATATGACACTAAAGTACAACAAAAAGATATGAGGCATGCAATGACTCACTCCCCCCCAACTAAAACTAGACATTGTCCTCAATGTTCTAAACTAAGCACATAAACATGTAAAGTAAAGCGAGGGAAGGAAGGATTTTACCTCGAAGCGTTAATATTCATTTTTTTCAAGCTACCTGCAAGATCATTAGTAGCAACAAGGAAACATAGATACAACTACTCAGTAAATAAATTCGGTTAATCAAGATTTTTATCATAGATTAACAACCGAAATTTTTGAAGATCTTCCCAATAAAATAATTTAACAGTGAGAAGAATGTTGGGATCCTCATAAAAATGCAACTCCCCCCAACTAATGTCAGGCTCAAGGTCAGAGGAGATGATGCAAAACCTATGGCTTCCAATTTTTTTTGGGACAGTTATAAAAGGAATACCACACTTTTTAGGAATTATATGCAAGAAACGATCTTTGGTGTTGGTATTTCCTATAACAGCCTCTATTTTAATACTAAAAATAGGGGGAGGCCATGGTTCAATAAAAGGGGCAGGGTCGAAGTGATGTTCTAATGAAGCTTGACCACCCTCCGCTTGTCCTAGAACAGAATCTATGGAGATATAATCATAGGAATTGAATTTCTGTTCTATGCACATGGTTTTGGACTAGACTTGGATAAAGTTATCTATTTGGGCCTCAATGTCATAATCACTCAAGAAGGTCAAGCAGTCTAGAAGATTGCTAGCTTCTTGTTGAATTTTAAGATCATCTAAAGTGGGCCCAATATTTTCCAAGTCTTCTCTCAAAGAATTTTGAAAGTTAAAATTTTGTGAAGAACATGTGCTAGTATCCTTACCATCCTCTTCCACAACACATTCTGTTTGTTCACGAATGGGGTACACATAACATTCAAGCTCAGGACGAGAGCTTTGATTGATAGCAAGGATGGGTGATGGGCAACTTGGTGACACCACCTCTTCGGTCGAAAGAGGTGAGGGTTCATGAATATTACAAGAATCTAAATCAGATTTAGAATTTTCAATTATGTCCTCTCTAGGGTCACTTTCAAAGGTAGGGGTAGAGTCAACAGGGGACTCTTCCTTTCCTAATTGCGTGCAATCACCTAAACTCTCGTCATCTTTTAAAACCTCATTCTCATCCTTGTAACTCTCCTCACTATATATGTCATCTATTGAGGTGCTCTGGACATAGAGATTGTGCAGTTTTATCCAGGCAGTGAAGGAGTTGATGTCTGGGGTTGTATGTTGAGGAGAAGATTGTTCTACAACTTCAAGCTCAATGGTTTGGTTTTGGAGCTCTTTTTGGGTTTTCACTTTCTCAAATGAGTTGTTAACCTCACTCGGTATGAACCCATCATTGTCCTCTAATTCCATTCCATTGTTAGTGTCTTGAAATTCAGGTTGTAGCGTTGAAGGACTGGTATAGTCTTCTAAAGGTTGGCTATCAAATGCTTGTTGATATCTAGCTCCTAATTTATCAATTGCACTCTCTAGCCTTTTCATTTCACTAAGCAACAATTCTAACATACCATTATCCTCAACTTGGTTATTCTCCTCATTATAACTATATGAAGTTTCACCCCATTGTTGTTGGTAATAGTCCCCTTCCCATTGTGTTTGTGTGCAAGACTCCCCAGAAGGAAAGTCTTGGTGCATTTGGTAATCGTGGGAACTACTACTATATCCTACACTATCATTTTGGTTATATCCCCATTGCGATTGATAGAACTCTCCAGGTGGAGGTTCTTGATACGTTTGATAACATAGGGGACTAACACGATGGTTTTCCCATTGTGGTGATTGGTAGCACTCAGGTTGATAATGTGCATCATATGTGGGTGCTTGCCAACTCGGGGTATAGTTCTCATTACCTAATGTGTACCCATTCGTGGTATTTGTGTTGTATGGAGGGTAATATGGATAAGACATGTTTACCCAAAATATTTAAACAAAAGAAAAAAAAAATTCTTGTGAGAGAAAAAGTCCAATGATTTTTTTTAAGTAAAAGAAGAAAAATGGAAAAACTTAGTAAAATCCTAACCTAGTTGCCTTCCCCGGCAACGGCGCCAAAAACTTGACACGACTAAATAGTTGTGCGCTCTTGTGCAACACCCAAGTGCAGGTGATCGTGCAAGTAATATAGTACTGGAAGTCCAGGTCGATCCCACAGGGAAGGAATAGGGAGAATGTCTACTAAGTTAAAACCTAAAGAAAATAAAAGAAAATAAGAATATAGAAGTGGAGGTTCTACGAATCCTAATTAATTAAATTAAACTAAATAATAAACTAAAGCATAAAGAAGCATAACTAATTAAACAGATAAACTAAAGGTGTTGGAAATACGAGAATCCACATTGATCCTAACCATCTACCATGCATACTCATTAATGTTCTATGGAGTTCATTCCTTTTCAGTATTCCGTATTTTTCTAAAGATAAAGAATCAATAGCCCTTTCATGACCGGGACTACATCATCACAAGTGATTTAAAATACTTAGAAGACGGTTTAAAACAATGGTTATTACTTGCACTCTAAATGGTGTTAGCATTCAAAGTGGTTTTCAAAAGTCATTGAAGAAAAGGCTTTAAGGCTTTAAGTTCTAAAAACTGTTGTGACAAATTGAGCTTATAGGGACAATTTGATGACATATTTCTAAAACAGAAAGTCATGGAATACTTAAAAGAATGATCTCAAGATTCTGCAGGTTCGATCGATCGAAGCGCTCTCGATCGATCGGACAGTCTCATCCTTCAATCGATCAAAATGTCTTCGATCGCTTGACTATAGCTCTGGTTCGATCGATCGAAATACCTTCGATCGATCGAGCCCAAGGTTTCTAAAGATTGCATGGCAGAGGTTGGGAATCAATGTTTCATCACATATTCCCAACGTCTAAACTACAGAAACATAACAAAACTAGTGCAGAAGTAGTAAAACATAACAATCATAACAACTAGATTAACAAACAATCAAATAAAGAAAAGGAACAAAAAAACCTGGAATAAATCTGAATATAACTTGTAATAAACTTGAAACAAACTTGAATCTTGAATCTACAATGGAAAAGGAGGAAGAAAACATCAAACTAAACTAATCTACTCCTAAACTAACCCTAAAACTACCCTAAACTGTTGTTCTGTGCGTTCTGGAGCGTCCTCCCTTCGTCTGGCGTCAAAACGACTTATATATAGGGTTTCCGCAGAGTTTATGTAACTTTTGGGTGAATATAAAGTTCGATCGATCGAGCTTAGTTCGATCGATCGAAGGTTCGATCGATTGAACTCTTCTTCAATCGCTTGAACTCTATGATTTTGACAGCTCTGCGCACCGATGGGAGAATGGCCATAACTTTTCACTCGGACCTCGGATTGACCTCCCGTTTGCGGCCACGCGACCGTAACTCAATGATCTACATTTCATGTCTCTTGGAAAAGCTTCCAAATCTGAAGTATTCCTTTCAAAATTGGCATATTCTCAGCTGCTTCTGTTGTTCTATCCACCAGAATCACTTTTCTTTAGCTCCACTTCATTGATTTGCATCCTAATACCTATAAAACAATGCAAAAACATATGTTTTAACATTAACACAATAAAAATAACATTGTTATTAGAATACACCTAAATATAGGGACTTTGGAGATAAAAGTATGCATAAAAGACCATGTAATACACTAGAAACATGCACTTTTCACCACGAATCATGCCGCACAGAGTTTTATTTTGGCCAAGATCTGTTTATAATGTTTTCAGCTCACCTGCAAATAGAAAACTAAATAAAAACAATAAAATGTGTGCATCATGCATCACGTACAACAAGACCAAGCCATGGTCACATTCATTCGTTCATTCATTCATATAAGAAAAAGGAACAAAAGCACTAGCGTTCGCAAAGTCATAGAAAATAAAAGAAAATAAAAGTGCAGGACCAAGCCATGGTCACAATCAGAAAAAGAAAAAAGCAACAGGCAATAAAGTGCGGGACCAAGCCATGGTCGCAAACATAAAGTGAAAGACCATGCAGAAAAACAAAAGATAGATAATGCAGGTGCCTATCCTACCCCGGCTATCCAGAAGCCATACTCAAAATAATATGTGTGTATATATATAGTCATCCATATGTGTGTATATTCTCTCCAAGGCCCTCAGAGGATAAATAGAATAAAAGAAAAGTGAGGTCAACCTAGGCCCCGGCCTCGAGTCTGGCGCGTGACATGTCTAAGGGGCTCCTCCTCTGACTCTGGCCCACTTCCGTTGCCTTTGTCTCCACCTCTGCCGCCGCTGCTGTCTCCACATCTGTCTCCACCTCTGCCTGTACTGCTACCCCCACCTCGCCTGGCACCTCCGTGGGCTCCGCTAGGATCTATCCCGAATTGCTAGAGTAGCTGCTCAAGCTTCCTCACTCGCAAGGACAGTGCCCAGACCTCGTCATCCTGAATAAAAGAAAGAATGAATAATCAAAACTAATTATGCTAAAAAATGAAAGTAAGGGCAGTAATAGTTTACCCTGGCCCTTGCCTGAGCCTCCGCGTTCACCCGCGCTTCGTTAGCCAGAAAATAGGGAGTCAGAAAAGAGAGGTTAGAAAATCAGAATGAGATATAAAAAAATTAATTAAAGACGGGTCTTAGAAGATTACCCTCCACTCTCGACCGCATACCCACTCCCTCACGCTATAGGCGTAGAGTAAGCCCTCCTCGGTGTTGTCCCGCGGGACATGTTCGTACTGGAGTGGAATGGTAGGAGCACCCACGTGATACTGGGGTACCGTAGTCATGACCTGTTCACCATAGGAGACTGTTCGGAGGCTCCAATCCCAGGGCGATAGAGCTGGGGCCCGAGCTGCAGTAGGAATGGGCTGCGAAGAAGAAAAGTGAATTCAATGAGAGAGTATGTATGTGTGAATATAGAACTAAAAGGAAGATTAGAAAGTTAAAAGAAAACTCACCCGAGTCACTTCCATCAAAGGGAAGTTCTTCATCAGCTTAGCAACGCGAAAAGCCTCGTACCCATCAGGGGACTCCAGGAAGTCCTAAATAGAAAACCCGGTCAAGGCAGCCGTGAGCTCGGAACCCTGGAGGGTCTCTATAGCTCTCATAGAAATGGGTGGATGGTGCGGCACGAAGTATCCAAGAGCCATCAGTGACTGCCTGGTCACCCTCTCCCCCAAGTACCACTCTCTAGTGTCCGGGCCCTCCATAGTACCCTCTGTGGATCACTCCCCCCGGATCTCCGTATCTCTGGCAAGGTGGTAAGAAGCACGTCCACCCAGGGCTGCAACTGGACGTGCGGCTCTCTCAGATTCATCAAGAAGTTCTTGAACGAGATAAAGTCGTGAGCCTCGGTCTTCCGCTCCACTCGCTCCTTCTGCCACTTCAGTCCCTGGGGCATGATGAGGGCGTCCGCTTGTCGCATCTCAGGCGACATCACGGACGCCCTCATCTGTAGATACTCGTGGGACCAAATCTGCAAGAATGAAAAAAAGAAAAAAAAAACATGAGTCTCTGGATTCATGAATAAAGAAATTGACAGAAGAATGCAAGGTTTAAATTCAGAAACAAAAGTTAACTGAAGAAGAGATATACCTCCCATGCCCTCTAGAAGCCGCTGGTGGAGCACAGACGATCCTGAGAAATGTCTCTTATGTGCTTTACAGGATAGCTAATCCTGCACCAGCCATTCATACTAATAAATCTGGCCCATGTGCTCCAGGGACCCCACTAGTGCCACAGAAATCCTATCACCCCTAGTACTCAACAACGAGCATTCAAGTATGTACATCATGAAGCCTCGAACCATCTGCTCATCTCAGAAACCCTCCTGGACCTTAAACGTGTCCATAAACCACTTGGCTGTGACCAAGGGCTCCTCAGGGACGACTCCTAGCAGTGGCAGCACCCGATCTTACTCTATCACCGTATCTAGATAACGGAGGCACTCCCCCCGAAGGGGATCCCAGTGATCATGCTGAAGTCAAGCGAGGTCATCATCATCTCCCTAAACTCGAAGTAGAACGTATTGGTGGTATCCTACCATCGTCCGAAAGAGCGTGAATCTGTCTCAAGTCATTGGAGCTCTTCGTCAAGAGTTTGATGAAGTCCCCAGAGACCGCTGCATTGATGAAGCCCTGTACACAGTCTGATCTAAGGACTGGTACCACATGTAGCCATGAGCCAGGCTGCCATGCCCCTTCAGCACACTGGGCTGGAGTTGTAAAAAAGAATGTCACAAGATTTGGTGTTAGTGAATAAGTGGGGGAAAGAAAATGAAAATGAAAGCTAATAAAAATAATAATAAAAGAGGAACAATAATAAAGGATGGATGAATAAAGAGTGGTTGAAGAAAGCATTTTCACCACTCTGGAAATTCCACAAATATGATATTTGCACTCATAGGGAAACATATGAAGTCTTATTGGCATGCGTTGCGTTCATGGGCTTTATGATGGAAGTTTGGAAAAGAGTTGTAAAAGGAACAAAGACAATGAAAATGAATAAACAAGAACAGTTAGAATACTAAAAAATTCACAAGCACATCATTAATATCCATGAAAATTTTGTCGTCATACATCCACAAGGCCTTTAACAAAGTGACAAGTAATTGTAGGTTATAATGAAACCAATTGGTGAGTGAATGAAAGGGCAGTTGGGGCGCTCGGAAAGTTCCATAAGTATAACATTCATGTTGGTATAAAGTTTCGTTGTCACAAACTCATTCATGAGGTTTAATAAGGAGCAGAGTAAAGACTACAGAAATTGAAAAAAGAATGAGTAAAGCGATTAAAAACATTCAGAGTCGTGAAAAGCAGAGCACATGCATCCATTTACACTTGAATAAGGAGAGATGGGCGGTGTGTATACCTTTCATCTGAATGTTCGTGCGGAAAAATGCTTGTCCGAATCACGGAGCAAGAAAGTAGGATCAGGGTGGGGAGTGGCCACATACTTGGCCTTCTTCCTACTGCTCGAACATATCCTGTCAAGAGGGAGGGGACTCAATATCGAACCTTTGAAAGAAATCAAGAAGAACAACAAAAATAAAGAGAATAATGAGATTTTGATCGAGAGGAAATAACTTGTAAATGCCCGAGATGAATGCGAGAAAAGGGAGAAAAATCTCCAGAGGATTCCGGATTAGAGAGAAATGAGAATGGAATGAAAATGAAGTGAAACCAAGCGTATAAGTGGTGTGCCGCTTAAACGCGACACTCGATTTTCGTGAACGGCATTTGGTTAAGTGTCGTGCGGCACTCGATGACTGCCGCAGCAGCATTTCATGAGTGTCGTACGGCAGTCACGGACTGCCATTCTTTTAACCATGTGCCGTGTTTAAGGTGGTTACAAAGCTTTTGATTTTTCCCCCAAAAAATTCAAAATTAGGTCCCGAAAATTGAATTTAAGCCCCCAAAATTTGCCCTCCCTATACGTTTTGGCCCCCGAAGATGATTTTCGAGACCAAATTGGTTCTCAATTTCATGAAATTGAAATTTCCTGAGACTGTTTGACTCCAGATTTTGAAAATTGAAATGAATTTGAGTCTGTTTGACTTAAAATTCTGAAAAATGAAATAAATTTGAGTCTGCTTGACTCCAAATTTTGAAAATTGAAAGAAGTTTGAGTCTGTTTGACTCCAAATTTTGAAAATTGAAAAAACTTCGAGTCTGCTTGACTCCAAATTTTGAAAAATGAAATAAATTTGAGTCTGCTTGACTCAAAATTTTGAAAATTGAAATAAAATTGAGTCTGCTTGACTCTAAATTTTGAAAATTGAAATAACTTTGAGTCTATTTGACTCCAAATTTTTAAAATTGAAGTAAATTTGAGTCTGCTTGACTCCAAATTTTGAACATTGAAATAAAATTGAGTCTGCTTGACTCCAAATTTTGAAAATTGAAATAACTTTGAATCTGTTTGACTCCAAATTTTGAAAATTGAAGTAAATTTGCGTCTGCTTGACTCCAAATTTTGGGCTGAAGGGCTGTGAATTTTTCAGAGCAAACATATCCGACGGAGCCGAAGGGCTGCGAATTTTTCAGAGCAAACATATCCGACAGGGCCGAAGTGCTGCGGATTGTTCAGAGCAAACATATCCAGCGAGACTAAAGGGCTGCGGATTTCTTTTCAGAGCAAACATATCCAACGAGGCCGAAGGGCTGCGGATTTCTTTTCAGAGCAAACATATCTGACGAGGCTGAAGGGCTGCGGATTTTCAGAGCAACTTGTATTGACACCGGGGTCTAAGTCGCGAAGCACCACCCAGTCAATTGCATTAATCCATTTGGCCGAGATAGCCACGGATCTCGGAGAGGATCGACTCATTAATTACAAAAACCCTGAGCTCCAAAAGTAACTCATCTTCAGGATAAAATAATCATCGAGCATTAAAAAAGAGCATAAGGCATGGATTGCATCTGGATGCGTCGCAATCGCGCGATCTCATATCACACCTGTAGACACCCCATTTTGTCGGCTATCAGATTTAGGAGACCCATAGCTTGGTGGTTCACGATGATCGAAAAAGACTCAAAAGGACTCCCGGAGGTTAGTTCTATTTCTCAAAATGCTCAGAATGACCAAAATGCCCCTGAAAGCCCGAAAACTCCCAGATTTGGACCAAAAGTTCTGGAAACATGCTGCGTCGTAAGAAAAGTGATAAAATGAGTTTTTAAGTAAAATCAGATGAAATTGTCAGCTCCCAGAGACCCCCGAAAGACCCGGAAGTTCCCGGAAAGTCCCCGTTGACCAGTTTGACCAAGGTTTGACCAAGGTTTGACCAAGTTTGACCAAAATCGTCAGAATTCTCTAGGATCATTCTAGAGCATGTGGAAAGTATTAAAATGAGTTTAAAAGAAAATCGAGCGAAAACGTCAGCTCTTGGGAGCTCCCAGAGGTTTCTAGAACTTCCCGGGAATCCCAGGTTTGACCAGTTTGACCAAAATTTGACTTTAGAACCAGAGCGCCATAAAAATTTTCAAATATTTTTCATAGATACTAGAGGTTAATAGCTTTCCAGTGGTATATCGCACATAATTTTTGGATTTAAAACGAGTTTATTGTGAATTTTCGAAGGCGAAAAAGGCGATCAAATCAGCTTTTATCACAAATACCGCACAAATTTTCAAAGTGACCTATTCCTGAACTATTTTTTTTTATGTAAAATAGACTCCATTACCTTTCCAACGGTATATCACAACCTCAATTTGGAGTTCGTATACATTTTCTGTGAATTTCGGACGAAATAGGGCCTTTTCGCGATTACCAGAACCTCTGGGGGCCTAAACAGGATTATCCAGACGATTGAGGAGCAGTGCCGCCGCAGCACTGGCCCACTACCACCGCGGCACAGGCCCAGTGCCGCCGCGGCACTCTCCTCCAGAACAATATGTTTTTGCAATTATTTTTGGGGTTCCATTTTGATTTATTAAAAACCAAAACGACATAGTTCTATGTTTTCAGATGTTTGGAGCCAATAGGAACACTTCTAAAACCCCAAAACCACCCCAAATTGCCCTATATAAACCCCCCTTGACTTTTCATTTAGGGGGTGTAAAATGTAAGCTTTGAAAAGTTGTGGGAGAGAAAGTTGTAGAGATAAGGTTAAGATAGAGAGAAAAGAAGCTTTCTTCTTTGATTTCAAAACAAAAGTGAGTTCTAAACTTTGTTTTTTTACTTCATAACTCCTATTTACTTCATATTCAATACACCCAACCACCATTTTAGTGAGCATTTAAGAGAGAAGAAGCTACTTCCATGTCCAATGTCATCACATATGAGTGAAACATCAAACTACAAGTCCAATATCACATTGATCATCATCTATTGATAGTTATTTACTTGCTTGTTTATGCAATGGTCATCTCTTCTTACCTCATTTCTTTTTAATTTTCTTAATTTACTTACTAGTTCATCATCATCTAGATGATGACATGAAGTTTGAGGTGAGTGAATCCTTACGGATAGTAGCTCTTGACCTCAAAAACATGTTTGATAGATGATGATTATAACTTCAATACCTCGAAGGTATCCTTGAAGTTATATTCGAATGAAAATAAATCTCTCCAACAATCTTGGAGGTTCTTGGTAATGAGTTTGATGTTGGAATTTTAAGTGGTTATAACCTTCATTGAGTATTGAAAATGTGCTTTCAAAACTTCTATTTCAAAACCCCCTTCTTAAAACCCTCACTTTGATTTCAAGAGATAAACCTTGTTTTCCCAAAATCTTCAAAACAGTGAGTCAAAATAGTGAGTGATCTGAGTTCAAAGATTTCTCTAGAACTCAATACTCAATGTATGGATGCAAGGCCACTTGTAAAGTCTTCCTAACTCATTAGAGAACACCCATGATTTTTGGTTTGACTTAGAAATATTTGGAAATGGTCCATTTGGACCCAAACATTCCTTCCAGACATTCTGCCTCTGCTGTCACTGCAGCTTGGTTGACTTCCAACTTATTTTTCAGAAAACGTTTCCAAAAGGTGTGGTCCTAAATTATTTTTCCCTTAAACTTCAATGTCTTAGGGAACGTTCTGTATAAAATGGGCGTCTAGATCATTTGTTTTCATTTTCTAAGATTTTTTTGACATTTCAATCGACAGTACGGACTCTGTTTCTGAGTGACCTCTATTGTTTATGTGATTTCTCTCAATATGTGATAGTTATTAAAGATTGGCTTTTTGGATTGTGTTCTAGACACAATAAGGAAGATCTCCAAAAAAAAAAATCATATATTGAAAACATTCCTAACCTCTCTTTTCAATTTTTAAAATATCATATTACTGTTCTATCCACTATTCACAGCAAGCACACTTTTACTTTCCCCCTTTGATTTGATGCTTACATGCACTCCAAATTAGTTCATGTCTTAGGAATTAGTTCATACTACATTTGTACATATCCCATGATGATTTCATTCATTCATTCATACACATTCTAAACTTCTAAGTCATTCTAAGAATCCATGAACACAAAGCACACTACAACTTTGGGACATTCTAGGTACATACATTGCATCCATGCAAAGATTTGGGGCTTTTGTGAGTCCTAATCTAAGAAGATTATAAAGAATGAACTTGATTAATACGTTCATGTTTCCCTCGATCTAGTCTTCCTTTCTCATCCGTCCCGGGGATTGAGAAATCTTCTTTCCTCAAAGATTAACATGCATCGTAATAGCTTGCTAAGCATATTTTGATTTCTTTGATTATTTATTTCAATAATAATTCATGTCCCCCTTTAGATTAGGAAGTCTTGACTATTTGATATATGATTAGACGATTTTTCCTAGGTTTATTTGTGTGATCTTTCACTTTACATTGCATGATATTTGACTTAGATCTTATGAATGATATCTTATCTTTTGATTTCTTTGATTATTTATTTCAATAATAATTCATGTCCCCCTTTAGATTAGGAAGTCTTGACTATTTGATATATGATTAGACGATTTTTCCTAGGTTTATTTGTGTGATCTTTCACTTTACATTACATGATATTTGACTTAGATCTTATAAATGATATCTTATCTTTAGATCTTCCATTTCAAATTTTCTTATGTGATGTAATATACTATCATAATATTAATTGTCGAACCATACATAGTATAAGATGATTATTTGGATGCCAATTGAGGCCCGTCGAAAGATGGGGCGAGTTGAGGGTGTTTTAGTCGCGACAAAGGCTCCTTCCTCTCTCGTACCAAAACCCCGAGCCAAGTTCTTTGGTTATGAAGGGCCGGTGCCCTTTATCCATTTGGGTGAGTTAAAATTAGGTTTCTTGGTTCCTTAAAGACCAAGTGGCGACTCTTGTTTTCAACGGACCTTTTCTTTTCCTTTTCAAAATAATTTCAAAACAAACAAGAGGTGGAATTCCACATGTCCACAATCTGGAGACACTGCTGGGGATATTTATTTTCAAAACAAGATAATACAGAGGTTTGACTCATAAGAATCATCCTTAAAATCATCTTTTTACTGTGTCTGGTTTATCGCATTGCACTCTTGCATTTCCCCCCTTCCGACTGTGTCTGAAACGCGGCGCTGAGATTGTTCAGGTCTTACTGTGCCAGGGCACAAGTCACCGTTGATACTATACCTTCCAAGGTATATCAAAAAGAGTAAAAACCTCCGTACTGTCTCCCTGACGGTATATTGGAACTCTCATCAACGGACCCTCTTTGACTAAACCCAACCTTTACATATAGATTCCTGTAGAACCTTTCATAGGACTGTTCATTTATCTTTTCAGATAGGACAATGTGATATAACTGCTGTATGCCCTGATGGGATTACCTGAGCAATGTAGACGCTTATGTGGCATAGAACAGAACCTCTTTCTTATGATCCCCAAGGCAATCACTCACATGTGATCATATTGAGTTGACCTGCCTAGATACCATGACAAGGATGTCTGCCCCATGCTCACAAAGATATACACCGCAAACCTTATTTGTCGACCCTAAGACATAGGAGTATGAAAACCTGCTAGACAGTATGATCACTATCACCACAAATTAACCAGTTTATCCCAGAAATTCTGTCCAAATATCCCAGATATAACCATATTAACCCGTTTCTCCTAGAAACTCTGTCCAGATATCCCAGATATGACCATATTAACCAGTTTTTCCTATAAACTCTACTCAAATTTCCCAGAAATGCCAGAAACTATGTCCGAATATCCCAGTTTCTCCCAGAAACTTTGTCCAAATCAACCAAAAATGCCCAGTCTCTCCTGGAAGCCTCCATAGAACCCTGGAAACCCCTATTATCCGTTGGTGATCGTACTGGAAAGTAAGGTTGGCACACTCTGTATGGTTGGGACCTTAATTGTTTAACTACTATCTGTTAGAAATAGGAGCATCATATAGATTAGGACTTATATCCGCGTGCTTATCTCATTTGCATACACCATTCCCATCAATCTGCACGCACTGTCTTGATCATTCTTATACGAGTCAGTTCACGTTTGTTAACATCACTGTCTTTGTCTGTCTAAAGTCGTCACTGTCAAAATCTGATCTAGTCCTCTCAAAATCTGTCAGGTCAGTATAGATTCTTGAAGTCAGCAGCTGGGATCCTCGTCGTGGGTCAGGAATTCAGATAATCGTTTGGTCAGAATCAGTCTGACAGCTTACTTCAGCATGAATTGAGAAGAGTTAGAAAACAAGGTTATCGATTTGGGAACAACCATAAGCCAACAATCTGACAGGCTAGCCCAAGTTCTGAAGTTCATGGAAGAATTAAAGCAGCAGCGGCCGCAACCTCCGCTTGGGTTTCCACCACCGGGGTTTGAACCGCCCCCACATGAGAATAACGGGGAGGAAGACTGGCTTCAAGGGGTCCTACCATTTACATATGAGAAGAAGCTCCAAGAGAAAATGGATAAGGTTGACAAGCTGGAAAGTGTACTGAGGAAAAGCAAAGGGATTGATGATTACATGCTGGACTTGGAAGGCCTTTTTGAACCTGTTAAGCTGAAGCTACCGGAAAACTTCAAGATGCCTGCCATTGACCGTTTTGATGGGACCGAAAATCCAAAGAGCCATGTAAAGCTACGTATGAGCATCTTCCAATCTATAGGCTGTACCCACGAGCACCTCGCAATACTGTTCCCACAAACTCTCATGAAGTCTGCACTATCATGGTTCCTTACCTTATAAGCTTCCAAAACTCGAGCATGGGAAGACATAGTTTGGGTCTTTGTTGGTCACTACTCCTATAACCAAGAACTTGACGACACTATCAGGGATTTGGAAACTACTCGGCAGAACAACAATGAATCCTTTGCTGCGTTTCTGAGCAGATGGAGGAACAAAGTGGCCCAAATGACCCACCGACCGATTGAAAAGGAACAGGTGAGAATGCTAATCCGGAATCTGCAACCGCTTTACCATGAAAAATTATTTTATCAGTCCATCTCCACTTTCAAAGAGCTATTTGAAGTTGGGACTCAAATTGAAGATGCCATAAGGGAAGGAAAGATAAAAAAAGAAGAGCCTCCGAGTCAGTCAAAAAGGCCCAACTACTCTCGCAATCCTCCAGATGTCAATGCCCTTAGCAGTCAACCTATGGCTTACCCTCCTAGGCCATACCAACCTCTCAACCAAGCTAATTCCTCCAATCGCTCTTTCCCTAGGAAGCCTCCTCGCAACTTCGCCAAACTAGAAATCCCCCTCTCTTCAGCCTTAGATCCCCTCCTTAAAAAGGGTCACCTTCAATTACTCCAGCCACGAAATACCCCGCTCACGCCAAACTGTGACATGTCCAAAAGATGCACCTACCACCAAGCCCCTGGCCACAACACCGATGATTGCATGCGCCTTCGCCATGATATCCAAGACCTCATTGACCAAAATATCATCGAGCCACCTCCAAAGCAGCCCCATGTCACTCAAAATCCCCTACCGAACCACCAAAACATCAGCCTCATTGAGTCCAACCATGTATGTTTCAACCCTGCTACCTATATCACCCCTGTAGGTCAACCTTTACCCCTCATTGACATTCCAAAATCTGTGGGAATTCATCTGATTGACGGAGGGGATGAAGAGTGGCAGCAACAGCTGGCTGACGAACAAGACCTATTCTTCTTGGAAGAACATGATCTAGGGGTAGTGGACCTCAAATGGTATGATCCCAACAATGAAAGCGATGCTTCTATCTGGAATGAGCCAGAGAAACCATTTATGGGGACAGATTGCGACTAGTTCAAAGAGGATGGGACTGTAGAAGGGCCTACCCCTGCCGAAATTGATCATCTGACTAGGTCAGGCCGTCATTATCAACCTCCTCAGCCTACCACTGAAGTAACCGAAAAAAGTCCGATCAAAGACAAGGGAAAGGGGAAAATGGATGAGATCATCGAAGAAGACAATGAGCTGATAAAGCAGTTGAAGAAAACCCAAGCACATCTCTCGATGTGGGACATCATGGTAACATCCTACAAGCATAGGCAAGCTGTGTTGAATGCCCTGGCTGGAATAGAGGTCCCCATTGACGCCGCACCGGAAGACATGGTGGCTTTCTTGGGCGCACTTACCCCTGACCCAATCATTACATTTTCTGATGAAGACCTGCCACCAGAAGGATCTGTACATAACAAAGCATTGTATATCACTATTGGATGTAAGGGACAATAGGTGCGATTTTATCTGGTTGATACAGGCTTTGCCTTAAATGTTTGTGCCCTAAGGACTGCCACCACCTTGGGGGTCGATGTCCTTGACATCACACCATATGTGCAATCCGTGAGGGCCTACGATAACACCAAGAGAAATATGATGGGAACTATTTCTCTCCAAATCCGGGTAGGATCTTTGGTGAGCACTGAAGTCTTTCAAGTCATGGACATACCTGTCTCGTTCAACTTATTGATCAGAAGGCCCTAGCTGCATATCAACAAAGCCGTATCGTCCACTGTGCATCAAATGGTCAAGTACATTCATGAGAAGGAGGTGAAAATCATCCTCGACAATAGTTGGGGTAATGAAGCTTTCCCAAACTACGCTCCCATCTTCGAAGTCCAAATACCTGAGCTAGAAGAAGGAGAAATTGGGGGATTCTTCATAGAAGAAGTCCACATGATCAATGATGAAGACAGGTTCCTCGAGATTCACTCCGCAGTTGTCAACATTGTCCGCAAAATGAACTACTTCCCTGGAATGGGATTGGGCCGACGCCAGCAAGGAATTCGGGAGATCCCCTAGATCAATGGGCAACAAGGTACTTTTGGGTTAGGGTACAAGCCCACTGAAGAAGATGTCGAGATATAGAGGTCATGGGAGAAAAGAGTGAGGAGTCTCCCGTCGTACCGCAAAACCTTGAATGGGCAATTCATCAAAGAAGGGGATGATTTCCCCTACTTTGGGTTCCCGGAACCCTGGATCCATCAGGCCACTGGAAAAAGGCACCTCGGGCTGGAAATCTTTGCTGACTGTGAAAGGCCCCCCTATCAAGATATGTTCTATCCTGAAGAAGTTGTGAAAACCCCGGAGGAAGACTGGTTGAAGTACCTGGACACTGAAGCAATCGAGAAAATGTGGGAAGAATTCGCTAAAAGAAAGGAAGAAAAGAGGGCCGAGAGCCAAGATGATCAGATCAAGCCAACTGAGGAGGGTCTGAGTAACCAGGCTGTAGAGTCATTTGTCTGTGTCTCCCTATCCCCTGTTCCCCTAGAGTCTGTACTGCCAATTATCGAGTCTGCACCAGAGTCAGCTGTTGTAGGCCCATCACTGTCCAATGTAATCACTTCACCCGTCATGAATGAAATGAAAGACGATTCTGCTTACTCCTCTGTGTCTAATACTTGTGAATGCACAAATCCTTCCGAGGATCTCCCAATCGAGTTTAAGCAACTAATTGAAAAACCACCTGCTTACGAAATAATCGAAGATTCTTTATCGGTTAACCTAGGTGAAATAGATAATCCACAAATTGTGCAAATTGGCTCAACTCTTAATAAAAAAGAAAAAGAAAAATTGACTCTCTTGCTAAAAGAATTCAAGGATGTTTTCGCTTGGTCTTACGAGGACATGCCTGGGGTCGATCTCGACATTGTCCAACATCATATTCCTCTCCTTCCCAATTCTAAACCTATCAAGCAGAAACTGAGGCAGAGTAGGCCAGAATGGGCACTCAAGGTTAAAGAAGAAGTGGAGAAGCAATTTAAGGCAGGGTTCATCATTGTCACCGAGTATCCGGAATAGGTTGCCAATATCGTGCCAGTCCCCAAGAAAGATGGAAAAGTTCGTGTGTGCATCGACTTCCGTGATCTAAACAAAGCCAGTCCCAAGGATGACTTCCCGCTTCCCCACATTGATGTCTTGGTGGATAACACCGCAGGACATGAGCTACTATCATTCATGGATGGCTTTTCGGGGTACAATTAGATTTTAATGGCGCCAGAAGATCGGGAAAAAGCGACATTCACCACCTTTGGGGAACCTACTATTATAGAGTAATGCCTTTCGGACTCAAGAATGCTGGGGCAACCTACAAAAGAGCTACCACCACTCTGCTGCATGACATGATTCACAAGGAAGTGGAAGTGTACGTGGATGACATGATCGTGAAGTCCAAGGACAGAGAAGGACACCTAGTGGCACTGAAAAAGTTTTTTGAGAGGTTGCGCAAATACAAGATGAGATTGAATCCTAAGAAATGCACCTGACCTCTGGTAAGCTCCTGGGTTTTCTCATCACACAAAGAGGGATAGAGGTAGATCCCTCCAAGATCAAGGCAATCCTAGAAATGACACCACCACGGAATGAAAAAGAAGTGAGAGGGTTTCTCGGAAGAGTCCAATTTATCAGCTGCTTCATTTCCAAACTCACAACTACATGCAATCCTTTGTTCCGATTGTTGAGAAAAGGAGAAAAGTTCCAATGGGATGACCAATGCCAAGCCGCTTTCGACAAAATAAAAGCCTACCTTCAAATTCCGCCTGTCCTTTCACCACCCACTCTTCATAAGCCTTTATTCCTTTACCTATCTGTCTCTGAAAATGCCATGGGTTGCATGCTAGCCCAAGAAGGAGAAGAAAGCCACTCTGAAAAAGCCATGTATTATCTCAGCAAGAGGATGACTGGGTATGAGCTCAACTACTCTACCCTCGAAAAAACCTATTTGGCCTTGGTTTGGTGCACTTGCCGACTGAGGCACTACATGCTGGCCTTCCCGGTTGTGCTCATATCCCGCATGGATCCTCTAAAATACCTCCTCGAAAAACCCGCCCTGACCAGTCGTATATCACGTTGGTTACTTCTACTATCCGAATTCAATATCAAGTACATTATAAGTAAATCGGTAAAAGGGAGAACCGTAGTTGAGCATCACACAGAGCACGCTGTTGACTCTGAAGAAAGTGGGGACTTTCCATTTCCGGACGAAAATATCATGGAAATCAAGGAAGAACAGTGGAAGTTGTACTTTGATGGAGCAGCCAACATGAAAGGATATGGAGTAGGAATGATTCTAGTATCACCAAGTGGGGACCACACTCCGCTGGCAATCAATCTCAATTATAACTCCACCAACAACACTGCTAAATACGGAGCATGCATTTTGGGGATGGAAGCAGCCATAGAACTGAAAGTTCAGAAGCTGGATGTTTTCGGGGATTGAAACCTCATTATATCGCAAGCTAGAGGAGAATGGAAAGTAAAAGAAGAAAGGTTGAAGCCCTATCATGATCATCTCGATCATCTCAAGAGGCAGTTCAAGAACATCACATTTCTCTACTTGCCTAGGGAAGAGAACCAGTTGGCAGATTCATTGGCTACCTTAGCCTCCATGATCAAAATTCATGTGGGAGTTAGGATGATGCCTTTGGTAATTGAGCAATGGTACGAGCCTTCGTTCAACATAGTCGCCGCAATCGAAGAAGAAAAGAATGAAACACCGTGGTATCAGGATGTCTATAACTTCATAGAAAAGGGGATGTACCCCCAAGAGTCTACCGAGAAAGACAAAAGGGAAATTCGAAGATTCGCAGCGCAATTTATCATTTGCGGTGGGAAATTGTTGAATAAAGGGTACAATGGTCACAACCTGACTTGCTTGTTTGGAAAAAGCTCCAGAAGAATGATGGAGGAAATACACGAGGGGGTATGCGGCCCGCACATGAACGGTCACATACTGGCCAAGAAAATTGTAAGACAAGGGTACTATTGGACAACATTGAAGAAAGATTGTTGCGAATACGTAAGAAGGTGTCATAAGTGCCAGATCCATGCAAACATGATGCATGTACCACCATCCCTTCTATACAGCATGACCCCACCTTGGCCATTCTCAACCTGGGGAATCGATATCATCGGTGAAATCATTCCGAAAGCCTCGAATGGGAATCGATACATTTTGGTGGCCATTGACTACTTCACAAAATGGGTAGAAGCCACATCCTACAACAAGTTGGGGGCCAAGGAAGTGGCCAAGTTCATCAAGAAGAATCTCATCTGTCGCTATGGAGTACCCTATGAGATCATCTCAGATAATGGTAGTCATTTCAAAGCTGAAGTCAGGGATCTGTTTGAGGAATACAAAATCACTTATCACAAGTCATCACCGTACAGGCCATAAACTAATGGGGCAGTCGAAGCTGCAAACAAGAATGTCAAGGCCATACTTCAGAAATTGGCCGATACCTACAAAGACTGGCCTGAAAAGCTACCGCTCGCACTTTGGGGGTACAGAACATCGATAAGGACGTCCACAGGAGCAACTCCTTACTCGCTAGTATATGGAACGGAAGCAGTACTTCCAGTCGAGATAGAACTGCCGTCCCTACTTGTGATGGCAGAATATGAAATTTTGGAATCAGATTGGTTGAGGGAAAGATACGAAGAATTGGCTCTCATAGATGAAAAGCGCCTAGCGGCAGTCGACCATGTTCGAATCTATAAAAAGAGGATAGCCCGCGCTTTCAACAAAAGGGTTCGTCCAAGGAAAATTGTCAAGGGTGACCTTGTCCTTAAGGAATTGCGAGCCCCGATCTTTGATCCACGCGAAAAGTTCAAACCCAAATGGGTCGGCCCTTATATCGTCAAAACTATCCTTTCCGGAGGAGCGACCTACCTCATGGACCTCGATGGCATTGAATTCAAAGAACCAATCAACATGGATTGCCTCAAAAAGTACTATGCTTGACCATTCCCCAAAACCCCTTTTCTTTCAAAACTTTGGCCCGAACTACGCTCGACCTGATTCCCACTTGGGGATACATAGGCAACCGCATCGGTTCAGTCGACACCATCATAATCAACCCCTTTTCTTTCAAAACTTTGGCCCGAACTACGCTCGACCTGATTCCTACTTGGGGATACGTAGTCAACCACATCGGTTCGGTCACTCCACCCACAAAAATAGCCCAATTTCTTTCAAGCTTTGGCCCGAACTACGTTGGACCTGATCCTCATTTGAGGGTACATAGGCAGACTTTCAAAAAAGAAAAGAAGGATGGCTCACTAGGTTAAAAATCTGAAAGGATGCCTAGGCAAAAGTTAGAGTTAAATCCAAAGTGAGCAATAACAAAAGAGAGAAAAGACGCTAGGTCACCTAACTGGTGCCTAGGCAAAATTATGAGCGTGTGAGAAAAATAAAGTTGCGGTCCTTACCATAACCCAGAAATCACCCTCCACACTAGGGGCAAACTTCGGCCACCCACCTCGTTTGCCTAAAACCCTCCTAAACTAGGGGCAAACGTCAGTCATCCACCCCGTTTGCCTCATAACCATCCATAACCCAAACTAGGGGCAAACTTCGGCCACCTGCCTCGTTTGCCTAAAACCCTCCTAAACTAGGGGCAAACATCGATCATCCACCTCGTTTGCCTCACAACCATCCATAACCCAAACTAGGGGCAAACTTCGGCTACCCGCCTCGTTTGCCTCTAATTGTCCTAGCATGCCCAAGCAAGTACCAAAAGCAAACATCTGATCAAAATCAATACTAAAAATGTTTTCAGAAAGCCAAATGCATAAAATAAGGTTCTCCAAGTAACCAAGGTTCACCGATAAACAAACTTCAAATATTACATAAGCAGGGATAAATGAAAACATAAAGAGTTCTTTCAAAAAGCAATCACAAAGATCAAAGACACTTGGAGGAAAGAATCAGAATCAGTCGAGCCTAGTTTTGTTTTGTTTATTTTTTCAAAGGTCTCTAGAAATAAGCTCTTGCTCGACCGGCCCAGCCCCTAATGAAAGCAGCAATAGTGGTGGCTCTGACTCTGGAAGCAAAAACCCTCTCAGTAAACCCCCTGGGAACCTCTTGAACTTGCCCGTACTATCTGGCCAATCGACGAGGATGATAGAAGGAGGTTTCTCTCAGACCCATCAGCCATACCCTCTGGAAATCCTCGAGACTAGTGGTCATAGCATGGAGGCCCCAACGCCTCACGATCCAGCAAATGTCAGCCTCAGATAAAGCGCCCATCATGCCCATCCAATCAGTAGAAGTATAATGAGGGTAAAGCACAGCTCTGCGAAAATAAATTGGCGGCACATTACCTGTCCATAACTGGAGGCGCTCGTAGAGCCAAGCCTGTAACACCAAAGGCGCCCCAGAAAGTAGAAGCGTTCCTTAATTGGAAGCGCGATCCAAACCATTCAGGGATTCAGCCAGAACCATGGCCATGGGATTCCTTCCAAGTTTCAGCCCAAGACACATGTGCACCAAGTCAATAGGAGCACTCGAGAACAGAAAGTGTGAAGTCATACACAATATCAGAGCGGCCCCGCGAGTGGCATCATATATGCTAGGACTCCCAGGACTAGCATAACGGGCAATGATGGAAGCAATATCAAGGACCTCACCATGAATCAGCCGGCGGGAAATAGTAATGGAGCAATTCAGATATTCAGCCAAGCCTCGCGTAGGACTGGGGGTATCAGCAGAAGGGAGAATCAGGTCAGAATTAGAATCGTAGCCAAGGATAGCACAGAACTCCTCAAACAGGGGGCATATCTCCAGGCCATTAAAATTGAAGACATGGTTCACCGGGTCTGTAGACACCCCAATTTTGACCAAACGTCAAATCCAGGGATTGGTTACCTCTCAAAGACCGATGATGACGATGACCATGACGTTCGAAGATTTTCCAAGAAATTCAAAATCTTCAAGATGTTCTTCAAGTTAAAATTGCAAAATTAAAAAAAAAATAAAAAAGAGAGAGGGTTTGGGTATTCGGGAGAAACCAGAACATTGAAGGACACATGAGGAAATCAGTCTGAATATTTGCTCAATATACATATAAAAAGATTTTGAAAGAAAGTATAAAATGAAAATGATAAAAAGGAGTTTTAAATAAAGGAAAATTGTCTCTTGAAAAAAATAATAATAATAATAATAAGAAGAGCATAGTATATTGAAGAATATACCATGCACATGGGTGCATACCACCCACATGGGTGCATTTTAGCACAAATATACATGAATATATAAAGATAACTCACAAAAATTAAGTTTAGATTAATTTTCCTTTCGAAAATTTAAAAAAGGAGCAAATTCAGTTAGCCCCGGCACCCGAAAAACCCGGCGGCACTCACTAAGTGCTGCGCCGGCACTCACGGGTTGCCGCCCGGCATTCAGTGAATGCCGCCCGGCACTCAGTGAATGCCGCCGGCACCCGTCGAGTGCCGCTGGCTGTAACAGACTGCTTTTCTCACATATTCTAGAAGAAATATTTGCACATGGGTCTCCACCTGAATTTACCCATTTATCCTTGAGATGATGGCCTATATAAACAGATCTTCATATTCATTTTGAGGGAACTTGAAGCTTTTGAATCATTTTATACATATACAAGAGATATACTTGAGTTTAGAGAGAGAATGATATAGAGAATTGAGAAGAAGAGAAGAATTTCTTGAAGAATTTGAATAGTTTTGAGGAGAATTTGAAGATCTTGGAAGAACTTCACAAGAAATTGAAGAATTCTTTGAGGTCATAGAGGTAACCTCTTAATCCTTGGTAGAGTTAGGCTAATTCAATCACAAGTTCTTAGATCTAGGAACTTTACACATTTTCAAAACCTCTCTTCTTACCCCATTTCATCACACACCACTTAGAACTTGTAATTGAATCTCGTAATATTTCATTGATTTGGATCTAATTGATGCCTTGGGTTTAAGATAAATTCAATTTTGAAGAGTTTGTGTTCCTAGTGTCTCCAAATAAACTTTGATTTCTTATTTCTATTATTTTTCATAAGGCTCATGAGATTTTACATATCTTAGTGAGTCTCTTTGAGTTTTGATTCCTTAGTTTCCTATGATCTTATGATCCATATGGAGATTAAAATGAATCATAGTCCTAATCTACACATAATTGGTGAGATTCAAGTCTTAACCCATGACTTGGACCTCCTCATTAAGAATCTTATGGAATTCTTACTATATTCCAATGAGATTTGAATAGATTTAAACTTCACTTAGTCTCCAATGACCATCAAATGGTAGGAGAAATACTTTAGTTTGAGTCTATCTCTATGGCTTAGACTAATCTCTTCCTTTGTTTTTTTGAGAAATTCTTCATACTTCATCCAAAACTTACATGTATGTGTGTCTTTAGCCTCCCATGACCATCAAGTGGTAGGAGTGAGGATTTGAACTCAAGTTTTGATTCATGAGTTTGAGTTCATTGTTTGGGATTTTGTGAGATTCATTTCATACTTCATCAAAAGTCCATAAGTCTAAAGATGCCCTTAGTCTTCAATGACCATTAAATGGTAGAAGAAGTGATTTGGTTTAAGCCCAACATTATGATTTAATAGTTGAGGTCAACCAACAAAGTTGAACTAGCAAAATGAAAACAGTGGGTTCACAAACTGTTTTCGATCAAAAATTTTTAGTTCGAAATCTAACCGTTGAAATCAAGTGAAACCAACGGGAAAGTGTTAATAACACAATGTTCTACCGCTGTAATTTTTGTTTTAAGGTAGTTTCATGTTTAAAATGGTTTGGTCATGAGTTTTGTGAAGTAACAACAATCTGCCCAGAATTTCAGCACAGCAACACTCTTTTGGAATAAGTAAATCGGGATTTTAATAAAGTTTTCATGACCCTAAATAATTTTTTCTAAGAACCTTAATGTGTTAGGAAGGTTCTCTAAAAATAATGAAGCAATTCAGATTTGTTTGCTATTTTTAAAAAATCATACAAGATCTCTGGACAGAGAGTTGTAAAATCCTGAGTGAGGTCTAGTATTTTCTGTATTCCCGGAGATCTAACCGTTGAAACCTCGATTTTCATTTTGGGTTAGAAACTAGACTCACAGAGGCATAACATTTCCAAATATCATTAAGATCCAACCGTTGGAAGTATTTTATTTCTATTGTTTAAGATCTGGTCTACTCTTTGTAATTCATAAAAACTGCTACTGTTTTTGTCTAATCTTAATTATTTCAACTCAAATGGTTCCCTAATGTCTTGGGACCCAAATCATGTTTTGAATAATGATAATTTAGCTTAAATCCAGAGGCTAAGTGATCCAAATTGGTGAATAAATCCATGTTTTATTCTTATTCATATTCATTCATTCATGTACATCAATGCTTATGATTAAAACTAGCTATTGAATAAAGTTGGATTTCATGCTTAATAGGTCTAAGCTAGAGAATTGAGATTGATTTTTTTTTTTTATATCATATTGTTATGTGATGCATGTGGACTAATCTTTGTTTTGTAGCGCATTTGAGGTACAATTTCTCATCTCTTCTCTGGCTTATTTACTTCATTGATTTTAATTGATTTTCGACTCCATGTGCGACACCTTAGCTTAGGTTTTGCCTTATGTGAATATGTGAATTAAAGACCTTTTCTTAGGCTTTGTATTTTGTGTATGCATTGCACGTTTCCATTTCGCGGCTGGATCCCGGGTGAGTTCTCTAGTTCCTTTATTGCATGTCATGTTGCTTGCTACTTGAATTATGTGGCTTATGAATGATATTTTACCGTTAGCAATTTTACACCATTTCCAACATGCTTGTGTAATGTATATGTACATATGTATTATTTGAGGGCATGCTTAGATTATTAATTTGATTAAAAAGGATGTTGAGTAGAGGCCTATCGCGAGATAGGATGAAAGGGGGTGTTTTAGTCCATCGGGCTCCTTCCCCTTTCATTCCATAATCCCCGGACCCAGTTTATCTTTGGTTTCGCAAAAGATCAGTTTGCTTTGAAATGGTTTCTTAATTTTCCTTTTAAAAATTAAGTCGCGACTCTTTGAATTTGAAAATCATTTTAAAAATTGGGTCCAAATGCCGGCATATCCACAATCTGGCGACTCTGTTGGGGATCGAACCCAGAATCTCTGGTTTCGCAGACCAGAATTTTGATTTTGGGTTCACTCGAGGATTAGACTTGAAAGCATCCTTTTAATCAAATTGATTAATTTTTGTGTGCCCGTTGCAATGCACTTGCATGTCTCGCCAGTCGATTGCACGGAACCATGACCTTGGAGGCTCGGGGCAACCCGGTCGGTCAAGCCATCATGAGGCCATGTGATCACCCTTGATCTCGTACCATGTTTTGGTATATGAAGCATCCTATCGGGTGTGTGTCAAGGGTCCCTTATTTGACCAAAACCCGGCCTTTGCATAGTAGTTTCCATAGAACCTTTCAAAATTAGGGAATCAATTCTTGATTAGGATTTATGTGCTAGGGAGTTTTGTATGCCCGAAAGGGATTATTTGAGATGATGACGATACTTGCTTGATGAAAGATGTATAATCTTTTAATCACCTTTTAGAAATTTCTCCTCATGTTCCACGACATTTGGAGAACATGCCGAACCTTGATTATAAGATTACATCTCTTGTATCATGTTTAGCTAAGCATCATTGACCTTGTATGCATCCGAATTCATGAAAAGTGCGATGATTATCTAATTGTGTGATACTCCTACCCAAGAATTCAAAGTTCACTGTCAATGACAGATTTTGATTATCCATTATCTTTTATCCAAAAATATTTCAAAAAAAAAATCACTCTTTCAAAAAATGAGGGGATCCAAGGTTTATCTTTTTTGTAAAAAAAAAAAAAAAACAATTAAACCTAATCATCGTTTATATCTTCATTTTCAAAGAAAAGATTCAAAATTTGCAAAAATTACTTTGAAAGACTTCATCATCCAAAGAAATGGTTTTCAAATGAGTTTCAAAGTAATATTTCAACTCAATCATCTTTTGCGAAAAAAATGATTTCACTTTCAAAGGAAAATTCGAGATTCTTGAGAATTTGAAAGATCCCATCATGCTTTTCAAAAAAAATTTAATACAACCTTTGAGAGGGTAGTGAAGATCACGAAGAAATGAGAAGTTAAGCGCACTTGATATGGATGAGGATTTTATGTGCTTATGTGTTTATGTGTTAGGATTAGAATTTTCCTTTTCTTTTGCATATAGAATAGGCACACAAACACACATGCATCGCATCCGTGTGACATATGAGCCATTCATAAATTCTTTTTTTTTTACCAAGCATTTTCAAAAAATAAGGTTGTTTGAAAATTGATTAAAAATAAAAATGGTTGTAGGCAAGATAGCTTTGGACACCAGGACAGTTTGGGTCAGGGATTCGAGTGCAAGGTTAGTACGAAGAGAGCCAGAGACAGAAATAGAAATGGATCACGAACAACATGCTGCAGAAATAGCACAATTGAAAGAGAGAATGGACCAAATGATGACCATGTTGTAGTTGATCCACCAATAATCAATCCTCCCCCACCCGTTCGGGATATGGAAGATGATTGGTTTGAGGATCCGGAACCACCGAGAGTTGATGTACCGAGGACAGAGAGAGAGAAATTTGAGAAAGCTGAGAAAGAGCGTATCGAGATGAAGGAGAAGGTGGAAAAGCTAGAGAAAGTTGTCCGCAAGTCTAATGGGGTTGATAGCTACCTGCTAGAGTTAGAGGGTTTGTTTGAGGGAACTCAAGAAAAATTGCCAGCCAATTTCAAGATGCCCGAGATCGATAAGTTTGACGGTTCTGGCAACCCTAGAAACCACGTGAGGATGTGCATTGGGGCCTTTCAGCCAAGTGGTCTGAATCCTGCCATGATGGCCATGCTGTTTCAACAAACTTTGACTGGGGCAGCTTTATCCTGGTATTTCACATTAGAGCCAAGCAAGAGTCGCATATGGGAGGAAGTGGTGAAAGCCTTTGTCACCCAATATGAATACAACCAAGAACTCGATGTAACTGTGAGGGATCTGGAAACAACCATGCAAGAGAATAGGGAGTCATTTGCTGAATTCCTGGCACAATGGAGGGGGAAAGCTGCAAAAATGACCCAACGGCCATCAGAGAAGGAACAAATACGGATTGTAATCAAGAACCTGCAGGGTGTGTACCAGGAGAAACTAATGTATCAATGTATTCATACCTTTGCTGAGTTGTTTGAAATTGGGACAAGGATAGAAGACGCCATCAAAGACGGAAAGATCAAAAGAGAAGATTCTCAGGGGAACCGCCCTAGAAGACCATTCTATGGGGGGAATGCTAGAAATCAGGTAGCAACTGATGTTAATGTTCTAAGCCAGCCGGAAGAAGGGCAGAATTTTGCGAGAAAAGGGGGTGCGTCGAGACCAAAGTTGGAAGGGCAGCCTCGTATGCTTCGCAGATTTAGGGGTTTCTTTAACTACCATTCTCAAGCGATTAAAGGATAAAGGATATCTCAAGCCTCTAGATCCAAAACTAATGCCTGGTCCACTTCCACCGGGCTTCAATACAAGCCTCTATTGTGAGTTTCACCAAGCTCATGGCCATACGACTGACCGATGTATGAGGTTAAGGCATGAAGTATAAGATTTGATCGATAATAAGACCATTTCCCCTCCGCCTGCAGCTCGACCGCATGTGACTCGGAACCCGCTCCCCAATCATCATGCTGTGCCACCACCATGGAACATCAATCTCTTAGATGTTGGGAAGGAAATCTTCGACCCATCTGTGTTGATCGTACCGGTAGGACAAGCTGCCAAAGCTTATGAATTTCCAGAAGATCAAAGGATATGCCTTATAGTAGTCGAGGAAGAGGATTGGCTGATAGGAGAAGAAGAAGAACGAGCATTTGAGGAAGATATGGACAATGAAATCATCCAAATCAATTGGTGGGATCCAAACAATCCTACTAATAACTCCATTTGGGAGGAGGAGGTGTACAGTGACATAGATGGTCTGTGGTCCGAAGGGGAAGAAGAGAGAAATGCTGAGGAAGTGGTCAATCATGCCAAGCTGTGTGGGTTAGATGGGAATGATTTGGAAAAAGGGAAAGGGAAGGATTTTGAAGAAAATAGAGAAAAAGGTCAAGCGTCACATTTCATCCAGAAAGGAGGAGATTTCCCCTATCATGGCTTTCTAGAGCCGTGGGCGGACTGCAAAGGTAAATACTTGGAGCAAGGTTTTGAGATCTCTTTCTTACATGAATACACTGACTATGAAGATCCATACTTGCAAGTGCCTACAGAACTAATTACTGTCCAAGATTGGATTTGTGCACTGGATGGTCTGGCCATGAGGAACCTTTTTGATGAAGAAGGCTGTAAGACCGAGGAGAGCGGTCCAAAGAAGATCATAGAAGTGAAGATTGGGAAAGAACAGATGGAAGAAATACTGAAAGAAGAGGTCAAGGGAAATAAAGCAAGGAGGGAGAATCCGGAAAATGGAGGAGAGATAGAATCAGGGAATTTGCCAAAATGTCCTTGAGTCTAGTGATAGGATTCCCCTACCCCGGAAGTCTGTAATGGCCAGTATGAGCCAAACCTTTTAAATTTTCTGTTATCAATGAAAGTGACTGATTCTGCTTACTTGATTCCGCTTAATGATGATTTAATAACTTTGAAAAGAAAAAAAAAAAAAAGAGCAAATGAACCTGCATGCAAAATCATTGAGGAAACCTTGGCATTTGACTAAGAAAATGAAGAAGATTCTCAAAGTGATTCTTTCCATATTTCACTCAATAAAGATAAAAGCATAAAATTGATCTCATTGCTAAAAGAATACAAGGATGCCTTGCATGGTCCTATGATGATGTGCCAGAATGAATTCAGAAATTATCCCACATCACCCCCTTTACACCAAACCTAAAAGGTGAGCTCACAGTCCAAAGCCATGAACTTGTTCCTTAATGGTAGCTAGATATCTTGAATGAACTTCTTCTTCTTAAAAAAAAAGAGAAAGAAAGAAAAAGAAAAAAAGAGAGCTCGCTAGGATGAAAACCCGAAAGGGCGCCTAGGCAAAAGTTAGAGCAAAATAAGATGCGTGTTGATTTCAAAATCCAAATCCTAGCCAGTCAAAATCATGAAGAGAATAAGAGATAGTGAGAAAAGAAAGGAAGGAAAAGAAAGGAAAAAAAAAAGGAAAGAAAAAAGTAGAGAATAAATAAGATTGAGAATTCTTGAGTACTTCAAAGTACATGAATTATCCTAAGAAAAGAAATTGGAAGCGAAAAGAAAGATTTGGAAGTATCAATTAAATTTTTGTGAGAGACTCAATGGATAAGTGATAAGTGGACCTAAAACAATGCAGAAATATCTTTGAAAAAGATAAGGAGTAATTTGGAGGGCTGATATTACTATGTGAGTATGACAGAGTATGAGTAAAACACGATGTATTATGAGAGTTGTAAAGATTGACTGGCTAGTGATAAGGTGAAAAGAATCAACCGCCACCAAAACAAAAAGGGGAAAGAAGAAAAGAAAAAAAAAGGAAGAAAAGAGGAAAAGAAAAAAATGCATAAGAAGGAGAAGTAGTTCATCATCTTGTTCGAAAGCTGCCACAGGGAATATTTTCAGAAAATCTGCCCAGAAAGGGCACCCATTGAACTTAAATGAAGACATGGCTCGAAAAGCCCACCAATTCTTGAAGCCTTATTCTTTCAAGACCTCCAGAGTAGATGAACTACGTTTTGACCTGATTCCCATTCGGGGATACGTAGGCAGCCTGCAAGGTTCAGTCACAACTACACACATAGTCAATCATTGCACTTCTTTCAGGCCTCGATCGAACTACTATAGGACCTGATGCCCATTCGGGGATAAGTAGGCGGGTCTCCCAAGGCCCTCGGTCCAAAGAAGAAACCCAATCAATTCATGAAATTACCTTGAACACTAGGGACAAACTATCGTTTGCCCAGAGGCCGCGTCAACTCCCTCAAACCAGGGGCAAACTTCGTTTGCCTAGCATTCCCAAGCCCCCTGTCAAACTAGGGGCAAACTGTCATTTGCCAAATAAAATATCTCTGTGTTTACTGGCTTTCAAGGACCAAGCTTAAGCATCCTAAGAATTCTTGAAGTAAAAAGTTGAAGTTTTCATGCATAAATCTAAAATTGATTTAAGATGGAAAGAAACATGAAAAGAAGAATTCTTCATTATCAAAAAGTCAATCGTAAAGGGAGATACAATGAAAGAATATTATGGGATAACAATTTTTTCTAAAGTTGATCAAAGAGGCGCAAAGAAAAGAAAGCAGAATTGGTCACAAATTTGAAAATGTGTGTATCTCAACTCAGTTTGAGTCTACCTTCTTGAAATCCAAAAGATATATTCCGCAGAGGGATCAACAAGAATTGAAGATTCCAAAAGAAGGGTAATAGCAGGGAGGTCAGGGAGTCAGATTCTGATCCGCTAAAGAAATCAAATAGAGGTCGAGTAATATCTTTAGAAAGAGCAAAATCAAGTGAATACTCTCAGCAGATCAGGCTCCAAGCCGTACAAGCTAATCATCGGATGAACCAAAAAGCCTTTGGATTTGTCTATAATCAAATCAGTAAATAGAAAAGTGGGGTTGTTGTGGAGAACTGGCTCATACTTCTTCCTCTTCTTGCCCGAATCGCCCAAACTGCTGTCCATAGCAAGCAATCCATCAAAAAGAATATTTTGAAGAAAAAAACGATAAAGATAAATTTGAAATAAGAAGCATATAAACATCTCTTCAGCTAGAATAGCCCCAAAGAAAATCTTTTGAGGCTGTACCGTCACCGATCGAATTCTTGGTCTTGGTATAAGTCGTCTATCGCATCCTATGAGTCACCGATCAAATTCTCGGTCTTGGTATAAGTTGTTTATCACATCCTATGAGTTACCGATCAAACCATCGGTCTTGGTATAAGTCATCTATCGCATCCTATGAGTCATCGATCAAATCCTCGGTCTTGGTATAAGTCGTCTATCACATCCTATGAGTCACCGATCAAATCCTCGGTCTTGGTATAAGTCGTCTATCGCATCCTATGAGTCACCGATCAAATCCTCGGTCTTGGTATAAGTCGTCTATCACATCCTATGAGTCACCGATCAAATTCTCGGTCTTGGTATAAGTCGTCTATCGCATCCTATGAGTCACCGATCAAATTCTCGGTCTTGGTATAAGTCGTTTATCGCATCCTATGAGTTACCGATCAAATCCTCGGTCTTGGTATAAGTCGTCTATCGCATCCTATGAGTTACCGATCAAATCCTCGGTCTTGGTATAAGTCGTCTATCGCATCCTATGAGTTACCAATCAAATCATCGGTCTTGGTATAAGTTGTCTATCGCATCCTATGAGTCACCGATCAAATCTTCGATCTTGGCATAAGTCATCTACTGCAGCCTGGGGTTACCGATCAAAACAAAAAGGGAAGGGATAAAACCAAATTTAGAAATGTCGAAAACAGATTGTCGAGTCTGCGCGACTCCAGGTCTTCGAAAAATAAAATGAATTTTTAGAAAATGAATTTTTGATCTTTGAAAAGTAAAAATGAATTTTCGAGTCCGCGTGACTCCCAATCTTTGAAAAGTAGAAATGAAATTTCGAGTCCGCGCGACTCCCATCTTTGAAAAGTAGAAATGAATTTTCGAGTCCGCGCGACTCCCAATCTTTGAAAAGTAGAAATGAATTTTTGAGTCTGTGCGACTCCCGATAGAAAATGAATTGTTTAAGTTTGCGTGACTGTTCTGAAAAAGAAAAGAAAAATGAAAATTACCCTTACAATACTGAACGAATTTGGGGTCATTGAATCTGGAGAGATTCTGACTTTTCTGCTCTTTGGGGTCATTGAATCTGGAGCGATTCTGACTTTTCTGCTCTTTGGGGTCATTGAATCTGGAGCGATTCTGACTTTTTTGCTCTTTGGGGTCATTGAATCTGGAGCGATTCTGACTTTTCTGCTATTTGGGGTCATTGAATCTGGAGCGATTCTGACTTTTCTGCTCTTTGGGATCATTGAATCTGGAGCGATTCTGACTTTTCTGCGGTTTGGGGTCATTGAATTTGGAGCGATTCTGACTTTTCTGCTCTTTTGGGGTCATTGAATCTGGAGCGATTCTGACTTTTCTGCTGTTTGGGGTCATTGAATCTGGAGCGATTATGATTTTTCTGCTCTTTGGGGTCATTGAATCTGGAGCGATTCTGACTTTTCTGCTGTTTGGGGTCATTGAATCTGGAGCGATTCTGACTTTTCTGCTATCTGGGGTCATCGAATCTGGAGCGATTCTGATTTTTTGCAAAAACATCTCATTTCTTGAAAGACACCGGAGTATAAGACGCGAAGCGCATCTCAGTCTTTCAGCATTTCCTGATTCGACACCAGAGTTTAAGACGCGAAGCGCATCTCAGCCAATCAGATGATCCTCAAGACACCGGAGTATAAGAGGCGAAGCGCATCTCAGTCTTTCAGCACACTTCCTGATTCGGCACCAGAGTATAAGACGCAAAGCGCATCTCAGCCAATCGTTATTCTCCTAAAAAATGGCAATCACGACTTTCCTAGGATAGGACGTCATCAGCATAGAAGGATTTCAAGACAAAGGTACATTTTGCTAACTCTAAGGAGTAGCATTGTCCTAAGTCATTTGAACCTGAAAACATAGAGCATAAATTTGCTTGAGCACGTGCATCACGATAGGATAGGTGCATTCATTTGTGTGACTACCTGCGTTTGTGTATTGTTGTCCCTTGCTCGAACTACGTCTTGGTCTGATTCCCGATGGGATACGTAGGCAGCTCACCCTTGAGCACGACCAGCATCTTGGCTCTCCGCGCACCCGATTTTGCAACGCACTTTTTGTTTTTACCTAGATTCGACTGTTTGGTCAAAGGCTTGTCTTTCACACAGGCTTTGACATTCATTTGTGATACGCATTGCTTCACAAACTCTGTCAAAGAGGGGCAAACTGTAGACACCCCAATTTTGACCAAACGTCAAATCCAGGGATTGGTTACCTCTCAAAGACCGATGATGACGATGACCGTGACGTTCGAAGATTTTCCAAGAAATTCAAAATTTTCAAGATGTTCTTCAAGTTAAAATTGCAAAATTAAAAAAAAAATAAAAAAGAGAGAGGGTTTGGGTATTCGGGAGAAACCCGAACATTGAAGGACACATGAGAAAATCAGTCTGAACATTTGCTCAATATACATATAAAAAGGTTTTGAAAGAAAGTATAAAATGAAAATGATAAAAAGGAGTTTTAAATAAAGGAAAATTGTCTCTTGAAAAAAAAATAATAATAATAATAAGAAGAGCATAGTATATTGAAGAATATACCATGCAAATGGGTGCATACCACCCACATGGGTGCATTTTAGCACAAATATACATGAATATATAAAGATAACTCACAAAAATTAAGTTTAGATTAATTTTCCTTTCGAAAATTTAAAAAAGGAGCAAATTCAGTTAGCCCCGGCACCCGAAAAACCCGGCGGCACTCACTGAGTGCCGCGCCGGCACTCACGGGTTGCCGCCCGGCATTCAGTGAATGTCGTCCGGCACTCAGTGAATGCCGCCGGCACCCGTCGAGTGCCGCTGGCTGTAACAGACTGCTTTTCTCACATGTTCTAGAAGAAATCTTTGCACATGGATCTCCACCCGAATTTACCCATTTATCCTTGAGATGATGGCCTATATAAACAGATCTTCATCTTCATTTTGAGGGGACTTGAAGCTTTTGAATGATTTTATACATATACAAGAGATATACTTGAGTTTAGAAAGAGAATGATATAGAGAATTGAGAAGAAGAGAAGAATTTCTTGAAGAAATTGAAGAGTTTTGAGGAGAATTTGAAGATCTCGGAAGAACTTCACAAGAAATTGAAGAATTCTTTGAGGTCATAGAGGTAACCTCTTAATCCTTGGTAGAGTTAGGCTAATTCAATCACAAGTTCTTAGATCTAGGAACTTTACACATTTTCAAAACCTCTCTTCTTACCCCATTTCATCACACACCACTTAGAACTTGTGATTGAATCTCATAATATTTCATTGATTTGGATCTAATTGATGCCTTGGGTTTAAGATAAATTCAATTTTGAAGAGTTTGTGTTCCTAGTGTCTCCAAATAAACTTTGATTTCTTATTTCTATTATTTTTCATAAGGCTCATGAGATTTTACATATCTTAGTGAGTCTCTTTGAGTTTTGATTCCTTAGTTTCCTATGATCTTATGATCCATATGGAGATTAAAATGAATCATAGTCCTAATCTACACATAATTGGTGAGATTCAAGTCTTAACCCATGACTTGGACCTCCTCATTAAGAATCTTATGGAATTCTTACTATATTCCAATGAGATTTGAGTAGATTTAAACTTCACTTAGTCTCCAATGACCATCAAATGGTAGGAGAAATACTTTAGTTTGAGTCTATCTCTATGGCTTAGACTAATCTCTTCCTTGGTTTTTTTGAGAAATTCTTCATACTTCATCCAAAACTTACATGTATGTGTGTCTTTAGCCTCCCATGACCATCAAGTGGTAGGAGTGATGATTTGAACTCAAGTTTTGATTCATGAGTTTGAGTTCATTGTTTGGGATTTTGTGAGATTCATTTCATACTTCATCAAAAGTCCATAAGTCTAAAGATGCCCTTAGTCTTCAATGACCATTAAATGGTAGAAGAAGTGATTTGGTTTAAGCCCAACATTATGATTTAATAGTTGAGGTCAACCAACAAAGTTGAACTAGCAAAATGAAAACAGTGGGTTCACAAACTGTTTTCGATCAAAGATTTTTAGTTCAAAATCTAACCGTTGAAATCAAGTGAAACCAACGGGAAAGTGTTAATAACACAATGTTCTACCGCTGTAATTTTTGTTTTAAGGTAGTTTCATGTTTAAAATGGTTTGGTGATGAGTTTTGTGAAGTAACAACAATCTGCCCAGAATTTCAGCACAGCAACACTCTTTTGGAATAAGTAAATCGGGATTTTAATAAAGTTTTCATGACCCAAATAATTTTTTCTAAGAACCTTAATGTGTTAGGAAGGTTCTCTAAAAAGAATGAAGCAATTCAGATTTGTTTGCTATTTTTAAAAATCATACAAGATCTCTGGACAGAGAGTTTTAAAATCCTGAGTGAGGTCTAGTATTTTCTGTATTCCCGACGATCTAACCGTTGAAATCTCGATTTTCTTTATGGGTTAGAAACTAGACTCACAGAGGCATAACATATCCAAAAATCATTAAGATCCAACCGTTGGAAGTATTTTAGTTCTATTTTTTAAGAGCTGGTCGGCTCTCTATAATTCATAAAAACTGCTACTGTTTTTGTCTAATCTTATTTATTTCAACTCAAATGGTTCCCTAATGTCTTGGGACCCAAATCATGTTTTGAATAATGATAATTTAGCTTAAATCCAGAGGCTAAGTGATCCAAATTGGTGAATAAATCCATATTTTATTCTTATTCATATTCATTCATTCATGTACATCAATGCTTATGATTAGAACTAGCTATTGAATAAAGTTGGATTTCATGCTTAATAGGTCTAAGCTAGAGAATTGAGATTGATTTTTTTTTTATATCATATTGTTATGTGATGCATGTGGACTAATCTTTGTTTTGTAGCGCATTTGAGGTACAATTTCTCATCTCTTCTCTGACTTATTTACTTCATTGATTTTAATTGATTTTCGACTCCATGTGCGACACCTTAGCTTAGGTTTTGCCTTATGTGAATATGTGAATTAGAGACCTTTTCTTAGGCTTTGTATTTTGTGTATGCATTGCACGTTTCCATTTCGCGGCTGGATCCCGGGTGAGTTCTCTAGTTCCTTTATTGCATGTCATGTTGCTTGCTACTTGAATTATGTGGCTTATGAATGATATTTTACCGTTAGCAATTTTACACCATTTCCAACATGCTTGTGTAATGTATATGTACATATGTATTATTTGAGGGCATGCTTAGATTATTAATTTGATTAAAAAGGATGTTGAGTAGAGGCCTATCGCGAGATAGGATGAAAGGGGGTGTTTTAGTCCGTCGGGCTCCTTCCCCTTTCATTCCATAATCCCCGGACCCAGTTTATCTTTGGTTTCGCAAAAGATCAGTTTGCTTTGAAATGGTTTCTTAATTTTCCTTTTAAAAATTAAGTGGTGACTCTTTGAATTTGAAAATCATTTTAAAAAGTGGGCCCAAATGCCGGCATATCCACAGGGTCCCAGTGGACAATAGCAGCACGCATGAACTCAGCGTTCAAAGCCATCTGGCGAAGAGAGAACATCTCGGTCAAGCTGTAGCTAAAAAGGTTGATCTGTTCCACACCATCTGTCATGTTCAGCTAAGCTGGGAGTTGAGCGGGATCATACAAAGCCATATTTTCTGTTGCTGCTCTAGCAAAATTCAAAATTTCGACAGCACCTCCCCGTTTCACGGACTATCCCACCTACAAGGCAAACACACTCACTATCACAAGGCTGCTCATCGCAGTAACATCAACAATCACAGAATCACAAGTGCACAGATATGTATATCGTCACAGAATCACTAAATAAAAGCAAGCACACAACTGCGCCTTCAAATCGGAAGCTATCTGGCCTAAAAGGCAAAACATCACCACACTCTGCCAAAAGGTCACAAATCATCCCACACATCATCCTACACATTGTCTTAAACATTGTCCGAATATCATTCACTAGTACAACCCAATCGAAAACATGAAATGGAGATAAAACAAAATCCTCGCTTAGGAGGCCTCAGTCCTCCTCTTCTTCGTCCTCTGTCGGACCACCCGGAGTGTATGTCGGTGATGGCCTCCTCCTACCACCTCTGCACCTCGATCCAGTCCTCGATGAGCCAACGCCACCCCCACGGTACTGCACACACGAATAAGATGAAGGTAATCAATAGGGAAACAATAAAAAGTACAAAACAAAGTCGAGTCAGAAACCTAACAAGGACGCCATCTGATTGGTGGCAAATTGTCGCATATTATCCATCTGTCAAGGGCAAAATTAGGATTAGAACCTCATAACCTTAAGGAACGCAAAATTAGAGACATACCCGATGGTCTCGCGTGAGAACCAAAGACCGTAACCTAGCCACCAAGGCTTGGCCCTCCTCAGCATAACTCCAGGGGACGTTGAGGACACCTGCTGGCTAGGTAGGATACCCACAAGTGACCCGTGGCACCTCCATAACCTGGGGGGAGCCGTCTGCACCCAAAGCATTAACGGTCCAATCCCAAGGAGGGATAGGATCGAAAACTGAGGGAACCTATCTCCTATACATCTCGCGAAGTTGTAGGCACAAAATAAGTTAGGAAAAAGATGAGTCAAAAATATAGGCAACGGATAGAGACAAAAACGTAAAAGAAACTCACCTTCAGGAGTGGGAAGTTGGGCATCAAAAAGCGGCCACGGTAAGTCTCATAGCCGGTCTCAGAGAGAAAGTGATCCCAAACATCGGTACCAGCTAAGGCCGCCAGCAAAGCATCACCAAAAAGGTCACCAGCATCCATCGCGGGAGGATCATGAGGGACGCGATACCTTGAACCGCCAACCACCTGCCGAGACACTCGCTCGCCGAGGAACCATTGCCTGCTCAAAAGTCGGTAAGAGGAAAGAGGTTTGACTGCCAGTATCTCCTCTGGGGCGGCATAGGCAACATGCTCCCAAGGTGTCCAATCAACACTAGCAGCCGTTAGCCCAGATAAGAAGTGCATGAGCAGAACGATCCGGTGAGCCCCGCTCTTTACCCGAACAACATCCCTCCGCCATCTCAAGCCTCGTGGGAACAAAGGCACATGAGCCATGCCATCCTCGTCTTTACCTGATTCATCGGTAGGGGAAGGAGCTAACATCTTCAGGTACTCAAAGCTCCAAAGCTGCATAGATAAAAGAGAAAATCAAAAAGAGTACAGAAATCAAAAAGCCAGAAGATAAAAGAAGATGCAATACATACCTCCCAAGCTCGCCAAAATCCCCCTGTCGATTTGACATCGCCCCGGGAAACTTCACCCATATACTTGTAAAGGTGGGCCAAGGCAGCACTGCCCTAGTCGTAAGAAGGGATCTCACCAATGGTCGCTAGGCAAGAAAGAAGTCTCAAGCTCACCCGGTCATTCCGTGTCGCAAAGATCGAGCAACTAAGGACATACAGAAGATACACCCTCAAAAGCTGAGAGTTATTCAAGTTGTGATTCCCTCTGCCATAGGCCCGGTAAAGCCAGCCACAAGAAAACCAGTGCCTCTCTAGATTAGGGGGAACAGCCCCAATCAACATCTCGACAGCCTCAGGGTCGATCTCATAGAAGTAGTCCAGAATCAGGCATTTCCCGCCAACCCTCAAGCCAGTAATCATAGAGAAGTCAAAGGGCGTCATGGTCATCTCACCAAATGCCAGGTGAAAAGTATTGGTGGTGTCCCACCATCTCTCAGCTAGAGCGTAAAAATATGCCAGATCATTGCTACTCTTTGAAACCAGGCGGACAAAGCCGCTAAACCCGGCATCGTCTACCATTCTCTTGACGATAGGCGAGAGTTGAGTGTACCACAGAAAAGCATGAGCGAGGCTACCGTGGCCCTTCAATGTCACTTCTGGCACCTGTACATACCAAAAACAACAAAAATGATGCACAAAATCACTATGCATGACCCGAGGTCTAATTTCACAAAATCAACATTTGAGCACAAATCGAACTTCTAACGATCTCTAGGTGCACACTACGGCTCACAAAACTAGCACAATACATGGAAATAGTCCTAAACTATCAAAAGTTTCACATACCAAGCTCGCTAGAGCCATAGCTGAAAGATGATGTTGGGGGTCCCGTAAAATCAAGTCCTGGGTTTGGCTCTCGGCTTTCATTCGTTCTTTGGCCTTCTTAGACGGTCTCCTCGAGCTCGAAGCCATGGATCTACAAAGAAAATGGAAGTGAAAACTAAACTTTCTTCTTAAAAATTAGAGCAAACCAAAACACCAATCAAAATTCCAACCACGGGGTAAGACTACTCACCTGAGCGTGCATAAGCTGTGTTTTGACAGATTTTGGCTCCAAAAACACCCCAAAATGGCCAAGAATGAGCTTGGAAAGCTCAAAAACCCGAGATATACACAAATGAAGTCCGGCCACCCAGTGCCGCCGCGGCACTGGCCAACTGCCGCCGCGGCAGTGGCCTAGTGCCGCTGCAGCACTGCTCCCTGCGGACCCCGCTTCGCTCCATTTTGCTCCGTTTTGACCCATTTTGGCCTTTTTTTAGCCCATTTTTGGCCCCGATCAGCCCCGGTGGCCCATTTCGATCAAGATTTATGAGGTTTTACCCCCAATAGTCCAAAAGTCGTCAAAGCTACCTCCAGTAGGCAGAAATTGAGAAAAAATGACTCTCGAAGATCCGAACCGGTTGTTTCAGGACGACCGTCACAAATTTTGATCAAACACAAGAGTTTCAGTAACGAATCCTGGTTTTTGGCCAGTACACCAAAGAAGCGAAAAAAAAAAAAGATTCTCCGAGAACACTGCATCATCCCCTGAGGATAGAAACAGAAAGATACCAGTTCCCAGAGGCCCCAACCGGCCCTCTTGGATTGAGCACCGAAAGAATTAATCAACCGTGAGAGATCCAGAGATGAGTCCTGGTTCCCGATCAAGGAAAAAAGAGATTCTCCGAGAACCCTACATCATCCCCTGAGGACAGAAACAGAAAGATACCAGCTCCCGGAGGCCCCGACCGGCGCTCTTGGATTGAGCGCCGAAAGAATTGATCAACCGTGAGAGATTCAGAGATGGGTCCTGGTTCCCGATCAAGAAAAAAGAGATTCTCTGAGACCCTACATCATCCCCTGAGAACAGAAACAGAAAGATACCAGCTCTCGGAGGCCTCGACCGACCCTCTTGGATTGAGCGCCGAAAGAATTGATCAACCGTAAGAGATTCAAAGATAGGTCCTGGTTCCCGATCAAGGAAAAAAAAGATTCTCTGAGAACCCTACATCATCCCCTGAGGACAGAAACAGAAAGATACCAGCTCCTGGAGGCCCTGACCGGCCCTCTTGGATTGAGCGCCGAAAGAATTGATCAACCATGAGAGATTCAGAGATGGGTCCTGGCTCCCGATCAAGAAAAGAGAGATTTTCTGAGAACCCTACGTCATCCCTCGAGGACAGAAACCAGCTCCCGGAGGCCCCGACCGGCCCTCTCGGATTGAGCGCCGAAAGATTTGATCAACCATGAGAGATTCAAAGATGGGTCCTGGTTCCCGATCAAGAAAAAAGAGATTCTCCGAGAACCCTACGTCATCCCCCGAGGACAGATACGGAAAGATATTAGTTCCCACTACCCCCAGCAGAAAGTAACAAAAGAGGAACCGACTCCCAAAAATCGGCCATCAGGAACAATCAGAACATCGCCCGTATCCAGATTTTGAAAACAAAGCACCGTCCTTCCACGGCTCCGTGTCTCCTGATTATCATGAGCTTTATCATCTGTCCATTTTCATAGCTTCATCGCAAGATCCCTCGGTCACCTTTAGCTGTCATCTTCTAAAAAATGCGCATCTGATCTATTTCACTTGTTTGTGAAGCACACTTCCTGTAATTTAAGAAGTTCGCCCCAAGACCCAGAGTCTTCAAAAACCTTGATGTCCTTATCCGAGTCATCCACCACATCACAGTCGCAAACACTAGCACAACACCAGCCCACTCGGAGTGGCACAACTCACAACATCCTACTCATACTAAGATCAGAACACTAAACATGATAGGACTCAGAACACAATTCATATCACATCCATGCATTTCATATCACTTGTATAACATAGCATCTGCCTGATTGTTGTGTATATGTGTGATTTGCTCCTTTGTGCCCTGAACTACGTCCTGGTCTGATTTCCCTTGGGATACGTACGCAGCTCACGCAGAGCACGACCAGCACTAGCCTCAGCATCATTGCATCTTTTGCAACACTTTTTATCCTACATCTATAGCCTTCAAAAGACCTGTCTCTTCAAAGCTTTGGCACTCGCTTGCGACATGCGTTGCCTCGCAAGTTCATTCCAAAAAGGGGCAAACTGTAGACACCCCATTTTGTTGGCTATCAGATTTAGGAGACCCATAGCTTGGTGATTCACGATGACCGAAAAAGACTCAAAAGGACTCTCGGAGGTTGGTTCTATTTCTCAAAATGACCAAAATGCCCCTGAAAGCCCGAAAACTCCCAGATTTGGACCAAAAGTTCTGAAAACATGCTGCGTCGTGAGAAAAGTGATAAAATGAGTTTTTAAGTAAAATCAGATGAAATCGTCATCTCCCAGAGACCCCCGGAAGACCCGAAAGTTCCCGAAAAGTCCCCGTTGACCAGTTTGACCAAGGTTTGACCAAGTTTGACCAAAATCGTCCGAATTTTCTGGGATCATTCTAGATCATGTGGAAAGTATTAAAATGAGTTTTAAAAAAAATTGAACGAAAACGTCAGCTCATGGGAGCTCCCAGAGGTTTCCAAAACTTTTCGGGAATCCCAGGTTTGACCAGTTTGACCAAAATTTGACTTTAGAACCAAAGCGCCATAACAATTTTTAAATATTTTTCATGGATACTAGAGGTCAATAGCTTTCCAGCGGTATATTGCACATAATTTTCGGATTTAAAACGTTATTGTGAATTTCTGAAGTCGAAAAAGGCGATCAAATCGGCTCTTATCACAAATACCGCAAAACTTTTCAAAGTGACATATCCCCGAACTATTTTTTTTTATGTAAAATAGACTCCATTACCTTTCCAACGGTATATTACAACCTCAATTTGGAGTTCGTATGCATTTTCTGAGAATTTCGGACGAGATAGGGCCTTTTTGTGAATACCGGAACCTCTGGGGGCCTAAACAGGATTATCCAGACGATTGAGGAGCAGTGTCACCGCGGCACAGGCCCACTGCCGCCACAGTACTCTCCTCCAGAATAGTATGTTTTTATAATTATTTTTGGGGTTCCATTTTGATTAATTAAAAACCAAAACGACGTAGTTCTATGTTTTCAGATGTTTGGAGCCAATGGGAGCATTTCTAAAATCCCAAAACCACCCCAAATTGGCCTATATAAACCCCCCTTGACTTTTTATTTAGGGGGTGAAAAATGTAAGCTTTGAAAAGTTGTGGGAGAGAAAGTTGTAGAGATAAGGTTAAGATAGAGAGAAAAGAAGCTCTCTTATTTGATTTCAAAACAAAAGTGAGTTCTAAACTTTGTTTTTTACTTCATTACTCCTATTTACTTCATATTCAATACACCCAACCACCATTTTAGTGAGCATTTAAGAGAGAGGAAGCTACTTCCATGTCCAATGTCATCACATATGAGTGAAACATCAAACTACAAGTCCAATATCACATTGATCATCATCTATTGATTGTTATTTACTTGCTTGTTTATGCAATGTTCATCTCTTCTTACCTCATTTCTTTTTTATTTCCTTTATTTACTTACTAGTTCATCATCATCTAGATGATGACATGAAGTTTGAGGTGAGTGAATCCTTATGGATAGTAGCTCTTGACCTCAAAAACATGTTTGATAGATGATGATTATAACTTCAATACCTCCAAGGTATCCTTGAAGTTATATTCAAATGAAAATAAATCTCTCCAACAATCTTGGAGGTTCTTGGTAATGAGTTTGATGTTGGAATTTTAAGTGGTTATAACCTTCATTGAGTATTGAAAATGTGCTTCAAAACTTCTATTTCAAAACCCCCTTCTTAAAACCCTCACTTTGATTTCAAGAGATAAACCTTGTTTTCCCAAAATCTTCAAAACAGTGAGTCAAAACAGTGAGTGATCTGAGTTCAAAGATTTCTCTAGAACTCAATACTCAATGTATGGATTCAAGGCCACTTGGAAAGTCTTCCTAACTCATTAGAGAACACCCATGAGTTTTGGTTTGACTTGGAAATACTTGGAAATGGTCCATTTGGACCCAAACATTCCTTCCACACATTCTGCCTCTGCTGTCACAGCAGCTTGGTTGACTTCCAACTTATTTTTCAGAAACATTTTCCAAAAGGGGTGGTCCTAACTTATTTTTTCCTTGAACTTAAATGTCTTAGGGAATGTTCTGTATAAAATGGGCCTCTAGATCATTTGTTTTCATTTTCTAAGATTTTTTTGACATTTCAGTCGACAATACGGACTCTGTTTCTGAGTGAGCTCTATTGTTTATGTGATTTCTCTCAATATGTGATAGTTATTAAAGATTAGCTTTTTGGATTGTGTTTTAGACACAATAATTAAGAGCTCCATAAAAAATCATGCATTGAAAACATTCCTAACCCCTCTTTTCAATTTTTAAAATATCATGTTACTGTTCTGTCCACTATTCACAGCAAGCACACTTTTACTTTCCCCCTTTGATTTGATGCTTACATGCACTCCAAATTAGTTCATGTCTTAGGAAGTAGTTCATACTACATTTGTACATATCCCATGATGATTTCATTCATTCATTCATACACATTCTAGACTTCTAAGTCATTCTAGGAATCCATGAACACAAAGTACACTACAACCTTGGGACATTCTAGGTACATACATTGCATCCATGCAAAGAATTGGGGCTTTTGTGAGTCCTAATCTAAGAAGATTATAAGGAATGAACTTGATCAATACTTTCATGTTTCCCTCGATCTAGTCTTCCTTTCTCATCCGTCTCAAGTATTGAGAAATCTTCTTTCCTCAAAGATTAACATGCATCATAATAGCTTGCTAAGCATATTTTGATTTCTTTGATTATTTGTTTCAATAATAATTCATGTCCCCCTTTAGATTAGGAAGTATTGACTATTTGATATATGATTAGACGATTTTTCCTAGGTTTATTTGTTTGATCTTTCACTTTACATTGCATGATATTTGACTTAGATCTTATGAATGATATCTTATCTTTAGATCTTCCATTTCAAATTTTCTTATGTGATGTAATATACTATCATAGTATTAATTGTCGAACCATACATAGTATAAGATGATTATTTGGATGCTAATTGAGGCCCGTCGAAAGACGGGACGAGTTTAGGGTGTTTTAGTCGCGACAAAGGCTCTTTCCTCTCTTGTACCAAAACCCCGAGCGAAGTTCTTTGGTTATGAAGGGCTGGTGCCCTTTATCCATTCGGGTGAATCAAAATTAGGTTTCTTGGTTCCTTAAAGACCAAGTGGCGACTCTGTATCTGTTTTCAATGAACCTTTTCTTTTCCTTTTCAAAACAATTTCAAAACAAACAAGAGGTGGAATTCCACGTGTCCACAACACCATTTGAAGTTGCATTGACCGCCGTCATTTGCATGAGCACGTGCATCACGACAGGATAGGTGCATTTATCCGTATGACTACTTGTGTTTGTGTGTGTTTGGTCCTTGCCCGAAACACGTCTCGGTCTGATTCCCGAGTGGATACGTAAGCTGCTCACCGTTGAGCACGACCGACTAGAACTTTGCCGCCCGCCCATTTTCTTTTGCAACGCATTTTGTTTTACCTGAATCCAACAGTTTGGTCAAAGGCTTGTCTTCACACAGGCTTCGACATTCACTTGTGACACGCGTTGCTCCATAAGCTCTGTCGAAGAGGGACAAACTATAGACACCCCAATTTTGACCAAACGTCGAGTTAAGGGAGTATTATCTCTAAGATCCAATGATGACAATGTCCGACTAATTTAGGGCTTCCAAAGGTAACTCAAGCTCTTTAAAAGGCTCTTTGATTCAAAAAAAAAGAAGAAGAAAAAGAGAAAATAAAGGAAACGGCACATTGCACACTTCTGCGGCATTCTCAGGTTGCCGGTGCGGCACTCAGTAAGTGTCGCGACGGCAATTAGTGAGAGCCGCAAAGAAAGCACCAAATGTCGTGAAAATTGGAATTCCAGAAGAAAATGGCAGTCCGTGTAGTTGTCTGCAGCATTCCATGAATGCCGCATCGGCATTCATTGAATGCCGTTTCGGCAACCAGTGAGTGCCGTTGTGGCAACCAGTAAGTGCCGTTGCGGCAATCATTGAGTGCCGCTTCCATCTCCATTGAGCACAGCATTTTTGTGACTGCCAGCTTTGAAATAGTATGTTTTGTACCTTCAAAAGGACGTCCAAATTAGGGTTTTTCTATAAAATTACTAAAATAACCCTCCAGATTTTGTTTATATATAGGAAGTGAATATCCCATTACTAAGGATCCCCCCTCCCCCATTTTTATTATTCTTACTCCCCTCTTGAATATTCTTGAAGCTAAAGATCACCTTGATATTCTTAGAGAAAATTAAGAGAGTCTTAGAAGAAGTTAAGAGAATTAAGAAAGAAGAGTTAGAAGAAGAGCTTGATCAATCTTGGGAAAGTCATAAAACAACCAAGAACTTGAGGATAATTAGAGGTAAACTCTAAATTACTTAGTTTCTATATTGTTGTTTAATCACAATATATAGATTCTTAGGACCTTTTACACATTTTCAAAAACTCCCTTCCCACCTCATTTCATCACACACCACACATATTGTGATTAAACTTTCATCTCATTGGTTTGGATCAAAATAGCTCAAGGTTTAAAGTTTAAAGTAAGTCTTGAAATTAATTTAGATATTATTTGAGCCTTGGTTCCTTTTCTTTTGATTATGTTTCCCCTTGTGATTCATAAGACTTTCAATGTCTTACTTGAATCCTTAAGCTTGGAATCCTTTGACCTTCTTATAAACTCATGATTTATAAGAGGATTAGAGTTTGATATTAGGATGCTTTGGTCAAAGGCTTGGAACTTATCTCCATGGTTCGAGTCCATGCTCTTAAGATTTCATGAAGTTTTCTTCATACTCCATTGAAGTCTATGAACATGAGTGTCTTTAGCCTCCAATGACCATCAAATGGTGGAAGAAGTAGTTTGGTTTAAGCCTAACTTCATGGCTTAGTAGTTGGAGTTAACAAATAAAAGTTGAACTTGACAATGAAACAGTTGGTTCACAAACTGTTTTTGATCAAGGATTTTTACTTGAATAATGGACCATTGGAATTGAATGAAACCAACTGGAAAATGTCAATAACACAAAGTTTTACCGCTACGATTTTTGTTTTGAGGAGATTTCATGTGTAAAGTGGTTTGGTCATGGTTTTTGTGAGACAACCATAATCTATCCAGAATTTCAGAACAGTAACACCCTTTTAAAATAATTAAATCAGAGATTTAATCAAGTATTCTTGGCCCAAAATAATTTTTTATGTGAAGTTTAATGAGTTAAAAGAGTCTCCTAAAAATATTAGAGTCTTTCTGATTCGTTTACTATTTTTAGAAAATCGTACAAAATCTCTGGATAGAGAGTTGGAGATTTCTGAGTGATGTCTAGTATTCGTCCAATTCCCAGAGATTGAACCGTTGATCTTTGATTTTTCTTTTTGGGTTGAAAACTAGACTCACAGAGGCACGACATAATAAAAAATCATTAGGATCCAACCATTGGAAGTATGCTTTTCTATTTTTGAAGTTCAGGTCTGCTCTCTAAAACTTTCAAAAATTTGGGATAGATTTGACCAACTTTGTAAATAATGGTTCAAATGATCTTTTCATAACTTAGGGCTTATACCATGCTTTAATAATGATTAGTTAAACTTAAATTCAAAGGTTAAATGATCCAAATCAATGAGTACCTCATAACTTGCTCCTGTTCATGTTCATATACATTCATCCATGTAAATTAATACTTGTAATTAGAACTCATGTTGTGTTAGGATTAAATTGCACTTGATTGAACCTAATTATGAGTTCCTTGTGACCATGTTGGGGTTATACCACTTGCATATGGACATTGCATTGGCTCCTAGTTGAGACTTGCATATCTATGGAGGTGATGTATTCCCAACTACTTATAAAGAATTCACAATTATGTCAATCCTTTCATACTTGATAGATTAAAGCTAGGAGTTTAGAGTGATATTTGGGATTTGCTATCATATTTAAAGCATGTGAGCTAACCCTTTGTTTTGTAGTGCTTTTGAGGTACATTTTCTCAATTCTTTCTCTAGTTTATTTATTTGTTGATTTTAATTGATTTTCGACTCCATGTGCGACATTTTAGAATTAGGTCTTGCCTTTATGTGTATATATGTGATTAGAGACCCCTTTTTAGGATTATTTTACTCGTGTATGCATTACATGTCTATTGTCTATTTTGCCGCTGGACCCCCGGGTAAGTTCTATAGTACTCTATTTGCATATCATATTGCTTGCTAAATGTACTACTTGATTTTGAATGATATTTTGTTATTACCAATTTTACACCATTTCAACATGCTTGTGTAAATGTATATTTATATCTATGTATTAGTTGAGGGCACGTTTAGATTAATAGTTTGATTAAAAGGATGTTGAGTAGAGGCCTATCATGAGATAGGATGAGAGAGGGTGTTTTAGTCCGTCGGACTCCTTCTTCTCTCATTCCATAATCCCCGGACCTAGTTAATCTCTGGTTTCTAAAAAGATCGATTTGCCTTCAAATGGTTTCTTAATTTTTCTTTTAAAAATTAAGTGGTGACTCGTGTTTTGTATTTTGGAAATTGAAAAAGATTTTGAAAAGCTATGGGTAGGAAAAATTGCGATATTCACACCTGTCCAGAATTATTAAAGGGTTTTCTTTTAGCCTCCCTTACCTCTATATTTGGGTTCCCACCAACCATAGCCTCTCGAGAAAGTGCTCAATGATACATAAGGGTGAAGATCACCTAGAGAAAGTTGCTGCACAATAAAAGGAGAAGAAAATCAGAATTGGGTTCAAGACCACAAGGTAATTTTCTTGACCTCTTCTTCCTATGCATCTATAAAATTGATAAGTAGTAGATCCGGGCTATCAATAAATGTTTTAAACATGTTTTTCTGCTGGGCATAAGATTAAAGCTTTTCGAAACCTAAATCCAAAAATTGGTATTAGGGCCTCGCTTATTTGGATTTATAGATGCATTTTTGGAACACTAGTTTTGATTTTCATGATGGTTTTAGGATTGCTTTTGAAACTGCATCGTCACAGATCTATTTCTGCAGTGTTTTTGCAGTAGAAAACAAATCTGTGATTGCAATGGATGCATGACAATTTCGATGGATTGAAAGTGTTTCGATCGATTGAAACTGCCTGAGTTCAAGCGATCAAATTTGTTTCGATTGATCGAACTTTGCTCTATTCAATCGATTGAACTTGGTTCGATCGATCGAAACTGTTCTCTGTCTAGGTGTTTTTCACAGTTTAAAAGTCTTGAAAATTTATTTATTTTAATTTTTATGACATTCTAAAAAAATTTCAATCAATCTGTGAAATCTTAAGTTCAATCGATTGAACTTAATTCAATCGGTCGAATGTTTGATCAATTGAAGTTCCTTCAATCGATCGATCGATCGAAGGTGACAATGAACTAGTGATGCTATTTTTTATGTTCTAATTCTTTCATAAAGAGTTTATGGAATATGCGAATTAATTCGGGATTACAATAGACAAATATTTTGTGTATATATGCGTGGATGTGTACAACTAACCCTTTTGCAGCAAGGATTAGTCCACTGTCTCCCTACACCAAAAACGTATTTAAATTTTGTATTTGAAACTTGTGATTGGTGATTATTTTAATTATAAGTTTGGTTTTAAGGCATATGTAAAGGGCGTTGCGACTCCATTCTTGCGAATAGGAAAGTTGCACCGACTCCCTAGCCTATTTATTTATTTATTTATTATTTGTTTCTATTTTCCTTCCTTGAAAATTGTAAGCTTCGAAAGAAGAATATGACCAATGTAATAGAATTAGATAGTCCATTAAGATGGAGTAGCAACCCGATATCCATGAAGATGGAGCCGAGGGCGATCAAACCAAGAAGGATGGATCTATGAATATAGAGCCATGGGAGATAGAGGCATTGTTGAATGCCTTTATTTCAATTTTAGTTTTTCGTTTTTATATGCTTGTTTGTGATTGGCGTTTTTAAATATTGCTACTATATGCATGCAAAAACGTTCTAAAATAAAAATCAATACTGTTTTAACTCATTAATAGACATTGGATGTCTATAGGCAATGAGTAGAAAAAAAATTTCCAAAAGCAAAATCCTTAATTATCAAATCTATGGGGAGAGGGACTTATTCATTGCTCCCACGATCTTCCATTAACGCTTCACTGTAAGATGAGTGGAGTATTCTATGTCACTTCGCCAGGGGTGATCATTCCATACGGAGGGTACACTGCTCATTGGTTACTAGATGTGGACTTCCTACAAAGATGATCAATCAGACGTGTTAGAGGGTGACCACCACATGGAGGCACTACTTAAGGCGGTTGTGATTGGATCATAGTTAATGGTACACACTAGCTAAGCTATGGATAAGGGATCCTACACGGGGCATTATTCAGAAACTTAGAGATCAAATTGGTTCAAGAGTCATGACCTATTTTGCAAAAGTTGCATAGCGAAAAATTCATGATTAATCGAAAGATCGAATAATGACCACCACACAGAGGCTTTACTCTTTTGTTTTGATATTCTGACAACTTTGTTATGAAATAAGAGTTTTAAGACTAGCTTATTTATGTATTTATTATTTTTTGCTATTTTCCTTTTTCTAGAAAATTGAAAGCTTCGAAAGAAGCTATGACCAATGTAATAGAATTAGATAGTCCGTTAAGATGGAGTAGCAAGCCGATATCCATGAACATGTAGCCGAGGGCGATTAAACCAAGAAGGATGGATCTATGAAGATAGAGTCATGGGAGATAGAGGCATTGTTGAATGCTTTTATTTCAATTTTAGTTTTTCATTTTTATATGCTTGTTTGTGATTGACGTTTTTAAATATTGTTACTACATGCATGCAAAAACGAGTTTTCTAAAATAAAAATCAATACTATTTTAACTCATTAATAGACATTGGATGTCTATAGGCAATGAGTAGAAACAATTTTTCCAAAAGCAAAATCCTTAATTATCAAATCTAGTGGGAGAGGGACTTATTTATTGCTCCCACGATCTTCCATTAACGGTTCATTATAAGATGAGTGGAGTATTCTGTGTCACTTCGCCAGGGGTGATCATTCCATACGGAGGGTACACTGCTCATTGGTTACTAGATGTGGACTTCCTATAGATAGGATCAATCAAACGTGTTAGAGGGTGACCATCACATGGAGGCACTACTTAAGGCGGTTGTGATTGGATCCTAGCTAATGGTACACACTAGCTAAGCTATGGATAAGGGATCCTACATGGGGCATTATTCATAAACTTAGAGATCAAATTGGTTCAAGAGTCATGACATATTTTGCAAAAGTTGCATAGCGAAAAAGTAATGATTAATCGAAAGATCAAATAATGACCACCACACAGAATTTCGATATTCTGACAACTTTGTTATGAAATAAGAGTTTTAAGGATTCTTTTATTTTATACTGTCTAATTTTGATATCTATATTAAAATGTCTATTATTCTTTTTCAGAATTCATAATGTCCGGATCTGCATTTAGTCCACTCTCCACCATACTCACACAAAATAAACTAACTGGAAACCACTACATTGAATGAAAACATAATTTGGACATTGTTTTAACTGCGGAGGATCACATATATGTCCTCACTACCCCATACCCTATAGAACCCGCGGTAAATGCTTCTGCAAATGCCAGACACAAGTTCGACAAGTGGAAGAAATTGAATGCGATGGCTCTTTGCTACATACTGGTCTCTATGGCTGGTGTGTTGCAACACCAGTACCAATCGAATGATTTCACTAGTGCCATCATGACCTCCCTCAAAGAAATGTTTTGGGAGCATGGCAGACTTTCTAGACAGATTGCCATGCAAAAGATCATGAGTGAAAAAATGTTGGAAGGAACTCCAGTTAGAGAGCATATTTTAAAAATGATTGGATATTTAAATGAACTGGAGACTGGGTGCCAACATTTTGCGCACAAACCCAAGTTGATATGATCCTCAACTCACTGTCTTCATCGTTCGCTCAATTTAAACTTAATTACAATATGAATCAAATGAATTTTTCAATGAACGAATTGATGAACTCTCTTCAGTCAGTGGAAGGGGTGATCAAACCTGGGGGCAACATTTTGAAAGTTGAGAAAAGCGCTTCCTCTTCCCGATCTACGCCGAAAGGCAAGAAAGAAAAGAAGAAGGCTAGCACAAGTGGTCCAAGTGTTGGCTCTATCCCGAAGATTGCAAAATCTAAGGGAAAGGGCAAAGGTAAGGGGAATGGAGGTGGTCAAGGTTAAGGAAAGTGTTTCCAATGCGGTGACAAAGGCCACTGGATGAAGAACTATCCAGAATTCTTAGCTATAAGAGTTCAAGGTATGATCGAATCACATGTGATTGAAGTAAGTTTTATAACAGATACTTTGAACACTTGGTGCATTGATTCTGGTGCGACTAACCATATCTGTAATTCATTGTAGGGGTTCAGATCAACCAGGAGGTGTAGTGATGGGGAGATCGTGCTTACTCTAGGTTCTAGTGCAACCGTTTCTGCGGTTGCTATATGAGTAGTAGTTTTAGAATTCACAGACATTAAAGTTGATTTTATCAAATGTACTTTACATCCCTTTAATGAGACGTAATTTAATTTCAGTTTCAGAACTTTGAAATTAAAATTATTCTTTCTCTTTTGGAACTGAGTTGTGATAAAAAGAAATGGTTCTTTTATGTGTTCTGTATTAAGTCAAATGATTTGTATGTGATTACTCCAATTATTTATAAAGATTCTAATATGGAACATAATAACTCAGTGGTAACTGTACCATCTAAAAGAAAGGAACCTTCCACTAATTTGGCATATGAAGCTAGGTTATATCAATCTAAATAGGATTGGCAGAATAGTCAAAGAAGGGGTCTTAGGCGATTTTGTAACACCGGCCCATTTATCTGTATTTATCTATATATGAATGTATTTTTGAATCCGTATATGTAAGATACGAATGTTTATGGATGAATGTTGTTGATAGTTAATATGAATGCTTATTCCTTAAACTTTGAACTCTTAAAACAATAGAAGGATTGCTGAAGCAGGAGCCCTGAGCGCTCGACGCGCCAGAGCACTCGAGACAGGAGTGCTCGAGCTAATGCGAGCGCTCGAGCTCAAAAGTAGTGAAAATACTATTTTGCCCTTGGGGTCTCAAAACACTATAAATACCAAGCATTCTTAGAATTTTGGGCATATGTAAACTCTGTTAAAACAGAGAGCTCTAGAGAGAGTCTTTAGAGTTCCACACAAACATACACACATTCATGCTTGCATGTCCTCCAATTCTTCATCCATTCATCTCCTACACATACAAACACTTGTATTACATCTTTATTGAAGTTCTGGAGCTGAGTTTTTGAGGATCAAAGTGTATGAGGAGAGGTTTGGGAGTCTTGGAGCTTGCTAGAGTAGCATTGGAAGCTTGATCAAGCATATACACACACTTTTCTTTATTTGATCATCTAGATTCTTGGTGAGTCTTCATACTCACTCATAAAACATGTTTTTATAAGTTATCTTAATAATCTAAAGCCATGCATGTAACATGCATGAAGATCAAAGCTTGGATTTTGAGTTGCTAAAACTGTCACTATTCTAAACTATCAAACTCGAGGGCTCAGACCAAGCGCGTGTGCTCGAGCCCAGTGAACAGGTCATTCCTGAGTGCTTGAGAGGCACAAGCACTCAAGTTTAGCAGTACTTAAAAGAATGAGTTGTTGCTTGTTAGTTTTATGTTAATCCATGATATATTTGATGGTACCACAAGCTATGATCATTGTACCTTGATGTTGTACTTGTCATATGTGTTTGCTTGTGCTTATAGAGAGTTGTACTTTATGCTATTGGTATAGTACTTTAGTAATATATCACTTTTAAGAAGAAGGATTCTGGATATTTACAAAGGCGACGCTCGAGTTTACTGATTTCATAATGAACATGTTTTCTATAGTAGGAAAGAGGATGAATTGAACTGGTAGACATACATGCGCAAATACTTAAACTTCAAGAATAATATGAGATGTACTTAAGTATGATAATCTGAGAATAATGCACATTAACGACTTGTACCACGTGCGTTAGTTAATGATGCGTAAGTACGATAGCAAGAATGTAAACAAGATGATCATGTTCATCGGTTTAGTCCTTGTGCTTCGTCCATGAAAGAGTAATGAGTCTGTGATGTTGTCAAGATGTCACTGTGGCCATAAGGGCAATGGTGGCAAGAGAATTCGTATCTCGTTGGTACTCGGTACTATCAAGGTCATTGTGTTGAGATGGTTAACAGGCTACCCTAGGCTGAATGGAATAAGATTAGGGTTACCAAGAATGAGGTCGTAAGGAAAAGATGCCAAGTAATGAGGCCGTAAGGTAAAGATGGCAAGATAGTAACCTAACGACCGTAAGGTAGAGATATTCCAGGCCAACGGCGGTACACCGGATTGCTTGTTAACCAACGCTGAATTGAATAAGATTAGGGTTTCCAAGATAAAGATGGCAATATGGTAACCCAACGGCCATAAGGTAAAGATATTCCAAGCCAATGGAATTTATGCCGGAATGTATCCAAAGATTGGATCGTTGACCCAAAGAGTCGAGTTTGTGAAAGATTGGACTTGTGGTCCAAAGATTGGATTGGTGATTCCAAAGAAAGTCAAGTCGTACAGATTGAGCCTATGGATAAAAAAAAGTGTCGAGTTTGTAAAGATTGGACTGATAGTCCAAAGTGATCAGTCAATCGATGTCAATTATGTTTCAAAGATCCGAGTATTATCATTGAACGTTTCCTAAACGTACGCATCACCTCGAGATTAGAATAGTCGAGACTTAACGACATGTTTTCCTTAAAGAAGATAAAATGGAACATTTTACTTTCTTAATAGATTAACAATTGTTTTCTGAGCCTATTCAATGTAGTAGGTTTACTCACTCAGCTTGTAGTAAAGATGATGACTTTCATGTCCTAGAGAATCAAACGTCCATATCTTGTAGAGGCAGAGTACCTAGAAGAGGAGTACGTTGAGGAGGGCTATGGCTATGTAAGCTAGCTGGCGAGAGTGGAAGACTCTTAGTTTACTTATCTTTTGTTATGTTGAGGCACTAAGATGCCAGACTTATTATTATGTTGAGGCACAATATTCTTTTCTTTCCTTTCTTGTGGGTTGTAATAATGGATTTAAGACTCTGATGATGTTTAATATATATGTAAGCCTAGAACCACCGTTCTTATTGTTTATTGCTTTTATCTTGGTTCTTCCTTGTGTGGACAAGCACGCGATCCTCAAACCAGTCATGTATCTACGAGTCCAAAGGTGGAAATTTTAATTTTTCCTACTTTGCTACACCGGGGCATGACAGATTTGGTTCTCGAACTAATGGAAGTCTGTGAATCATGTTTAGAGGGTAAAATGACCAAAAGACCCTTTCCCGCAAAGAGTAATAGGACTAATGCATTGTTAGAATTAGTTCATACTGATGCGTGTAGACCAATAAATATTAGAGCAAGGGGTGGGTATGAGTATTTCATTACATTTACTAATGACTATTCTAGGTATGGATATGTATACCTAATGCAGCACAAGTCTGAAGCCTTTGAAAAGTTCAATAAGTTTAGGACTGAAGTGGAGAATCAATTGGGCACACATATCAAGGCCATTCAATCTGATCGAGGTGGCGAGTACCTCTCTAATGAGTTTATTGATCACCTCGTACAGAATGGGATTCTATCACACTTGACTGTACCTGGTACACCTCAGCAGAACGGTGTAGCGGAGAGAAGCAACCGGACTCTTTTAGACATGACTAGGTCAATGATAAGTTATTCAGAGTTGCCATAATTTCTTTAGGGTTATTCTTTGGAAACCGCTGCGTGCATACTAAATCTAGTTCCAAGCAAATCTGTTCCTAAGACACCACGGGAGATGTGGATTGGATACAAGCCCTCTTTGTAACATCTCCCAATATGGGGGTGTCCAGCACATGTGCTGAAAGGAAAGATGAGCAAATTAGAAACTAGATCGGAGGTATGTTACTTTGTAGGGTATCCAAAGGGTACTTATGGATGGTATTTTTATGATCCAAGAGAACAGAAAGTGTATGTTAGTACAAATGCTATTTTTTGGAGGATGATTATATCATGAACCATAAATATGGAGAGCCCTCTATTCCTCCAACAATTGAAAATGATATAAGGCAAAGAAAATACCATATCTTCACCCATTCCTACACTGGTACCTCATCGTAAAGGGAGGATGGTCAGCCAGCCTGATAGATACATGTTCTTAGGAGAAGTTTTTGAAACTGTCTCCATAGAATCTGAATCTAATCCTGTCACGTACGAAGAGGCAATGGCTGATGTCAAATCAGCTCATTGGGTCAAAGCTATGAAGGCTAAATTGGAATCTATGGATTCCAATCAGGTCTGGGATCTTGTAGAACTTTCAACTAATATTAAACCCATTCGCTATAAGTTGATCTACAAGAGGAAGAGAGGATCTGATGGAAAGGTTGAGACCTTTAAGGCAAGGCTTGTAGCAAAAGGTTATACTCAAAGAAAAGGCATTGACTATGAGAAAACCTCTCGTTGGTAGCCATGCTCAAGTTCATCAAAATTTCTTATCTATTGCTGTATGTTTAGATTATGAGATCTAGTAGATGGACATCAATACTGCATTCTTGAATGGCAATCTTGAGGAGGACATCTATATGCAGCAACCAGAAGGGTTCATAGCTGTCGAAAAAGGTAACTTGGTATGCAAGCTGCAAAAGTCCATTTATGGGCTTAAGCAGGCATCCAGAAGTTGGAACATTCAATTTGACCAAGCGGTCAAGTCGTTTAGTTTCATATAGAATCTGGATGAACCTTGTGTATATAAGAAATGTGAAGGTAAGGTGGTGGCTTTTCTTATGCTTTATGTTGATGACATTCTACTCATTGAGAATGATGTAGGGGCATTGTCATCAATCAAGGTTTGGCTAGCTAGTACTTTCGATATGAAGGATCTAGGAGATGCGAGCTATATTCTTAGGATAAAGCTCTTTTGAGATCGTAAGTAAAAGATAATGGGATAATCTCAAGCTGGTTATATCAATAAGTTACTAACTAGGATTTCCATAGATAATTCGAAGAAAGGTTTGTTACCTTTCAGGTATAGTTTAGCGTTCTCCAAAGACCAGTGCCCTAAGACATAGGAGGAGAGGAATCGGATGGCAGGAGTTCCCTATGCTTCAGCAATGGAAAGTCTCATGTATGCGATGTTATGCACTAGACCAGATATCTACTTTGTCGTTGGCATGTTCAGCTGGTATCAGTCGAATCCAGGTCTAGAGCACTGGACAACCATCAAGCATATTCTTAAGTACCTGAGAAGGACTAAAGATTACATGCTTATGTATGGCGGCGATGAGTTGATTCTAGTGGAATACACTAACTCGGACTTTATGTCAGATAAAGATTCGAGGAAGTCGACATCCGGACATCTCTTTACCCTCAGAGGTGGTGCAGTTAGTTGGAGGAGCATTAATCAGAAATGCATTGTAGACTCAACTACGGAAGCTGAGTATGTGGTTGCTTTTGGCTCAAGAAATTCCTCATGGAACTCGGGGTGGTACCAGTGTCATTGTCACCTATTATGCTATACTACGATAATTGTAGGGCAGTGGCACAGTCCAAGGAGCCAAGGAACCACGAAAAGGGAAAGCACGTAGAAAGGAAGTATCATCTCATTCAAGACATAGTCCAGTATAGAGATGTGGTTGTTACCAAGATTGCCACAGCTAATAATCTTGCAGATTTATTTACAAAGGCTTTGCCACAGAAAGTCTTTGATCATCATCTAGATAGTTTAGGTCTTATATGTAGTGGTTATGAGTGCAAGTAGGAGTTTGTTGGGATTGTGCCCTCAAACCTGGTCTATATGTAAGTGATATTTGTCGTTTTATATGTTGATATCATTTATACATTTCATTGTGCATGTTTCATGAGATGATTGTTTGTAATCCTTAAGTATCATAGTATGCAATTCGTGTGTGTATGAGATACATACAAGTGAGATATGAATTACTATTCTTTGATACTTAGAACTTGTCACAGTGGATGATGAGACTTGATATCTCATTAGGTATACACAGTAGCATTATTAACTACCATTGGATGGAGTGATGAATCTCAATCACTAGAGTATGACACTTAGTTAATATGCTAATGCTTATAGTGCATTGACGGACCATGAGATTCCTATTGACATATAAAACTGTTAACAGTTGATAGGAACTCATTACTTGTATGAGGTACGTGTTCTCAATCTTGAGACGATTATGGACACAGACTATGAAAGTGACTGCTTTGACTTACCAATCAGTGAGGTCTTGTAAGATCAACACCTGGGTATCTTAGGTATGTCATATTCATAGGGTTGTGAACACATATTGTCAAGATAGAATCTACCCTCTGATAAAGAGTAAACATTCCCTTGAGAATGTCACCAAGTTGATTACTAAGAGTTGCAGTCTTGTTGATAAGTAGTTATCAACATGTTTGGTAATCATGAGAGGTGATTGGGACTTAAGGAATGGAATATGTAATCATCATTCAGGTTGACAGTAATAGTTATCCGACTACCTGAATATGATTATGAATGCTGACAGTAGAGGGACATTAGTACACCATACAAGTCTAGCTATCACTTCAGATTTGTTCTTTTGAGTTGGAGTGCAGTTATCATTATATAGTGGAGTTAATGTTAACTGGTTAGTTGGTTAATTAGCTAGTCAAAGAGTTTGATCATAGTGATTAACGACTGATCTAAGCCAACAATAAAGAACCTAGGAGGTCCCACTATTAGTTCTATAAGAATACTTGGAAAGGCAGAAAGAGGAGTTCGATCGATTGAACTAGTTTCAATTGATTGAAGTATGGGTGCTTTCGATCGATCGAACGATCGATCGATTGAAAGTGTTTCAATTAATCAAAACCCTTGGGTTGGTTTGAAAACCTATAAATAGGAGAGCTGCGTTCAGAATATTTTAGAACATCATTTTAGTGCTCTAGCTTGTCCAGAATTATTTTAGGGTTTTCTTTTAGCCCCCCTTACCTCTATATTTGGGTTCCCACCATCCATAGCCTCTCCGGGAAGTGTTCAAGGAGACATAAGGGTGAAGATCACCTAGAGGAAGTTGCTGCACAATAAAAGAAGAAAATTAGAATTGGGTTCAAGACCACAAGGTAATCTTCTTGACCTCATCTTCCTACACATTTATAGAATTGATAAGTACTAGTAGATCCCGGCTACCAATGAATGTTTTAAACATGCTTTTCCGCTGTGCATAGGAGTTAAAGTTTTTTGAAGCCTAAATCCCACAAAGACCTCTCAACCTTCCTCTTCCATTCTTATTCTCTCTCTCTCTCTCTCACTCTCTCTCTCTCTCTCTCAGATCATACACACAACCGTATATTTCAAATCACCCTCGTTTCTTTTTCTCGCTCTCAAATTATATCATATGCACATATACTAGCATAAGTTCCCATTGCTCCCCTCAATCTCAAATCACTCAAGCACACACTTATATACTCCGGAAGTTGAAGGAAAAGAAAGAAAAACAGAAATAGGAGTATCACAGTGAGCCCCCAAACCTTCAAAGAGGCCGTAGCTTATATTTTGGAATTTACGTCTTTCTTCGGCAAGTCGCTTCGCTCAATCTAGCAATCGGTGAGTCTCTTGAACTCACTTCTAATGTACTGTTAGTCGTTACGCACAAGTCGGGGGTACCAAATATGGGTGAGTATGTATAGATTTATATATAGAATTTTGAAATTTTGAAAATGTTGGTCTCACCATACTTAACAAAAATGAGTTTTGTAAATTGGAAAAGGAAGATTGAAGTCTCCTTAAGCTTTGTTTCAAATATTAGACCTTAATTCGTAACGGTTACTGTGAACGATTAAAAAATTTTGGCGACTCTCGAATTTTCATTTATAACTCGAGCTACGTTAATAATTGGCGAACAAGACTTATGTATTTGGAAACTACATGGAAAAACGAAGAGATCGATATATTATAAGCCCTATTTAGAGTAATTTTGAAAAACCCAAAAACCATTATGTTCCTGCAGAATTCTGCAAAGAAGACAACAGAAGATCATTCCTAGCAAGATCGATCCTCTGAAGATCGATCCTTTGAAGATCAATCCTTGGCTTAAGCAGATTTTCAGATTTTGTTTTATTTACTATTTTAGTGTTGTACCATGTGCTTAAACTACTTATATGTTGGAATAAGATATTAAGAGTCTGGCAGTGACAATTTTGGAAGAAACTAGGGACTTGTACTTTATGTTTTAAAGTATTGTACCTTTACTTTTAAGAGGTATACCTCACTATTTTAATAAAGAAAAGGAAAATAGATTTTGGAAACAAGATTTGGATAAGTTGTTTTAATTCTTAATAATCATATTTTTAATTAGCTCTGATACCTTTATACGAGAATATTTATGAGTCGCTCTGATACCATTTATAGTAATCAGATTATAAATAGCTCTGATACCATATTAAGGAAATGTAAAAGAAAAAGTAGAAACCACTCTGATACCTTCTATAAAGAAAATGCAAAAAGGAAGATTGAAGCCATATCGCTCTGATACCCTTATGAGATAATATTTAAAAGAAATGACAAGTCATAAAATTACTCTAATACCTTTATGTAACGAGAAAAAGAATAAGTTATACATTTACATAATCCAGTTGACATGTGTTGAAGGCGTCAAGTGGTTCAGCATATATGTTTGCAAGAAATGACTAAAGAGAGAATATCTTGGGATGAGTAACCTTGATTATCCCAGACCAACTCGGATACGGTAGGTTAATTAGGAAGGATTGCGCCCAGGTAAATTCCGATACGGCAGACCAGTAAGAGTTTTGTGATAGCCTTAATTATTCCAGGACGACTCAGATATGGCAGATTAATTAAGAGGATTGAGACCAGGATGACTCAGATACAGTAGGCCAATCTAATCTCATCCAGGCCGACTCGGATACAGCAGACCTATCGTTGGATATTCCAGACTTAGTCCAGGCCGACTCGGATACGGCAGACTAATAAGGGTGTTCAGCATGTTATTGACCTTAAATGTCTAGGTACGTCCAGGCTGCCTCAGATATGATAAACATATCGACAGACCTTCTAAATTAACAGCATTGTGCTTGATGGTTCTGGGTGAACCGAATGAGTCGAGAGATTGTGATAAAAGAGTCAGTGAGATGGTAACGTTTCTTTTTTCATCCATGGTCTTAAATATCCATTACTTGAACTCTTTATTTATTTGTTACTCTACGATGACTGGTATAATGGATTAACCGTACTCTAAAGTACTGAACAATAATAATAACTGTTAATGTACTTTTATATACATTGCTTGTGTGTTTATTTTGCTCACTCAATTTTCATTAGCTGATGACTTTATTTTGTCCTGGACACCCAAAATGCTTAGGAAATGATTATGCAGGGCAATATGACTATGGTAGCTAGAAAAGCCCATGGAGATACTTTTTTTAAAATAAAGTTGTAATAAGGATAACGATTATATTTTATTTTAATAAGGTGGCATATGAATGTTAAGCTAAGTACAGGATAAGTGATCCATCACCCGTCATGACCTACGGGTCCAAAACGGAATGATTTTTTTTTCTTTCTGATTTTGCTACTCTGGGGCATCATAGGATTTTTGGTATCAGAGCCAGGTTGTATACTTAGGCTTAAGCTTAAACACAAGTTATGATAGCACAAGGATAGACAGAGTCGAGTTTCCTCTGTACTTAGGATCCGACATCTAGATATATTAGTATCAGCCCTGATATAAGATAGTTTGCTTTTGTCAAGTTATCATCATAGACCCATATCATGTACAGTATGATTTTGGAGGATATGTGATTGGCCCAGATGGGATAAAGCCGCATGATTTAGAGATCTACCATACCATGATCCAGTATCAGACCATGGTCAACGTGGAGAACAATATCTAGAGAGCCATTCCCGTTGATGGGATAGTGGACCTGCGTCGAGTACAGTTAGAGGCCTTTTATCAGGCTGTGACAAATAGATATATAGTCGAGGAGAGGATCAGGAGGATTCGTACCCTCGACCTCTATGTACCCATGGAAATGGAGATGGTGCAGGTGCACTTGCTACTTTTGGCTGCTCCGTCACCGGCTGTAGCTCGCGTGGTCACTCTACCTGTTGAGTCCATCAGTGAGGATGATGATGATGAGGACGCTATGGTTGCACCTATACTGATAGAAGGGGTTGAGGTGGTCATAGGTGAGATTAAGCTCGAGGTTCATGACGTTGAGGTACCTGAGCTGCCACTAGAGCTACCAGTTGAGCTCAATTTGTGGATGATGTTCTACCTTTGTATCTGACGATGACAACATCTACCAGGCTATAGTTCGCCCGATTTGTAGGACCGGAGTTTGGCACCGACCCTATTGCTCCCAGTAGGCATGTTTAGATTTATGCTTATAAACATGTTGTAAATATTGGATTAAGTAGTTCCACTTTTTGTCTTATCTGATATTATAAGTTAGCATTAGAATGCATACGGGACAATGACTCCCATATTTTGTACATCGGACTAGTAGTCCCTCAAAACCACATCTTTTGGGCTAGATAACAACATTAACTGACATGATATGTATCTGTTTTCAAACATATATATAAAACTATTTGGATACTTGCCAAGACATGTGTGAATAATTGTTGCTTATTTGCTAACATTTTGTACTATCATGACTTAAGATATACTATAGCTAGAAGGAGTCCCAAGAATCATGACACGATTGAGGGAGCACCATCGACGGTCGATCCAACCAGCATGTTCGAGGCATTTGTTCAGAGGATTGAAAGGATCAAAGATCTGAACGTTGCCAACCGAAATGGAAACAATCAAAGAAATGAAGTCCCAGCCCGTCCAACTAGAGATAAGAGATTGGAAAGGTTTTGTGCTTTACGACTAGAACAATTTGCTGGCAGTACCAAACCGTGGAAAACCGACCAATGGCTAAGGCAGATGGACCATATCTTCAAAATAATGGACTGTAATGATCAAGAGAAGAAAAGACCAGAAACATTCTAGTTGACATATGCTGTTGCAGATTGGTGGGAGGCAGTGAAAGCCACCATGGGAGAAGACGCTGTACGAGCCATGACATGGACTACTTTCAGGAAAAAATTCCTGGAAAAGTATTTCCCAGCGACCAAAAGGCATAAGTGAGAAAAGAGAATTCATAGACCTAGTCCAAGGAAACAAGTTTGTACAAGAGTACACGACTCAGTTTGAGAGGCTGTCCAGATTTGCTCCACATATAGTGGATATGGAGGAAAAGAAAATCCAGAAATAGAATCGAGGGTTAGCACTGCCTATTCATCGTATGACAATTGGGTACTTGGACAAGACGTTGGAATCTCTTGTGGACCTTGCCACCAAATTTGGAGAAGACATGCAATCAAGCCACAAGCAGTTTCACTTCTGCCCACCACAGAAGGGTAATTTTGGAAACAAACATCCATATCATAATCAAGGTTAGAAAAAGACTTTCGATGGGAACCAAAAACCTCGGCCAACCCCTTATCAGACTCAGCCACAATCAGGCGCAGGAGGGAGTACTAGCAATTGTTGTAATTATGGAATCCCCAGTCACCTATCTCAAGACTGCAAAGCACCAAGGCGCAATAATCATCAGAATGTGGTAAGCTATAATTGTGGCAAGACTGGCCACATCAGCAAGTATTGTCGTGCCCCCAAAGAAGGAAGTTGTGGTCAACAAGGACAGGTCCAACTAAATGCTATCATTCCCGATGCCGCATGCTATAAGGAGGGTAATTATGATGAAATTGGTATGAAGGAACCTAATATGATAAACAGCCAGAGCAACAAGTCATGGAAGGCACTTTAACACTTTGTAATCATCGTGTAAAAGTATAATTTGACACCGGTGCCACACTCTTTTATTGCTGCCAAAATTCTTCCGAATGTGAATATATTACCTTAGAAGTTAGACATAGCCTTGAATGTTGTCTCACCGCTAGGAGCTATTGTCGTACTAAGACACGTATGTAAGAATTGCATTGTACACTTAGAGAATTATAATCTTCCAGCCAGTTTGGTTGTCGTAACAATGAAGGAACTCGATATGATATTAAGAATCGACTGGCTCACTAAGTATCATGCTAAGTTGGATTGTGTTGAGAAGAGTATTAATTTTCAATACCTGGAGGTCAATGTTTTGAATTCTAGTGTAACCATATGAGCGATACGATCCTCACTAGCAGTCTAGCTAACATCAAGACTATCAGTACGGAAGTGGCTATCTCATCAATACCTATAGTCTGAGACTTCGAGGATGTTTTTCAGGATATCTCTGGGTTACCACCTAAGAGAGATATTGATTTCTGCATTAATCTAGCACCTAGCACTATCCCGATATCCAAATCACCTTATAGAATGGCCCCTATAGAAATGCTAGAACTAAAGATGATTTGGGATTTATACGTCCAAGTACATCACCCTGGGGAGTACCAGTGTTATTCGTAATGAAGATGGATGAATCACTTCGATTGTGTATTGACTACATAGAGTTGAATAAAGTCACCATCAAGAACAAGTATCCTTTACCCTGAAGAGATGATATGTTTGATCAATTACAAGGAGCTATGATCTTTTCCTAGATAGATTTACAATCAAGATACCATCAATTACTCGGACGACCCAAGGATGTACCAAAGATAGCTTTCAGAACAAGGTACGGTCACTATGAGTTTTTGGCAATGTCGTTTGGATTAACTAATGCCCCAAAAGTGTTCATGGATCTGATGAATAGAGAATTCATGCCTTACTTGGATCAATTCATCATAGTCATCATTGATGATATCTTAATATATTCAAAGACCAAGGAAGAACATGAACAATACTTATGAATCGCAATGCAGACACTTCAGAGTCATCACTTATATGCGAAGTTCAATAAGTATGAGTTTTGGCTACAAGAGGTGAAATTCCTAGGGCATGTGGTCTCACAACAAGGAATCGTTGTGGATTCATCGAAGACTAATGCAGTCTCAAATTGGACTTGACCAACCAATCCTACAAAAGTCAAAAGTTTTCTCGGACTTACAGGTTACTATCAGAGATTCGTAAAAGGATTTTTGAAAATAGCAGCCCCACTGACTGGTTTGATTAAGAAAAATGTGAATTTTGAATGGAATGATAAGTGTGAGCAGGCTTTTCAGGAATTAAAAAAGAGACTTACCGTGGCTCCAATACTAGCAATACCTAAAGATGGCAAGAAGTTCTCTATCTTCAGTGACGCATCATATTAAGGGTTGGAATGTGTACTTATGCAAGATGGCAAGGTTATTGCTTATGGATTAAGGCAGTTGAAGCCAAATGAAATGAACTACCTAACTCATGATTTGGAATTGGCAGTAATAGTGTTTGCCCTTAAGATCTAGAGACAATATCTATATTGAGAGAAGTTTGATTTGTTCTTCGATCACAAGAGTTTGAAGTATTTGTTTACTCAAAAAGAATTGAATATGAGGCAGCTGATGGATGGAATTGATTAAGGACTATGACTTCATGTTAGAATACCATCGTGGTTAAAGCTAATGTGTTCGCAAACACCTTAAGTCAAAATCCTCGAATTATTGTTGCATCTCTAATGGTTGAAGAATGGAAAGCTTTGGAAACGATTGCAGAATTTGATGATCAGGTTTCTATAGAGAATGAAAGACAACACTTTGGATGTCTTGTAGTGCAACCGACACTTATCAATCATAATTTGGAAGTGCAACAGAAAGACGCCGATCTTCAACTATAGGTTCAGAAAGTGTCAGCAAAGGACCTAGAGGAATGGAAAATTTGGACTGATGGAGCACTTTGATGCAGGGATAGATTATGTATGACCAACACAGATAGTCTAAGGAAAGAAATTCTTAAAGAAGCACACAGGTCAAGATTGACAGTTCATCCAGGAGGAACTAAAATGTATAAGGATCTAAAGAGAATTTCTAGTGGGAAGGAATGAAAAGGGATATAGCCGAGTTCATGTCTAAGTGTTTGACTTGTCAACAAGTGAAAGTCAAACATCAAAGACACTTAGGACTTTTGCAACCTTTACCTGTTCCAAGTTGGAAATGAGAGCACATCACCATGGATTTTGTAGTTGGATTGCCAGGACACAACAGCACCACGATGCTATCTAGGTAATTACAGATCGTTTGACAAAGTCAGCTCACTTCATCGCTTATAGCATGACTTATCTCGTAGAGACGATGAGTAGGATATACATTGAACAAGTTGTATAACTACACGGGGTACCAGTGTCTATCGTATCCGATCACGATTCAAGGTTTACTTTAGGATTCTGGGAAAGTCTTTAAGAAGTGTTGGGAGCTTCATTGAGCTTAAGTACTACTTTTCATCCACAGACTGATGGACAAACCAAACGCACCAATCAAGTTATGGAGGATATGCTCAGGGCATGTGTAATAGACTTTGAAAGTTCTTGGGAAACACATCTTCAATTGATTGAATTTTCTTACAACAACAGTTACCATTCAAGTATAAGGATGACTCTATTTGAAGCATTGTATGGACGATCGTGTTGATCCCCTCTTTATTGGGCAGAAATCAGAGATAAGGAACTATTGGGACCAAACTTAGTTAGAGAGACCAACGAGAAGATAATAGTTGTGAAAGAGATGATGCGTACCACATAGAGTATATAGAAGAGCTATGGAGATAAACATTGAAAGGACAAAGAGTTCACTATCGGAGATCACATGCTCTTGAAAGTTTCACCAATTTGAGGAGAAGTACGTTTTGGGCAGAAGAGAGGTAAGTTGTCACCCCATTTCATTGAACCATTTGAAATACTAGAAAGCATTGGGAAAGTAGCCTATCGACTCGCGTTGTCCCTGAAGGTGTCTGGAGTACATAATGTCTTTCATATCAGTATGTTGACGGAATACAAGGGAGACCCTTCACACGCTATTGATTTCAACGACATAGAGATCCCCTAGAATGTAACTTACAGGGAGAGACCTGTACGTATTTTGGATCACAGTATGAAGAAGCTGAGCAACAAAGATATCCCACTAGTGAAAGTTTAGTAGAAGTATCTGTTGGATTTGTGCCCTCAAACCATTACTTTATGTATGAGACATTTACATTTTAATATATGGATATCAGCTTTACATGTCATTGTGTATGTTTCTTTCATGAGATGCTTGTTAATCCTTAAGTATCATAGTAAGTAATTCGTGTGTGTATGAGATACATACAAACGAGATACGAATTACTATCCATTGATACTTAGAATTTGTCATAGTGGATGATGAGACTGGATATCTTATCAGGTTTATACTGTAGCATGATTAACTACCATTGGATGGAGTTATGAATCTCAATCACTGGAGTTTAGCTCTTAGTTGATATGCTAGTGCTTATAGTGCATTGACGGACCTGAGTTTTCCTATTGCCACTTAAGGCTGTCAACAGTCAATAGAAACTCATATCTTGTATAAGGTACGTGTTCTCAATCTTGAGACGATTATGAACACAGACTGTGGATATGGCTGCTTTGACTTACCAATCAGTGAGGTCTATAAAAGATCAACACCTGGGTATCTTGGGTATGTCATGTTCATAGGGTTGTGAACATATATTGTCAACATACAATCTACCCTCTGATATAGAGTAAGCATTCCCTTGAGAATGTCACCAAGTTGATTATTGAGAATTGCAGTCTTGTTGATAAGTAGTTGTCAACATGTTTGGTAATCATGAGGGGTGAATGAGACTCAAGGAATACAAGAAGTAATCATGATTTAGGTTGACAGTATCTGTTTATCTGACTACCTGAATATGATTACGAATGCTTATGGTAGAGGAACATTAGTACACCATACAAGTCTAGTTATTGCTTTGAATATGTTCTTTTGCGTTGGAGTGCAATTATCGTTTTATAGTGGAGTAAACGTTAACTGACCAATTGATTAATTTGCTGATCAAAGAGTTTAGTCATGGGAATTAACAGCTGGTCTGAGCCAACAATAAAGAGCCTAGGAGGTCCCACTCTTAGCTCCACTAGGATGCTTGGAAAGGCACATGAGGATCTTGTCAAGATAGGTTTGATCGATTGAAGGAGTCTCAATCGATTGAAGTCTAGATAGATTTGATCGATCAAAGGTGGTTCAATCGATCGAAGGTTCCATCGATCGAAGCCACTTCTATCGATTGAACGTTAGGTCAGTTTTGGGAATCAATAAATAGGGCAGCTGCGTCCAGAAAAGAGAGTTCCTTATTTTTATAAACCAGAAGCTGCAGAAACTGTTTTAGGTTTCCCAAACCTACTCTATCCTCTCCATTAGAGTTCCCATCAACCCTAGCCTCTCCGGGAGTAAAAGAATGAGTCATAAGAGTGAAGACCATCTAGTGGAGGCTGCTGGAAGTCAGAGATTTCAGAATTGGGTTCAAGACACTAAGGTATAATTCTTATCCCCTCTTGTACACATCTATAGAGTTAACGAGTAGTAGATCCGGGCTACCAATAAGTTTTTGAAACTTATTCTTTTTGTTGCGTGTTTAAAAATAATTTTAAATCTATTTTCCCTACAATTGGTATCCGAGCCACGCTTATTTGGATCTATAGATGTGTTTTGGAACACTAGTTTTGACTTGCATGTTGATTTTAGAACTGTTTTCGAAAGTTCATCATCACAAATCTGTTTCTGCAGCAGTCTCATAGTAGAATACAAATATGTGATTGCATTGGATGCATGGAGGGTTCGATCAATCGAAGTATGTTCAATCGATTAAACTGCTCTATTCTCAAGCGATCGAACAAGTGTCGATCGATCGAACAGTGTTTTGTTCGATCGATTCAATGGTGTCGATCTATCGAGAATGATTCTCTGTCCAGGTATTCTTTTCACAGTTTTAAAAGTTTTTAAAATTATACACTTTAATTTTGTATTAGTTTGTAAATTTTTTTAAATCATTCTATGAAACTGAAAGTTCAAGCGATTGAACTATGTTCAATCGATTGACGATCCGATCGATCGAACCTTTGTCGATCGATCGAAGTGTGACAGAGAACTAAGATGTTGTTTTAAGTTCTAATTCGGTACGTAAAGAGTTTATATACTGTGTGAATCAATTAGGAGTTCCAATAGTTACATATATTTGTTCTATATGCATGGATGTGTGTACGACTAACCCTTTTGCAGCAAGTTTAGTCTGCTATCTCCCATTGCACCAAGATCAGTTTTAAATTATTGCATTTAAATGTTTGAGATTGGTGTATGTTGTATTTATTTTGGTTTGTTTTTAAGGCATGTGTAAAGGGCGCTGCGACTTCAATCCTACGAAAAGGAAAGTCGCACTAGTTTCCCTAGCCTTTTATTTTATTGCTGTATTTTCTATTTCTAGATAAATTGTAAGCTTTGAAAGAAGCATAGGTCCAATATAATAGAATTAGGAAGCCCATGAAAATGGAGCGAGAAGTCGTTGTCCATGAAGATGGAGCCGGAGGTGATCAAACCAAGAAGGAGGTTCTATGGAGATAGAGCCATGGGACATAGAGGCATCGTTTGGATGTCTTTATTTCATTTTTGTTTTTTTTGTTTTATGTGCTTGGTTTGTGATTGGAATTTAATTATATTGTTACTACTTGCATGCACGTAAAACAAGTTTTCTAAAATAAAATTCAAAAACCGTTTCAATGCATTAGTAAACATTGGATGTTTATGGGTTATGTGTGGAAACAATTTTTCTAAAAGCAAAATCCTTAATTATTAAAACTAGTGGGAGAGAGACTTATTAAAACTCCCACAATCTTCCATTAACGGTTCACTGTAAGATGAGTAGTGCATTCTGTGTCACCTCACCAGGGGGATCATTCCATACGGAGGGTACACTACTCATTGGTTACTAGATGTGAACTTCCTATGGATAGGATCAATCAGACGTGTTAGAGGGTGACCACCACACAGAGGCGCTACTTGAGGCGGTTGTGATTGGATCCTAGTTAATGGTACACACTAGCTAAGTTATGGATAAGGGATCCCACACGGGGCATTATTCAGAAACTTAGAGATCAAATAGGTTCGGGAGTCATAACTTGTTTTGCAAGAGTTGCATAGCGGACAAGTCATGATTAATCAAAAGATCGAGTATTGACCGCCACACGGAGGCTTTCCTCTTTCGTTTTGATATTCCAGCGAATTTGTTTTTAAATAAGAGTTTTAAGGATTCTTTTATTTCAAATTGTCAAATTCTGATATCCATATTTATTTTGTCTTTTGATTTTTTAGTAAATCATAATATCTAGATCTGCGTTTAGTCCACTTGCCACTATACTCACTCAGAACAAGTTAACTGGAAATAACTACACAGAATGGAAACGTAACCTAGACATCATGTTAACTGCAGAGGATCACATATATGTCCTCACCACCCCATGCCCCGAAGAACCCTCTACAAATGCTTCGGCGGCTGCTAGACGCGAGTTCAATAAGTGGAAGAAATCGAATGGGATGGCTCGTTGTTACATTTTAGCCTCTATGGCTAATGCGTTGCAACACCAATACCAGTCGAATGATTCTGCCAGTGCCATTATCAAATCCTTAAAAGAAATATTTGGAGATTATGGCAGACCTGCCAGATAGGTTGCCATGCAAAAGATGATGAGTGCTAAGATATCGGAAGGGACTCCAGTCAAAGAACATGTTTTAAAATAGATTGGCTATTTGAACGAGCTGGAGACCCTAGGAGACAACATCGATGCACAGACCCAAGTTCATATGATCCTCAATTCAATGTCTCCATCATTCACTCAATTTAAACTTAACTATAATATGAATTAAATGAATTTCTCAATGAGTGAATTAATGAGTTCTTTACTATCAGTGGAAGGGGTGATCAAACCTGGGGACAACGTTCTGAACGTTAAGAAAAGCTCTTCCTCTTCCCGATCTGCGTTGAAATGTAAGAGAGGGAAGAAGAAGGCTAGCACTGGTGGTCCAAGTGTTGGATCAGTCCCTAAGATTGCAAAATCTAAGGGAAAAAGTAAGGGCAAAGGGAAGGTAGGTGACCAAGGCAAAGGAAAGTGTTTCCAATGCGGTGAGAAGGGCCATTGGAAGAGGAATTGTCCATAATTCTTGGCTACAAGGGTTCAAGGTATGATTGAATCATATGTGATTGAATAAGTTTTATAACAGATTCTTCAAACACTTGGTGCATTGATTCTGGTGCGACTAACCATATTTGTAATTCGTTGCAGGGGTTCAGATCAACCAGGAAATGCAGTGTTGGAAAAATCGTGTTGACTCTGGGTTCTAGCGCAACCATATCTGCAGTTGCTATAGGAGTGGTAGTTTTAGAATTTGAAGACAATAAGACTTTAGTTTTATCAGATGTACTTTACGTCCCTTTGATGAAATGTAATTTAATTTTTGTATCAGATTTATCGAATAAAAATAATTCTTTTCATTTTAGAACATAAGTTATCATTAAAAAAAATCGTTCTTTTATATGATCTGGTGTTAAAACTAATGGCTTGTATGTGATTACTTCTAATATTTCTAAAGGCTCTTGTATGGAACTTAATAACTCAGTGGTAACTGTACCATCTAAAAGAAAGGAACCTTCCACTAATCCAAAGAGGCTTGGCCATATCAATCTAAATAGGATTGGCAGACTAGTCAAAGAAGGGATCTTAGGCGATTTGGTCCTCGAACCAATGAAAGTCTGTGAGTCTTGTTTGGAGGGTAAGATGACCAAAAGGCCCTTTCCCGCAAAGGGCAATAGGACCAATGCATTGTTAGAATTAGTTCATACTGATGTGTGTGGACCAATAAATATTAGAGCACGGGGTGGTTATGAGTATTTTATAACATTTACTGATGACCACTCTAGGTGTGGATATGTGTACCTAATGCAGCACAAGTCTGAAGCCTTTGAAAAGCTCAAAGAGTTTAGGGCTGTAGTGGAGAAGCAATTGGGCACACATATCAAGGCCATTCGATCAGATCGAGGTGGCGAGTACCTCTCTAATGAATTTATTGATCACCTCGTATAGAATGGGATTCTGTCATAGTTGACTGCACCTGAAATGCCTCAGCAGAACAGTGTAGCGGAAAGAAGGAATCTGACTCTTTTAGACATGACTAGGTCGATGATGAGTTATTTGGAGTTTCCATTATTTCTTTGGGGTTATGCTTTGGAAACCGCTGCGTACATACTAAATCTAGTACCAAGCAAATCTGTTCCCAGGACACCACAGGAGATGTGGATTAGGCGCAAGCCTTCTTTGCAACATCTCCGGATATGGGGGTGTCTGGCACATGTGCTGAAAGGAAAGATGAGCAAGTTAGATTCTAGATCGGAAGTATGTTACTTTGTAGGGTATCCAAAGGGTACTTATGGATGGTATTTTTATTATCCAAGAGAACAGAAAGTGTTTGTTAGTACAAATGCTTTTTTCTTGGAGGATGATTATATCATGAACCATAAACCTAAGGAAGGATAGATCTTAGAGAGATAGAAGGAGAGCCCTCAGTCCTACTCGCAGTTGATAACGATGTAAGACAAGAAAATACCACTTCTTTACCCATTCCCGCACCAGTACCTCGTCGTAGTGGGAGGATGATCACCCAGCCGGACATATACATGTTTTTATGAGAAGTCTTTGAAGCGGTCTCCATAGAATATGAATATGATCCTACCACATACGAAGAGGCAATAGCTGATGTAGACTCAGCTCATTGGGTTAAAGCTATGAAAGCTGAATTAGAATCTATGGATTCTAATCAGGTCTGGGATCTTGTAGAGCTTCCGGCCAATATTAAACTCATTGGCTGTAAGTGGGTCTACAAGAGCAAAAGAGGATCTGATGGAAAGGTTGAGACCTTTAAGGCAAGGCTTGTAGCGAAAGGTTATACTCATAGGGAGGGCATTGACTATGAGGAAACCTTCTCGCTGGTACCCATGCTCAAGTCCATCAGAATACTCCTATCCATTGTTGCATGCCTAGATTATGAGATCTGGCAGATGGACGTCAAGAATGCATTCTTGAATGGCAATCTTAAGGAGGACATCTATATGCAGCAACCAGAAGGGTTCATAGCTGGTTGGAAAGGTAACTTGATATGCAAGTTGCAATAGTCCATTTATGGGCTTAAACAAGCATCCAGAAGTTGGAACATACGTTTTGACCAAGCGGTCAAGTAGTTTGATTTCATACAGAATCTGGATGAGCCTTGTGTATACAAGAAATGTGAAGGAAAAGTGGTGGCTTTTCTTGTTCTCTACGTTGACGACATTCTACTCATTGGGAATGATGTAGCGGTGTTGTCAACGATTAAGGTATGTGACAAACATTGAATATTGCACATTTATGTGCCAATATAATAAACATAATGCTCATTTAATCCCCCAAATCCCTAGTTTTACATGCATATTTGAATTAATATAATTTAACAGTGATGTCACTCAAATGCATGTAATTATTTGTTTTTACACATTTTACATGTTTAGGTAAAAATGAAGTGAAATAAAGGGAAGGAAAAAAATAGCAACCACACTATAGTATATTCATTTATTAGTCAAAGATGAATAGTAATGAATAGTAACCGAACAGTGAATATCACTGTTTAGTAGGAACAAAAATAAAAGATGAAAAAGATGGAAAATGACATCCACGCTTAGCTTGGATGTCAGTTGATTTTTTTAAAAAAAGTTTTTGTTTCTTCTTCTCTTACGTGCAAGATTTCAACACAATGTCAGAGTAGGCGAAGACAATTGAAGTGCGGAAGAAAAAAAATGCCAAGTGATGGCAGCAGTGACGATTGTTTACAAAAACCTCGTCTATAAATAAACACAAGCTGCAAGAACAATACGACAGCTCCACAAGCACAACACAATCACTGTTAGGTAGAGAATAGTTTAGGGGAGGTTATTATGTGAGCACTTTATATTGTCCCTAGAAATAGGAAACTTTAGTTTTTCTTTACCTTTTCTAGATCTAGTAGTTGTAAAATTTACTTTTATGTAATTGATGATTTCATGTTCCAAAAAGATGTAGCAAAACTGTGTATTGTATTTCTTAAATTAAAATATTCGTTTTCTTGTAGGACCTTTGTCACTTTGTGGTAGTAAAAATAGTCCTATTTAAATTTAGATTTAATATTTTTAGTCTAGTAGTACTTATAGTTGTCCCCTAAAATAGTTTAAAATTCCAAATTTCCAGTTTTTATAGCAATATTTCCATTCACTAGAAGACAGATTTTGCGATTAAATGCCAGATTTCTTAGCCACGTAGTTGTTATAATTACCTACCAAAGCCCCAAAACACACCATATCCATATCTCACTCCCAAATTAGATTAGAATTTGGTTTGATCTTATTTGTGTTCTTGGAGTTCAACCACTGTGACCCCACAAGAATCCAAAGTCAAAGGTTTAGTATTTTATTTTTGGTTCAGTATTTTCATTTATGTATATTTTATTAGCCTAGTTGTACTAAACTTTGTCATTTTGCAGATTCCACAAATTCAACCCCAGCTCATGTTAAGTAAAGAAAATAATATAATAATATCAGTTTTCACCTTTACCTTGGTTTTATAGCTTTAGTTTTAATTGAGCAGTCACTGTTTACACTTATTTAATTTATCTTTAAATTTTATTTGGAAGACAGTTTCAATTCCAAAATGATAGGCTAAAACTTTAATTGGGGATATGCAATAAAAACTTATAGACCACAGCTTCTGTGCACTAATCTTAAATGGACAAATTTATCTAGATGGATTATTTTTCCATTTATGGCCAAAAATATCTATGTATCTATAGTTTATGACCATTTAACATGTTTATATATACTATGGCTATATTGGGCTCAAAAGATTACATATTTGAAACAAAAACCCTAATCATGTGGATTGTCAAACTATGCCTTTTGTCATAAAAAACACCTAGCATACTCAAACAACTCATATGACAAATTTAATATTTCAATTATGTGTTTATATATTTCTATCCAATAATGGATAGGCAATTGTGTAGTGGCAGAGTGGTGGGGACTGGACGCCGAATAACCCACGTTCGCAGCGGGACACGGTTCGAACCTGGCTACTGCCCAATTGCCTTTTTATTTTTTTTTAAACCAAACGACGTCGTTTCATATCAAACCTGACACACTTGATATGACCCTGACTAGTGAAAGTTTATTTTTAAATAAAGAATGCCTCTGCGGTCTTAAATGCCAAATGTTTTTCAAATGCACAAAAGTTGTGGGATCTAGTGTTGGTTTGCATATTCCTAATTTCTTTAAATCATTTCTTCCAATTTAATTAACATCTCCTGTTTTTAATAGTTTTGCTTAAATATCTGTATTATTTCCATCTTTCGCTATTATTAAATCTAAAAAGTTTATCTCACAAAAATTTAGCTTTTATATATTTTTCTTCCTTTTCTTACTAGTATGTTAGTTAATTTATTTTGCACTGTTAAAATCTTTACCATAAATTGTTAAGAAAAAAATAGCTTTAATTGCTTTTATTGCAAAACTATAAAAATTAGTAGTTTAGTAAAACCCCACAAAAATCCATCATCTTTTATTTTCTTTTACGTGACAAAATAGTTATTACCTATCTTATTTTTCCATTTCCTGTGGGTTCGACCTGGACTTCCAGAACTTTATTACTTGTACGATCACCTACACTTGGGTGTGATAAGAAAACGCGTCAATAGGATGTCGTCAAGATTTTTGCCAGTTAAAGTTTTAGCCTACCATTTTGAAATTAAAACTGTCTTCCAAATAAAATTTAAAGATAAATTAAATAGGTGTAAACAGTGACTGCTCAATTAAAACTAAAACTATAAAACCAAGGTAAAGGTGAAAACTAATATTATTATATTATTTTCTTTACTTAACATGAGCTGGGGTTGAATTTGTGGAATCTGCAAAATGACAAAGTTTAGTATTTCAAATATGTGTTTATATATATTTCTATCCAATAATGGATAGGCAATTGTGTAGTGGCAGAGTGGTGGGCATTGGACGCCGAATAACCCACGTCCGCGGCGGGGCACGGTTCGAACCTGGCTAACTGCCCAATTGCCTTTTTTTATTTTTCTTTAAACCAAACGACGTCGTTTCATATCAAACCTGACGCACTTGATATGGCCCTGACTAGTGAAAGTTTATTTTTAAATAAAGAATGACTCTGCGGTCTTAAATGTCAAATGCTTTTCAAATGCACAAAAGTTGTGGGATCTAGTGTTGGTTTGCATATTCCCAATTTCTTTAAATCATTTTTTCCAACTTAATTAATATTTCCTGTTTTTAATAGTTTTGCTTAGATATCTATATTATTTCCATCTTTCGCTATTATTACATCTTAAAAGTTTATCTCACAAAAATTTAGCTTTTATATATTTTTCTTCCTTTTCTTACTAGTATGTTAGTTAATTTATTTTGCACTGTTAAAATCTTTACCATAAACTGTTAAGAAAAAAATAGCTTTAATTGCTTTTATTGCAAAACTATAAAAATTAGTAGTTTAGTAAAACCCCACAAAAATCCATCATCTTTTATTTTCTTTTACGTGACAAAATAGTTATTGGCTATCTTATTTTTCCGTTCCCTGTGGGTTCGACCTGGACTTCCAGAACTTTATTACTTGTACGATCACCTACACTTGGGTGTGATAAGAAAACGCATCAATAGGATGTCGTCAAGTTTTTGGCGCCGTTGCCGGGGAATGGTTAATAAAAATAAAAATTAAAAAGTTAGGTCTAAAACTATTTATCTCACTACATATACTTATTCTACTTTATAAATAATTTAGTTTTCTTTTTAAAAAAAATAATAAATTAAAAAAAAAACTATATATAATTTCTTTCCTTGTGAAATATATATATAAATATATATTTATAAGTACGTAAGTGTTTATCTTTATATAAATCTATCTTCTAAAAAATAAATATATAAAAAAATATAATAAAAAAAAAAAAAAAGTTTTACTTTTACTTAGCTAATAATAATAATAATAATCATCACAATACTATTATTATCAGTTAGTTTTCACTTATTTCTTATGTCCTTAGATACTACTGAGACTTTATATCAAGTACTACATAATTATAATATTTCTAGTGATTTATCTAGTATACAGTTTCCTAGAATCTTGGCTGAAATTGAAGGCATGGAAGAAATAACTGATGAAACTCATAATAAATATGGAGATAATATACCACAACATGTCTTATCAGAGCATGAATGATGGTCTTTACGTAATCTATTTATCCCAGAAATAATCATCACTCCTTCTTGCATCACTCTACTTAGACATACAGGAAATTTTCATTTTAGACATAACATGCTATCATGCTAGCCAACTTATCACGAAATTAAAAAAGAGTCTGCTTATGTTCATATTCGTGAATTTGAAGAAGTTTGTGATACGTTTGCTGATCAAACTTGTCCTATTGAGATAATCTATCTCAAACTTTTCCCTTTTTCTTTAAAAGATGAAGCTGAATCTTGGCTTTTATCTCTCCATCCTGGATCTATAATTTCATGGCATGATATGAATGAAGCTTTCCTAAATAAATTCTATCATAAAAATTTAACTTATAGCTTAATGCGAGAATATAAACTTTTCACTCAAAAAAAGAAGGAACCATGCATTGAAGACTATGAATTTTTTATAGATCTCCTACAAACCTGTCCACATCATGGATTTAAAAAATGGCGTATAATTCATTTCTTTTATGAAACATTAGATCCAGAGCCAAAGGAAATAATTGAAGCCATGTATCAAGGGGAATTTTTAAAAAATGCTGACGAAGGTGAATCATATTTTGATTGGCTTAGCGAAGATGCTCCACAAAGGGAAAAAGAATAAAATGCTAGGAAAGAAAAGGCTAAAAAATCACAACAATCACAAACTGAAGATGAATTAATCATGAAAATTGAAGAATTAACTCGTAAGCTAGAAGCCTTTAAACTGGAGAAAGCTAATCCTCCTCTATCTAAAAATAAATTAGAACTTTGCAGTACATGTCATATGATGGGGTACTCTACAGAAAAATGTCATAATACTCCTGTTTATCAAAGATTTACCCCCGCGCAAAATGTTCTATTATATAACTCAAAACTGCATCTTATTAAAAGAAAAATGAAATCTCGATGGACTGGTCCATATATTGTAAAAAAATATTTATCCTTATGGAACTATCGTGATTGAGGACCCTAAAGATGGAAATACATTTAAAGTTAGTAGGCATAAATTAAAGTCATTCTTAGGAGATTTTGAAACTAAGTTGGAGTCATTTCCTTTGGAGGACCCAACTATGATATCTCTTAAATTCATAAATCATGATTAGAATTGTACATAGTAGGAATTTTATTTTTATTTTATTTTTCTTACTATTTAATATTTTTTTCAGGAATTATAACATATTATCTGATGTCACAGGTAACAAAGAGATATGAATCCATCTAATTATCACAGAACTGCAAGAATGAGTATAAACCATGCCAGTTCGTCTAACAATAACAACTATCCTTCAGAGGATAGAACTTGGTCAGATGATGATACACGCCCACACTTTGAATATCTCATGGACTCTGACGAGGACGAAATGTTCTACGCTAGGTGTGTCGAAAACATTTATGACGACACTGATGAAGAAATTGATTATTTAGTGGAACCTGACCAACCTATGGAGTGGGATGGTGAGCCAATATTTGATGGATTAGATGACTGGCAGAATATTAGCACAAATTACGATGAATGGGAACAAGCTCAATATGAGCTGTTCCAAGAACTATTTCATGAATATGAAGAAAATGAATGGGAGCGATACTTAACATCCTTAGTACAATTCCCCATTTATGATGATAATGACATTATTTTTTAATGGGGGCGTTTGTTAACTAGAGTTGTTAACGGGGAAATGTTAAGGTACGTCTTTCAAAGGGACTGGCTTCTTTTTCCTACTCGAATGGGGGACATCTCTAATCCCTGTCTTCATTGAACAATTCATGCCTCAAAGAGTCACTGTCGAATATAGTATATTCATACAAATAACAGTGTATGATGATTCCGACGTATGCGATTATGATACCCACCTGAGGTTTCGAGTCTACTGTCCTA